>JAULSY010000093.1:0-145249 GCA_030512305.1 Cercophora samala | reverse complement strand
CCCCCCCCCCCCCCGCCCCCCCCCCCCCCCCCCCCCCCCCCCCCCCCCCCCCCCCCCCCCCCCCCCCCCCCCCCCCCCCCCCCCCCCCCCCCCCCAATGAAATGTGATGATGTATGAGGGGTATGATATAATGGGAGATATAAAATGGAAGAAAGAATTTGAAGATTGAAAAACGTGAAGGATATATGATTGGGATATTGTGGTGATTAGTTTTTGGGAGCTGTGACGTTTTGGCGACGATGGTTACTTGGGTGGTTTGTGGGTGTTGTTTCTGATAGTGATACCCAGTTTGTTGGGTTTGAACGTTTCGAGTTACGAGGGATGTTAGCTTTGTATATAGATGTATAACATTGTCACCATAACCGCACTTAATCTTTTCAAGAAACCTAGGTACATTATGTTTGTCTCGCATGGACCAATACCTCTTTCTCGGTTGGTGTAAATTCGACTGATGTAAATGTGAATAGTATAAATGATATATATATAAGTGCCCAGGCTCAGTAGGCGTTGATATCCAAAAGAAAAATAACCCCACCGCATGTGAGATGATGATGATGATATGACGATAAACAATGCTTTGTTCCGCCCCGAGGCTGTTTGCCGTTGCCGTTATCCCCCAACCCACCCCCTCCCTTGTTAATTTGGTCTTGCAAAATCGCAAATCTCGACAAAATGCCTCCCTGAAAACGCCTTTGCTATGGTATAATTCCCCCCCCTTCCCACTCCTTGTTTCTTTTCCTATCGCGTTTCCACCTGCTATTCCTTCCGCAAAATTAATCCCTGTCACCTCCCCCACCCAGCCGTGGCCCGATACTCCCCCATCGGCCTCCCCAAATCATACTCCTCCCCCCTCGCCTTCGCCTCCTCCATCTCCTTCAGCCTCTTCGCCTTGGCCGCCGCCTTTTGCTCCATAAACAGCTTCATGTCCGCGTCCGAGAACAGATCCGACATCAAAACCTTTTGCTCGTCCACCACCATCTGTGTCCGGCCCCCCGGCCTGCCTGCCCTGCCCGAGTCCTGCTGGACACTGTACACCTGGAACGGCAGCTGAGGCGCATCCTGCGGGGCCGCCCCCGGAAGCTCATACTGCGTCGTCGCGTGGAATTCGGGATAGTACCCGTCCTTGGTGGGCGGCAGCTCGGCTCCGGCTTGAGGCTCGGGTAGGTTTCGGATGGCGCCCTTCGTCATGGCTTGGAATTCTATTTCGGAGGCGTAAGGGGGCAGCCCGCCCACAGGTGAGGCGGCGCCGAGTAAAGGTGATTCCATCCACGAGAACTGGCGCTCGTGGTGTTGGTGTCGGTCGTGGTTTTGCTCAGATACCTCGGCGATCTCTGGAATTTGGTAGGGCGGTTGTTCTGGATAGTTGGGCTCATGGTAGCTTTGCTCATGGTAGCTTTGCTCCTGGTAGCGGTGGCTGGCGATGTTTTCGTCTGGGGGCACGGTGGGTGAGGCAACTAGTGGGGTTCGTGTTACCCGGTTGGGACCGTAGGATGTGACGACATTCGGCGCAACCGTGTGTCGAGGCGGGGAGGGATGCGGCTGTGGTAGTTGTTCGGGTATTGATGAAGGTCTGGATGGCACTGCTGTCGGTGCTGGCGGCGGGATGCTGTAGCCCGTGTAATCGGGATATTCTGGGAAATCAGGCACAATCGGTATTATTGGTACTACTGGGACGGCGGCTATGCTGTCTGGTGAGCTATGCGGAGAGGTCTTTCTCTCCAGTTCTATGACTCGTGGCGTGGGCCGTGGTAATGTTGGGGTGACGGGATTGGGGCCATATGAGATGACGGGCGGGATGGCTGTGTTGTGTTGTGATTTCAGACGAGCAGCGGCGAGTTCGTCTCGCTCTATGCTTCGTTCCTGTGGTGGCGACCAGTAGCTGTTGTGGTGGGATGCTGTGGGCGAGTGGTGGCCGTTTGTAGGCGAGTGTGAGTGACTGGTGAGAGAATGTAGCGAGCGAACATCTTCGTATCCCATTGAGCCTGGAAACCCGTCAAAGACTGGCTGTATGGGAAACAGCGCCTCTTCGTCCGACCTAGCCGATACTATCGAGGGCGCGCCGGCATTGCGCTTCTCTGGTTTTCTCCCCTTTCCACGCTCATGGTCGATGATGGCACCGAGGTGATCGGTGTCCTGGCCTTTCCGACGACGCCTGAAGAAAACCATGGCGATAATGGCGACAATGGCGACGCAGATAAGGCTGATGCCAATGCCGATGCCAGCTTTAGCTCCAGGGCTGAGACTGTCTCCCCCAACCTGGGGTTCCGGAGGGTCTGAGACGACGGTGGTGGGGGCCGTCGAGGTTGTTTCTGCTCGAAGCTGCAGGTGTTTCTGCCGACGGGTGGTTGTCGTCGTCCGTCTCGGCGCGGGTAACGGCGTCGATATCGAGACGATCGGGGAAGTGCCGGTCGCTGGGCGCTGATTCGGCAAGACCAGAAAAGTATCACTGACGTCTCCACAATCCCCAGACTCTGAGGTGAGCTCGAACCAGCAGGGAGCGTTAGAGGAAAAGTTCAGTTGAAGGCGAGCGGAGCCGTTGAACGGGCTGGCATTGCTGGTGCTGAGCTCTGAAGGGGTGGTACAAATATTGCATCAGTCAGCAACCTGGCAGTGACAGCAGGACAGCAGCAGGACGGCAGCAGGACAGCGGGCGTGCAGCAGCAGCGCAGAAATTGGGAAATCAGCAGTGCAGAAGGGGCAAGCCACTATCGAGAAGTAGGGGGGAAGTGCTGTGCTTGGCAGTTGGCGCTTCTCAGAGGTGGTGGGGTGAGACTCGAGAGAAGATGGAAGTGGAAAGAAACTGACTCTGGACGGCTGCTTCGCCGTCTTGCCCTCCACACCAACACGACAGAGTGGGATTGGCAAGGGTGGACCGGTAGGAGACGGTCAGGATGTCGAGATGATAGTAGAAGAGATCGAGGTCCTTGGTGATGGGGAAGAGGAAGTCGGCTCCGCACTTTGCGGTTGTTGCGGAAGTGGGTGCGATTGCGATGGCGCCGCCGCCAGGTCCAGAAGCTGCTGTCAGCAGACGACTCGGGCTTCTCGCTAGGATGGTGTCCGCCGTCGCCGTTGCCATCACGGCCGAGGAGCCAGGAGGAGAGGCGAGATTATGGTTTCAAAAGACACATTTGCAACAGGATCACGCAAATAGCAGCAGCAAACAAACACTTTAGTGCAAAAGAGACACAAGAATCAAAGAGGAATACAAAAGACAGGGGAGGGGTGCTGTGGTCGCTCGGTCGGTGTTCTGTAAGGGAAGGAAAGCCGGGTTGACAGGCCGTCGAAGGGCTGAAGGACAACGGCTTGGGGATTGGATAGCAGCAGCCAAGCCCGCCCCCAATCTCTCGGGACCCGTCTATAACGTGTAATAGCGCAATGTCTGCAAAATACTAAAATCGGGAGTTAACATCCAATTTAACGCCATACCTGTTAGTATATAAGGCTACTGTAGGGATATAGCTATATTTAAAAAACTTCGACTGTATTTTCGTAACTTTAACTATATATTATACGTTAAGGCCTATATTAAACTAATATTTAATTAAATACTTATAAATATAATTATCTACCTATTTTATAATATACTTTTATTTTTTCAATTATAATATATTTTTTATATATAAACTTATATATAAACGTTATTTATAATCGGAAAATATATATTAACGGTAATAGTATATATAATATAGTACGTAATTACGATATAAATAAAATAAAACTATTTACAAGAGGTATATAGTTTTGGTATATAATATATTATAGCTTTGGCTCGGGGTGTGAGTTTTGGTTAAGTGAGTGGCTAGTAAGTGCCTAATTGTGGCTCGTGGGTGGGCCTTTTTGGTCGATTTTCCAATGTCAACTCCCGATTTTAGTATTTTGCAGACATTGCGCTATTACACGTTATACCCGTCCGATCACTCTGGGTTGCCCTACGGAGTACGACAGGGAGAGCAACAGAAGAGCATCGCGATGCCACGCCAACGGGCTGTTGGTTCTCTTGCTTGTCGGGCTGTCTGCGGCAGTTCCCTCGAGACAAATGCTGCGCGCCGCCATCTCGCTTGCCCTGCCCACTGCGACTCCGTGTTCGTTGCAGTGTTGATGCGTCCATAATGCATCAACCAGTCAAGACGCTGCCCAGCGCCCAGCCTTGGGGAGCAAGTGTATCAGCCCCGACCCGCGTCTCGTCTCGTCCTGGTCGTTCTGGTGAAGGTGTGACGGACAATCAGGACCTCCAGCGGCCACTGCCACGGCCTTTCCTTTCCTTTCCTTTCCCTTGCCCTGGCCCTGTGCCGACTACTTGCATGTCACAAGTGTTACAACTCGTGATGGCGAGGCTTTCTCTGTATACACATGTCTTGCCGCCTCTCTCTATATCAGTATATCAGTACCGCAGGATATCGAAACCGAGAGATATTGCGAGAATTGTCTGACAGAATCTGTAATTAAGTGAGGGTGTTGAGACGATGATTGATCACTCAACATCCAATATTTCCCAAAGACAGCGCCAGCGCGCTTCTCACTTCGCCCTGAGCCATATTTAGCTTAACGGTTCTCCACTGACGCTCGCGTGGGGCGCATAGCGTCAACCGGGACATGGGTGATTGGATGGTTGCGCGCGTGGGATTCAGGGTTCGCGATCCTCCTTCCCCTTTCTGCCACCAGCTGAAATACCTATGGAAACCTCAAACAGTCTCTCCAAGATTCCACCTTCTTTCGCTGGCCTGACGCTTCACAACATCTGGAGCCGAAAGGCATGGCAGATTTCCGGCCCGAAGGCCGCCGGGCGTGGGCCGGCGCAGCCCGCTCCGTGCGGGTCCTCCCAGAATCCTCGCCGTCGCACAGAGACATAGTGTACTGCGAGATCTGTACGGCACACCCGGCGAGCACATGGAGTGCCGAAGATATCAGATGTTTTCGGTGTGTCCATACAACCAAGGGCTTTGCTTGCATCCATCTGCAGAAAAGAACGTGGTCAGCTTACATCCTCGGTGAGGTTCCTTGTCGTGTACCTGCCACCACAAACACCTGACGTCAATTGGTTCCCGACTTTTCTTTGAGATCTGACACGGTCAGCCCTATGGCTGCTGCCATCCGGCCCACTTGTGCTTGTGTTTAGCGTCCGGGATATTCAACATCGCCAGGACTACTCCGTTCCGTACACATGCTGGCTGGTGACAAAGAGTCCTCCGTAGTGTAGTGTAGACATACATCCATGTTGACCTCGTGCTTGTGTAAGCCGGGTCCCTTGGCCCGCCGCCTCCACATCTCCCGGCCCTCATTCCGCCATCCGTTACCCGACGACAAGCGCAGCTATCATTATCGCCGACGACCCCTCCCCCACCTTGTGCCGGCGTCAACACCGATATCAACATCACCACCAGGGACTCTATTTACAGCGGCATCAACCCCGGGTTCTCACTCTAGGTCTTGCAGAACATCATCTTCCCTGCCCAGTAAAAAACAGCCCACCATGGCCGCCGAAAACACCTCCAACTGGGAGTCCAAAATCCAACGCAACCCCCACCCAGACTTCAAAGCCGTCGAAGCCTCCCGGCCCCCCTTTGACACCACCAAAACATTCGCCTACACCCAAACCCCCCAGCCATCTTGGACTTTCGGCTCCGGCGCCAACCACCTTTCCTCTCAACAAGACAAGGAGAAAAACCATCGCCAAATCGACCCCTATTCCCCCACCCGCCCAGCTCATCTCAACTACAAGCTTCTCATCTCGGCCATTGTTCCCCGCCCCATCGCTTTTGTTTCCACAATCTCGGCCGATGGCAAAGTGACCAACCTCGCCCCCTTCAGTTACTTTACCGTCATCTCCCATGATCCCCCTCTCTTCGTTGTCGGCTTCGCCTCTTCCCTGGTGAACCCGGACCCAACAAAGGCAAAGGACACCCTGCGCCAGCTTGACGAAGTGAAAGAGTGCACGATCAACATCATCTCTGAAAGCTACCTCGAGGCGGCCAACTCCACCGCTATCAACGCGCCTTATGGAGTTTCAGAGTGGGACGTTAGTGGGCTGACGCCAGTGTATGACTGCGAGCATGTCAAGGCGCCAAGGGTGAAGGAGGCCGTGTTTAGCATTGAGGGCAAGCTGGAGAGTCTGAGGGGTTTCGAGAGCAAGAGCACGCCTGGCAAGGTGAGCAGTACCATGGCGGTGATTGAAGGCGTCAAGTTCTGGGCGAGGGAGGATGCGATTAATGAGGAGGGGAGCTTGTTGGATATTGGGGTTCTGAGGCCAGTGAGCAGGTTAGGCGGGATCACCTACGGGCGAGTGACGGAGGGTGTTGAGCTGCCGAGACCGGATTTTGTCAAAGATCTTGGGGGGCACGACGGGGCGGCGAAGTTGGAGAAGACGGAGCAAGCAAACTGAGGACGGAGGGTCATTCAAAGACGTATAGAGACTTTGGGGGGAAATGTTAGATTCTGTGAATTCATAAAAATCCCTTGAGCTGTTGGTAATTCCTTCCATGCTTGGGCTGCATGGTCTACGAGGGCTCCTTCCTTAGTATTTGAGCTGAGTCGTCCCTTCTGGTCTCAAAGCTATGATATTAGGCAGGTTCGACCCAAGCTCTTCTGGTGCCATCCATGTAAAGTATTGCGCTGCAAATATGTATCAGTATTATCTCTTCCTAAACCACAAAAGTCCATCACTTTCGCTGTTGATATCACTATATTTTCCTTCGTTTCTTGACATTATCCATCATCATTCGTTATCATAGCCCACTGCCGGCAACACTCATTTTGCCAGCATGATATCCGCCCCCAATAACTACCATCATAGCCAAACCAGAGTCCACACCCACCGCGGCGTTCCTCCGCCTTCACCATCCACGCCAGCCTTGCAAACTCCCACCACGGAGAAAAAAGACCCCCATCCGCCTCGCCCACCCTCTCGTCAACACCAGCCTCCGCCTCAACTCTTCACTTGCACTTTCTGCTAGCGGCTCTCCTCCCCTTCGCCTCTGAAACCCAAACCCCATGTTTTGGGCTCCTCCGCCCGGTTAGCATGCGACACATGCTACATCGCAATCACGAACTTAGCGATATGCTGGGTCTGCAACGAGATGGTCTTCCGTGGGGAGGATTGTGTCAGTCTGGGTTGGTGTTTCTGGCACAAGGCCTGCTACGGCTGTTTATTCTGTGGGTCCAAGATCGTGGCCAGGGGGACAACAATCAAGGAATTGTTTGAAGAGGATGGAACTGGGGAGGACGAAAAGGCGAAGGAGGTAGACACGGTGCCGATGTGTATCAACTGTCTAGTTGATGTGCAGGATCAGCAAGGGACCGAGGGGAAACAGGTCAACGAAGCTAAGGTCGTGAAGAAGGCGTTGAGGAAAGTGGAGAGGGCGGAAGGAGGAACAGGACTGGCAAGGGGGAGGTGGGAGGAGCTGAGAAAGGGGTATAATGAGAAGAAGATTCATCTACACCGACGGGTTAATGGGGATGGGGCAAGGTCGGACCTGGACGAAGGTGGTGATCAGGGCAATAATGGACAGTCGACTATTTACGTGTCGTTGTCTGACCCTCTGGGAGAAACGTCGTTTCAACCAAGCCCAACCAAAGGGATCCCATCTTTCCTACAGCCTTCTCCTGCCTCACCAGTTCAGTTTTCTCATCAGGTTCCTGTCCAACAGCACCAAGAGTCTCAGATCCGACGGCACAATGTCCGCTCATACTCTTCGCGAGCCAGTAACAACTCTCACGCATCCACCGTCAGGCTAGAAGATCAATTATCCTCTACCTCGGATGGCAATAAACCACAGTCCCACCACAGTCAGGTATCAGAGGTCCCATCGCTCCGAAACACGCTACCCACAGGCAGCCAACGACGCTTTATCCACCGCGGTGCATCATTCGTCTCTGAACAGCCCCTCACTCTCCCGTCGTCCCTCATTCATAAGGCAGTAGCACCAGAAGACAGCATGTCAAACCACTCAACCACCTTTTCCGCGTATGGGACCCCACCAGAATACCCTTCTCCTCCCGTCTCATCATCAGGTCGACACAGCCGCAGTTCAGGGGGCGATGACCCCTTCACACCAAATAGCACCTCTTTTAACTCGAGAATGAACCGAACCACATCCTACAACCTATCCCCTACAACATCACACACAGGCGGCGGATCAACAAGGCAGTACTCCTCCAATAGCTCCCTTCGTTCAAAGCCATCCGGAAGGCCGGAAGCCCCGACCATGTCGATGCACGTCCATCGAATCGATCCACGGATGTCGTCAGAGTATCTCCAACACCAGCAGCAGCAAGCTTACCAGTCCAAGTCGTCACCGCACCTGAAGCCATCGACCCTGTCCATCACACCGATCACCCCGCCTGCCCCTGTTGCTCTATCTGGCAATAACACGCCTGCCACCTTGGATGATGATCCCAGACAGGGCTTCCTCCGACGAACCGCCTCTGGAAGGCGACGGAGGCTCCCACGAGATGATGATAAGGAGGAGGAGACGTTGATGGCCAAGATCGCCATAAGAAAGAACAGCCTCGCGACGGCCGCGGCTGGGAAAGCAGAGCCGAGCACGGGCAGAGTCCAGACTCCCGAGATGGTGGCCACCACCACAAGAGGACACAGAGAAAGAGGGCAGACCTTGCCCGCCGGTGTTCTTGAGGCCGTCGAGGGGACCACACGGGCAAGGGACAAGAAAAAGGGGGGGAGCGGCGGCAGCGGTGGCAGCGGCAATGGCAACGGTGGGAGTAGCAGCAAGAGAAGGAGCGTGCAGGCTGAGCTGAGGAGGTTTTTTGGACGGTAGGTAGGTAGAAAGAAAGAAGAGTGCTGCCTCCCGACTATGTGGATGGAATAGCAATAAAGATATCACAACTACAGTCAACAATGACTACTGCTATCATGTTTCCATGATCACATTGCAAAAAAAAGCGACCAAGTGTACAAAGATACCTAACGAGACATCAATTCTCAAAAGATGGGTAATCCTACAGACTCCACATGCTCAAACAGGCCCCTATCGCCAAAACCTATTAACGCCATTTTCCCCCTTCCCACTCGTATAATATTTATTCCCTCCTCCCGGCAGCCAGCCCGATAAACTCCGCTCCAAATGATGACATGTAATGTATCGTTACAGAAAAAAAGGCAACCCAGATAACTTATGCACCCTCCCCCCTCCCTCCTCTTGACTTAAAGCTCCGTAAGAATGCCAAAGCTTGCTTGTCTTTCTGTCCGTGTAATAATTCCCAATGGAGCTTTCCGTCTAGGTAGGCTACTAAAATGTGGTGTCACCCACAACGCCCAAACAAAGCCAGGAAAGTCCCTCCCATGGAGAAACCCACAAATGCCCACGTATGGAAAAAGCCATTCTGTCCTATCTCAACAACCAACGCCAGCCATGACCAGCATCACGACAAGATACTCCACTCCAACTAACACACGGAGAGAACCCCTCACTTCCGCACCTTCGGCCTCGAAAGCGCCTGCAGCCTACTCAAACTAATCCCTCCCGTACTCTTCTTCTTCATCGGGCTCGGCGTTCCCGGCGCACGGCTAGGCAGAGGCAGCTTCCTAGGGCTGGCACTCATCGTCCTCTTCGCACTCGCAGCCCCGACCAACCTCGGAGCCAACAAAGCATCACCCTCGGGCACTTGCTTCCTCTTCTTGGCCGCCCTATCCGCCGCCTCCCGCTCCGCTTCCTCCTCTTCCTCGTCAGACGTCACCCGATGACGCTTCTTGTTTGTCATGCCATGAGGGAGACCAATAAACACGGTGCGCGGGGCTTCATTCTCCTTGTTAGAAGCCGTCGTGGACGCGGTTCGGGGGAAGCTACCTGGCATGTTTTCCGTTGGCAGGATAGAGGGGCGAACAGGGCGGATGCTGGCTTGTCCCGGGGAGGAGCCGAACGAAGAGGAAGGGCCGCCGAAGCTGATGGTGTGATCGCTGCGGAAGGTGAACGTGCCTGGGACCGACGGCTCGGCGGCGTTGGCCTCGGTGTCGGTGGGCACTTCTGGGAGTGGACGGACGGTGGTGAGGTCGGGATAGGACACATCCTCGGCACTCTGTTCAGCCAGAACACCGTCCAAAGATGGGTAGTGGACCTCTCCAAGGGGCTGTCTGGCAGCGGAAATCGGGACGCTTGACTTGACCGGTGACGGAGAGTTCTGGGCCATGGCAGCATGCTGGGTGTCCGGGGTGAAAGCCACACGCTTGGTAAGCTTGCGAGCGGGGGTGGTCATAGGGACAGGTGGGAGCTCCTTTTCCAAACGAGGTGGAGCTGGTGTCTTGGAACCAAGAGCGGAGGGCATCGGAATAGTGCTTTTAGGCTTCGACGCACTGGCCTGGGAGCGACGGAACAGAGACTTGACCTGCTCGAAGCGGCTCTTGGGTGTCTTGACCTCGACGGCCACCTCGGGGCTCTTGGGCTCAGCCGTCGAGACGGTGGTCTTGGGGCTCTTGAGCTCGGTTGCAAAGAGCACGGCCTTGGAGCTTTTGACCTCAACGGTTTGCGTCGTCTCCTTCTCGACGGCAGTGACGGTGGCGATGTTGCTGGTCGTGGCGGATTTGACGAGACCGCCCAGCGCGGGCTTGGAGGGCGAACGTAGAAGCGAGTTACGCACAGGGGTCTTGGCGATGGTGCTGGTTGACCGAGCAAGCGAGGATTTGGTTGGGGTCATCAAGGATGCTAGATTAGACTTGGAACGAGGCATGCCCATGGCAGACGACGACTTGGGCATCGGGATTGCGCTCGCATCTCGTGAAATTGGGCGCTGAGTTGTGGCATCATCTTCGATATTCTGACGTGCACGCTTGACAGGGGACTCGACTTCCTCAACGCGCTGCTTGGCCTTGGGGATGGTCGAGGCTGGAGTGGGCTGCTTAGATCGAGCATGCTCGGGTTCGTCGAGATTGGCCTTGGACTGGCTGCGCTTGACGCCGGGTTTCAGTGGTGTTGTGCGACTTGACTGGGCTCTGAAGGCTGAGGGATGGTTGGCAATCGAGTCCATCTTCTTGAACTCGTTCATATGGGCCGAGCTAAAACGGCCTGCCTTGCCTTTGGCAGAAGCGATTTTGCGACTGTTAATCTGCTCTTCTTCGGCTTTCTCTGCCTCGCGCTTCGCGGCCAACTCGACTTTGATTTTGGCAGCTTCACCGCGGAGTGACTCCATTATACGCTGAGCCTCGGGCCCAAGATTCAAATCCAAAAGGCCAGGTCGAGTGAAGGTAAAGGAGGAGGAGGATGGGACTGCGATCTTGGAGGGTGTTGTCTGAATGGCGCCCGGAAGGACATCGCTGCGAGAAGAAGTGGGCTTAACAATGTCGGTGAAGCCCAGCCGCAAACCGGACGAAGGAGGCGCCATTGTCGGGTGGTATTTGGCAGGATGCATTTCTGTGACAGGAGGTTTGATGCGAGAGACCTTACCAGCTGGTGTCGCGGGCAGCTTGGTGGGAGTTGAGGCGGAAGCTGGGGTTGGAGACGCAACGACAGCATCGATGTTCTGAACCGCGGCACTATCAGCGGGAGTATCATCTCGCTCGGCGACGGCAGCTAGGACTGGTTCCTCGTGGGATGGCTTGGTCGCCTGAAGTCACGAAGCACGGGTTAGCGGCATTGTCGTCGAAATTTGCATTGCTTGTGTTTTGTTTACTTACCCTTTGGGCGCTCGCCAGGCGCGCTGAACGGCGGGCCATGATGTTGGAAATCTCGCTGCTTTTGGGAGTGAATATAAGCCAAAGAATCGATTGACTGATGGGGAAGAGGACGATATGACAGCTTGTCGGTGTTTGGAATGTTGGTGGAGAGATGGAAATGATGTCAGGTCAGGTCGAGAACGCGACAAGGAAAGAGGTGCGACTGTGCCAGCGATGTCCGGTGGGGTGGTAAATTTGATTCGCTGACAGGCCGTTGAAGTAAACAAACCCTTGATTTGTGGGGTGGTGCCGCGTGAGTTCGTGGCACAGTTCGACAGCACAGTAGCCAATCAGTTTCAGCACCGTCCCACCCTGGTTCGTTTGTCCACTCAACTCCCGACAGTTCGGCACCTCTTATCAACATTGAAGATAGATATATTCGATATTCACCTCAGCTCTCCTTAATCTACCGGCTTCGCTCTGAGCAAGATGCTATACTTGACCCCGTGCCGCGGATGGCCATCATCACATCTTTCCACCTTGTTTCGATATGTATGACGGCAACTTTAAACATCAAGTTCTCCCATTCAGTTCCCACCAACTCGACAACTCAAACCAGCAGCTCGCCATTCCACCCTCGAAAGCAAACAAGGCCTGGTGACGACGTCGATGGGTTCCCATTGCAGCGAGATTTATCATGTCGTCGATAGGATGGCACTTTTGTCAGAGAGTCGGTCTTCGGGTTACCTTGACGTCAAGAAGTCGAGACTTGAGAAAGCTGTGTATACTGTGGTCCTGAACGGTCCGTTTCCCACCGTCTTGAACTCTCACATTTGTTCAGAGGTCCTCCCTGAAAGACACCTTCACCGTTGATGAGACCGTTTAGAAGCTGACAAAATGTGGTTCACCAACAGCGGGTATCTTCTCCATCGGATCTGGGACCTGCATGGAAGCCTTGATTCATCTTCTTTTCGTCGACGTGCAGACGATAGCTGCGAGAAATATAGGTGGTTGAAACACCACTAACCCCCACGCTCAGAGAACCGGTGCTGATGAGCGCAATTTCTCGATCAGCCCTGCCATGATTGGAGCTCGACGTCTTGGAATTACTGGGCTACTGCATCATCACCAGCAGCGGTCAGATCGAATTTCCCAGGGTACCGAGTTGAGAAAATGCCGCACCCAAGAAAGCGCATCATCTGGTGCCCCAGTCGAGACCCAGGACGGGGTACGCGACGTCAAAGTCGTCGATATCAAAGGCAGATGTGCGGTGGTTAGGTGGCTGTGGCTGACCCCCACCACCGCTGCTCCCCAGTACTGGTGGCGCCACAAGACGCTAGAAACATTCCAGAAGGTGTTGAAGTTGCTTCCCAGTCACATTGCCTGATGAGGTCGACAAGTCCAGGCCAATGAGCTTCGAATCCCGCCATCTCACAAGAAGCCCTGATGAAGAATGTGCGGCATCTGCATGTCGACCACCTAGTGATTCATTAAACAAGAAATTCTCGCTGTTCACTTCCGTTCAATGGCGTCTTGGTCGTTCAGTCCCTTTGCCAGCGAGACGACCACCTTGTACGACTCTGTTGAGCCTGTACAAGTGGTATTGGGATCGTGATCGGAGTGCCGGTTCGGAGACTTTCTAGAACCGCTCAAGGTTGTGAGTCTGGTGTTCGCTGATGGTTGCTCTCGTATAGGTCTCTATGAAACGGATCCTTCCGCCCAACTTGATGTTGATGTCATGGGGGTGAACATCACCACCTCGCCAGCCAGTGAGCCACATCGGTGAACATTACCAAGGATCGATGAGCTCCTCGGAGATGCACGAACTCGATGCCTTGGGCGTTGATCCAGCGCCAACAACCCCGCCCCGCATGTCTGGGCATTCGATGGGCTCGGGTAATAACCCCCCTGTCGCTAGCTACTTTGAGCTTGTTTAGACGAGGCTTGTCCAGAGACGAGTTGACGACCCCCAAAAAGCCAAGTTCAATGGTGCAACTTGGTGTGAGAATCATCACGGCACAGTTCAGCAATACCAAACATTCATTTCTCCGTGATCAGATACAGATATCTTGGGTTTGGAAGATCGCAATTCCTCAGCAGAAGCATTCGGACAAGAGGGGTCCTGTCGTCGGAGGATGCCGTCTCCCAAGTCTCGGCGGTCGCCAGTCTTCCCGTCCAGGCCGTGCGTTGCGGAGCGGCGGCGGGAGGAGCTCAGGGATGGCTTGCCAGGAGCCGGGGTGTGCTGTGGGTGCACCACTCTTGAGAAAGGCTTCACCTTTCTTTTCCCAGTGGTTGAAGGAAACGTCACTGGAACGTCAACCGAACGCAAACGCTGAAACTCCCACTGCTCCCCGAACACCGAGAACAGAACCTCGAGGCCCTCTGGTTGGATGACTGCCGACATTTTAATCTATCGATCTCACAGCCCAAGCACAGTTCTGCTGTCCCTTCAGTCTATTGGAAGCACAACCCGTCACCAAATGTGCTCACGAGCCGCAAGAGTTCTCGTGGCCTGATGGCAGCATCCAATGGTTTTGGCGCACCTGGAACGCCCCATATACAATACACCATTAGTCTTTCAAGTTCTTTTCTTTTCTTTTCGCGTCTTTGCGAATCCTCGAAGAAAAAAAAAGTCTTCAAAGATCGACATTTGTAGGACTCTATTCATACCAAGTCCTTCGTCAACATTGGGTACGTAAGAGGCATGTACCCTCCAGCCCTTGGGTTCCAGGCGGGGGGAACAGGTGGGTGGTGAACAGCGGCTGTCTCGCTGGCTCAGGTGACTATAAAATTCTGGCGTTCTTGGTGTCTTGGCGAGGCGTCGTCAAGGAGCTTGCCCCGCAGTTTAAACGCAGCCAATGTGGTTCCTGAACGCTGAACGACAGGCCGAGCAAGTACCTGACAGCCGACCCCAGCCAGCGCAACAACAGTGGACGAAATCTCTGAAATGCCTCCACTTCCAACCCCTCTCATCCATCGACCAGGAACGACACCGATGTCGGTGGCACAGAGGCTCCAAGTGGTGATGGCTTGCTGGGTAAAGCGCCTCTGAAAGGCACGGCACGCAAAACGCTGCCTTTTCAATGGTGAAGTCTGATGCTGAAAAGTGACCACAGCGTGACTATAGACCCTGTTCGAGACTCTTTGAAGATCACGCTTCATGGCAAGGTTTTCAGCCTGTCTCCTCTTCTTCACGGATTCCTTCGGCTCAGAGCTGTTCCGCTGAAGAGGAATGATAGGTAACTCGTACAAATACCAACATGTCCCTTGATGTGAAGGTTGTGCTTGACGCTCATCTACATATTCACTTCGACAACACCAACCCACCCATGATACCAGACTTTGATCCAGCCAAGGATTGATATTCATCCCTCGACTTCACTACAATCTTGGCCTCAGTCTCAGCCCACTCGGAGAGAGCTCCCAGGCACTCGCCAAGGCTGGCGATGTGTTCTCGGGCGGGCAATGAGACCGAGCGGGCGAGGAGGAGGCGAGAGGAATTGGTAAGCCGTAGGACTTTGGTGGGAGTCATTCCAAAGTCCACCCAAAGAGGCAAAAGAGAGGGCAAAACGCTGAAGAGAAACGCTGGTAAACGCTGAGCTTCGGAAGTCTGAGAAAGGGGGAACTTTGGCCTGTTATTGCCCGATTGACCAGGTGCATGCAGGACCATGAGGGGAAAAGCCGTGTTCGTGTCGCAGACTAGCGAACGATGGTGGTCGCTGACAGAGAGGGCTGCCCATGCCAGCGCCTGTCATGCTGGGGTTTGGCAGGCAGTGACAGCTGGCGAACAGTGGTCCGAGCACCCTGTACCTAGGGTTTTGAAATGAGAGCCAGCTCTTTTCTGTCACTTGCTGCGCAACAGGTGCGTTCCAACAGGCCAGGGAGTCGAGTGACTTGTGGCCGATGTACCTGGTTTTCATTAGTCACTTATAACAGGGTGTGCCACCCAGCCGGAGAGAGTTCAGACCAGACGAACAGCCCTCTTCTCTCTCGACTTGTTTGTTGAACGACAATTGAACAACTAACAATCGATCAACTGTTTGGTGTTTTCCCAGACTCAAGACAACCAACCAACCAGGAATCCTCCTCAAAGACCTAACACAGATCCAGGAACTCGCCCCTGTTGTGCTGGGGACAACCCCTCTTCAACCTCTTGGACAGCTCTGAACCAAGAGATCCCAAGAGCTCCCAAGGCAGTCAATCCCGGCTTTGTTCCTCGTGGCATCGTCTGCAACTTTTAGCCGCCGTCTCCTCAGGCCCAGGGCCCAGAAGCTTGTCTGTCGATTGTCTTTGAGAAGAGTCCAGCTTGGCCGGGACTCATCAAGCCTTCACCGCACCCTTCGGGAGTCTAAACAGCTCTTGTTGAGACCTCACTTGTTCCCTAACGAATAGGATCAAGACTTTGAGATCCCCTCAAGGCCCACGGGACAACAAAACACACGAAGGACTCATCCGGCATCCGCACCTCCATCCACCAGCAGGCATTCCACCAACAGCCAGCTCATCCCTTCTCCAAAAAAAAACAGTAAAAAGTCCCGTCCCGAAGCTCCAGCTGCAGGTCGACCAAATCGGTGTCTTCTGTTGACGTTTCCAAGGCTTGAGTCTTGAGCGGATTCAGAGTGGATACTGGCGGCCCATCGGCTGATCGAGCAAGTTCCGTTGTGCGAAGAAGAGGGGTGAAGCGAGCGAAAGCCGGACAGGACGAGAGATCCCAGCAACAAAAAAGAATAAGAGCTGGTGCCAACACACCCGACACCAGGACACCAACACGGCCGGGGAAAAAAACACACGAGTGTCAAGAATTCGGAGCCGAATCAGGGAGACATCTTCGCAGAAACGCAGGCGTCAGCGTGAGAGTGACGGCAGCCAATCTAGTCGCGGCGTGGTCTTGGTCCAACGACAGAAACGCAGCGTGACCTGGTTCAACCCAGAACGGAGGTCGGGGCTGGGTGGAAGCACCTGGCTATTTGTCTCCGTGCAGGCCCAGAGTCCTAGCGGCGGTCTGCGGGCCCCTTTCACCACCACCGGCATTAACATTACATAAAACCCTCCATTCTGCTCTTTTCTTGACACATACCCAACCTGTCAACGACCTTCTGCTTATCTCTGACCCTCCCGGAATCTCCCTCGACAATCTTGGTTTTGACACACGAAAATCTGGGGAATCCGACAGCCTTACCTTATCGCTGGGACAGATCGAACAGTACCCAGATACCCAGAAACCCCAACCCAACGAACATACACTACACCCGGTCCCAACCTGCCGGATCCCGCAAACCGTTTATTCCAGATGACGCACTGATTGGCGCCCTTCCCCGGCTTCTGTCGAACGAACGCACCCCCGGACAGTGCCCCCTTTGGGCAATTCTGTGCTGTCTTGTTGCTGTCATCCCACCACCAAAAAAAAACACTCCAACAGAGTTTAGGTGTGCATCGCCTGGCATTCCCGCTGCAGCATAGCACCCTACTGCTGCCTCGCCCCGCCCACAATCAGGTACATACTACCTCTTTATCATTTACCACCTACCACTATCTATCTCTACACTATCTACCTGCCTGCCTCGTCGAGATAGCCCACACCCTACCGAGCTGTCAGTGCGGCACGGCACCACCCCTATCGACGACAAGCTTTTTGAGACAAGCCTTTTGTGGTCTAACGCCCTTGCCATCTGCCTTAGCCACGAACCGGACAGCAAGGATATGTCCGATAAGATGTCTGTCGACAAGAAAGATCCACCCAAAGACGACCACAGTGAAGTAGAGTCCATGGCGTCCAGCCCGGAAGGAGAGGCGCCTCCCAACAACGCCCCGGCCCAGGCCGAGAACCAGCAGCCCAAGCGAAAAGGGGGTCGCAAACCTGTACGTACTATTTGTGTCCACATGGCCATGAGCTGTGGGTCACGTTTTTGCTCTCATGACAAACATGTACTAATCGGCAAAGTAGATCTATGCGACATCTGAGGAGAGAAAGCAGAGAAACCGTCAGGCCCAGGCTGCCTTTCGTGAGCGCAGAACCGAGTACATCAAGCAGCTCGAGGAGGCCATCCGCACCCATGAGCAAAACTTGGCCAACCTCCAGGCTGCCCATCGCCATGCTGCTGATGAGTGCTTGATGTTGCGGTACAAGAACTCGCTTCTTGAGCGCATTCTTCTGGAGAAGGGCATTGACGTGCAAGCAGAGCTGCGTGCTAAAACGGGCAGTCCCAATCTTGGGCCGACTCACATGCCCCAGAATCTGGTTCAGCCGCCTCCGATTCAGCGTGCTATTCTGAACCGCCACCATGCTCGTCGGTCCAACTCTAGCATCGCGCCAAAACTGGAACCGGGCGCCATCTCGCCGTTGCCTCCCCCGGTTCACTCTCACGTCTCGGCACTGTCGCCCAAGAGTCGGCACACGCCCTCGTCCCACTCCGCCTCGCCGACAGCGACAACATCGTTTGGGTCTCAGCATGGTGCCTCGCCGGCTACTTCTGACCACCTGAATGCCTCTGTTCGGCCTTCGATGCCGCCAGTCAACGGTATGAAGGCACCTCCGCATCCTCATCTGGCCCCGATTCATGGTTTGCCAGGACCTCGCCAAATGCAAATACCCGGAATCCATCAGCCCACGAACCACGCGAGACAGAATGTGACGCAGAGTCCCGCGGCCTTCTACCCCACTCCCTCATTCCAAAATCATATTGAGCAGCTCGGCAAGTTGTCCCATCTCTTTTCTTTGTCCCCTCTTCGTCTTATAGAACTCTGTCGTCCTAGGTTTTAATACTTGAATACAGAACAGGAATATGATGCTGCAGCCGACATGATGGATGAAGGACAGGAGGGTTCTGAAACGCCCAACGGCGGTCCTGGACCCTACCCTGGTCAGCCCTATACTGGTGAGCCTCAGCCCATGTCGCTATCATCGCCGGTCACCACGGGCCCTCCTGGGTCCCAGGTCATTGCCGGCCAATCGCCCATCGACAGCCCTGCTCATACCCAGCAGTCAGCATATCCATCGATGACGCAGCTGCTAGACCCTGGTTATGACTTCGATCCCTTTGGACTCAGTGCCAGCATGGCTTTCCCCACTCAGTTTTCGTTTGACACCAGCAACATGCGGTAGTCGAGGACTCCTCAGGTGACAGTGGTGCGTCGGCAGGAGTTCCGAGTCCGTGGCTCAGCCCACACTTCGGGACTCCACTCCGGCGGTGTCTTCCTGTGGAGGGCCAAGCTATCGCTGAGGAGGTTTTTTTGTGTTATGGCTACAGTCGGTCAGAGAAGGAAAAAGAAGGAGATATGGAACTTTCAGATGTTTCGAACCAGTTCATGACGGCACAGGCCCCAAAAAGAGGCTATTACGGCAAAGCGCGTTTTTACGATACCCCGGAAGCATTGCATTGAACAGCGGAACGACATTTTTCGAGACACCAGCCATTCATCCCGGCTCAGGAACACGATATCTGAGCCGCCGAATGACCGACGACTTGTTGTTTTCTTTTCGGATTTTGTTATTGTTATTCAAAAAAGTTTTATTGCCGGTTCTGGGTTGCATTCGGTTTCAGAAAAACACATCATACTCGCATTTTTTCGGAGAAAAAAAACAACTATACCCAGGACGGCGGGCGGCACCATTTGTTTTTATCAGCACATCTCTCCGGCGTCGATTTTTGAGGACGCTGGATTCTTTTTTCTGGTTTATGAAAAAAAAAGTTTTGCTCTTTTACGAGGTGCATATAGGAGGGAATATTGGTACGGATTAGGATATACGACATACGTACGACATGGACGACATAACAGCTACTTAATGGGACCGCGGCTTACTACGACAGTTGCGGTAGGAAAGGAGGACTGGGTGGTCCGCGCGAGGGGAGGGTAGTCATTGGCTCAGGCTCGTGTGAGGGAGCTTTCGGGGTGTGTCATACTCGTATGGCATATGTCGAGATTATCTTTCATAGCTGCCTGGACCTGTGGCCCTTTCACGGAGGGAAGGTATGGCTTGGGGATGAAGGCCCCGTGTCGTCCGTCGGTCCGTTTTTTTACAATTCACCTCAGTCAACCCCTCTTCAGCATTTTCCTCTGGCCATGTTTCTTATATGTGAGATGTTTTCTGGCTCTGATTTTTCCACTTTTCTTCATCTCTTGTTTCAGATGTAGCCTTTCTGATCACAAAAGCGAGTGTTTGTTCTTGATGGACTTTTACAAGCAGAACATAAGGGCCGAAGGAAAAAGGAGGCTGCCAACTATTTTGTGTATTTACAACTTCTTTTCTCTTACCGCTGGATGGATGACACGGGGTTTTTGGAGGTAGGTCCTCAACTCTCCTCGTTTTTAAATCCGTTTCATTCAACAATCCTACCAGGCTTGTGCTCCTTAGTAAGGGCGCAGGCCGAGTACATAACCAGAGTAACATATTTAATGATGAAAAGAAGTTAGCATAAGCCTTGTCAATACAGATGCTTGATGTCGTTCATATCTTTTTGACATATGAAACCGTCCACTGAAGACTCAATCTATTTGACCCCGATTTTGACCTCCAACATGTCTCATTACAATGAGAGTCTCCCGTACAGTCAGTCAGTGGCTGCACAAGTTCAAACTCAAAACAAGCAGCGTAACTGCAAAAGGCCTGAAGGTCAAACGGCCACAGGGCACCGGACTGGAGTAGGAGCAATGGTTGGCCGCAGAGGTTTCTTTATGCGAACGGGCGTTCCTTTGTGATGATCTCGTACCGGGATCGCAACGGTTGCAGCGAGCACTGAGCAGCAGTAGCAGCAGTACCTAGCAGCAGCAGCAGAAGGGAGCACTGGCGCATGGAGTCTGCAGAGCAAGGCCAGGAAAAAAGGAGCGGAACGGGAAGCCCTAACCTGAATAAACGAAAAGCGCACTGAATTTTCCAAAAAGGAAAAACATTCAGAGTGTGGGGCGGGCCACCAAGAGGTCTGTGCGGCAGCTCCCCCTCCTCTTGGTAGGCTTTCGAGCACCAAAATCTTTCATCAGTCCAGCAGCCCACCAACCCCCCCCCAGCTGTTTTTGTAACTAAACGACGGGTCCCATCTGCCGTGAAAAAGCACCGCATCAATCCGGCGCAGTGAAAACAGGGCATGTCCTGCTAGGCGCTTGCCTCTCTCTACACCTCCGAGGAATTTTTCTCACCACCAAACCTCTGTCCCCTCTCCTCCGTTACGGAGCCTTTTGGTCGACCATATTACAACGCCTTGAGTAGGCGATAAAACCTCGGCGGCAAGATGTCGGTCGCCTCTAAGGTAAGTCGAGAATACATTCTTCCTCCCTCCTGCCGTCTATTCCGGTTCTTTCCTTGCCGCGAGAACCTATAATCGCCCGTCGTTCGAGGTCACCTCAGGTCTCTTTGCTGTCCCTCCTCCCCCGCTCGTGGAGGGGAGCAGAGGACGTCGCCCACTTATTATGTCGAATTGAGATAGCTGACTCGTTGAGCTTCAAACAGAACCTTTTCGCCATTCTCGGTTGGTCTCCCTTGCTATACCTCTCTTCCCCCGCGAGTTCTCGCCACCTGAAACAAACCTCGAGCACCCTGCCACCCCGGAGCCCTCGGGAACGGATGGGATGAGCTTGAGCTTGGACTTTTTCACACGACGGGCAGTGACTGACAGGTTTTCGACGACATAGGCAACGACGAGGAGCCTCCTATCCCTCCTCCCGTCAAGACCGTCGAAAAGACATCGACTCACACTGCCAAGCGCAACACCGATGGCGTAGCTCCCTCCAAGGGCCCTGCCCCCGCTGGCAACCGCCGCAACGCCGCTACTGGCAACGAGGCCGGTGTGTAGCCGTCCTAATTTCTGAGAGACTGGCCTTGTGCTGACCTTGTATTCCAACAGCTTTCCGGGACCGCAACGCCGGCCGTGAGACCAACCGTGGTAAGCCCACCGACGAGGTCCGTGGTGGACGCCGTGGTGGCCGTGGTGGCAAGCGCCCCGAGGGTGACCGTCACCCCCACAAGGCTGCTCCTCAGTACGTTCTAGTTCGATGCTCGACGGCCAAATAAGAGGGAATATGCTAACATTTTCCCCCCCAGTGGTGGCTCCGCTAAGACTGCTGAGCAGGCTTGGGGCGGTGAGGACGGTGAGAAGGCCCTCAACGACGAGAAGGCCGGCGAAGCCGATGCCACCGTCGAGAAGAAGGAGGACGAGGCTGCTGCCCCCGCTGAGGAGCAGGAGCCCGAGCCCATCGTGAAGACCCTCGAGGACTACTACAAGGAGAAGCCCAAGTTCGAGGCTCTCAAGCCCCGTGAGGTCAAGGCCGAGAAGCCCGAGGGCATGGTCGTTGCCAAGAAGGTCGAGGAGGACTACGTCTCCGCCAGCGGTGGCAAGAAGGAGCGCACTCGTGAGCGCAAGCAGAAGCAGTTCGTCGAGATCGAGAATCGCTATGTCGAGCCCGAGCGCACCGGTGGCCGTGGTGGTGCTCGCGGTGGCCGTGATGGCGCCCCCCGTGGCGGTGCTCGCGGTGGTCGTGGCGATGGTCCCCGTGGTGGTGCCCGTGGCCGTGGTGGTCCTCGTGGCGGTGCTGCTCCCCGCGGTGCTCCCCGTGGTGGTGCCTCCCAGGCTGCCCCCGTTGCTATCAACGACGAGAACGCTTTCCCCAGCCTCGGCGGCAACTAAAATGCTTCCTCATCTCGGAAATCTATCCTTGATGTTTAGATCAGACACGTCGGTTTTGGTCTTATGACTCCATTTTCTCTGACCCGCACTACGAAATACATCACCACACATGGCAATCTGGACGGGGCGGTTAACTCAAACGAATGGGAAAAGGGGGTGGGGCACTGTTTGATGGCGGTTTTGTAGGCTGGGTTGCGTTTGTTATTTTCGGCGCAGCCGAGTCCCCTCCAGGTTGCGAAAGAAAAAAAAGGGCTAGCAAAAGTGTCTAAAACGATTTTATTTTCCCTCTTCATCATCATAGTGTCTCGTTGCTTTCTATTCCCGCTTGATAGTGCCCTCTATACGTATCTCGGTCGGTATCGTGTGTTTTGGTGAGGAATAGGTTGAGGCAAAGCCTAGTTTGCTATATATACTCTCCTTGAGTGTGTACTGGTAGAAGATATGTCGGGCTAAATGAATGAATCTTGGAGTTGTACGTGTTTGGCTGTACATGGGACGTTTTGGGGCTTTTGTCTTTGTGATATGATACATTATGGTGGCATGAACGAAATACTGTTGGCTGTCTTTTCTACCAAGACGAACTCAACTTGCTGGCTCGGTTGAGAACAACTATGACCTGCCCCTTCTCGCTCGCAAGTACTCGATTGTGGTGTCCCTGACCGGGCAGTACACTTTGGTATGAGCAAAGTAAAACACTTACGACTATGCCATACCTCGTATCTAGGTAGGGTTTGTCGAACTTACTATGAATTTGTTCCACTTGACCTCAAGGCATGACAGTACAAAGGGAGGCTGTAGGTAGGCAAAGGTGATAATCATCAAGAGCAGAGCTGCATCAACCCTATGCGTTTATATTCATGTCCCCAATTCCCAACCGCAAACTCCTAGACTATGCCTTCCTCTTGTAATCAATAATCATACACCCCCCGTCCCTTTTTATTCTCATCCAAAAAAAAACTTACAAATTTACAAACATACAACTTCTCCTAATCCAACATCACCCTCCTCCCCTCCGTCCTCCTCGACCTGTTCACCCCCCGTCCAATATCAATCCCGACCGCCGCCACCAAAAGCGCAGCATTGAAGCAAGCCATCAGATAAAACGGCGCCCCCTCGACCCAAACATCAAACAGCCAACCCCCCAGCTTCGTCAGCAGCAATATCGCAAGCCCCCCGCACCAGCTATACACACCCGCCACCGACCCCTTTAGCCTCACCCTCGACACCGTGTCTTCCGGTATCACATCCTCATTCTCCAACAACGGCGCGGTGTCCCCTTCCCCGTCGGCACTCTCGATGAGCGTCTCCTGGTCATTCCCGTTACTCCCCGGCGTCGCAAGAACATTAACAATATCCGTCTTCAGCACCCCTTTACCAAGCGAGCCGAGCGAGCAAACTATCGCTCCGATCTGGCTTACCCCCATCAGGGCCACCAACAAAAAGACGACAGGTCTCCCACCGCGGGAGTCGACGTCTTTGAACTCGGGGCTGGAGAGGGACGGGAAAAGGGAGTACCCCACTATCCCAAAGCTCGTCGCAATGACAATAGGCCAGTTGACCCTGTGGTGGGGCTTGTGGCTGAGGTATCCAAACACCGGGGCGCAGACCAGGCCCATGAGCTGGGCGACTCCGGTGAGGATTGCGGAGAGGATGTACGCCTGGCGGCACTCCTTCTTCAGCTCGGGGGAGGGGTCGTTGGGGGAGCCCTGGCAGTAGCCGTGGCGCATGAAGAAGGCGTTGATGTAGAGGGGGATGAACAGCGAGATGGCGACGGTGGAGGCGCGGGCGACGAAGCCGCCTAGGTAGCCTAGGGCTATATCGCTGTCGCGGAGGGCGAGGAGGACCGAGTCTTTGAGGAGGTGGTGGTAGGGGATGGCCTTCTAAGGGGGAGAGTTAGTGATGGTGTGGAAAAGGGGGAAAGGGGGGGGGGTTCATACGCTTCGGGGGTGGGCTGAGGCAGCACCTTGGGGGGTTGAGCCTCGGAGACCAAGCAACATCCGCCATCCCTTGCCTTCTTCGCCTTTGATCTTGCGCAGACCGAAGAAAACGAAGATGGCGACCAAGAAGGAGACAACGCCAACAGTGTAGTAGCTGTATTGGACGGCCAGGCCGGTGGTGACGCCTTCGATCTTGCCGAACCGAGCAGGGAGCGGGAGGAACAAACTGAGGGCTACCAGGGCACCGCAGCCTGTGAATAAGCCAACAAAGCCGGCGAGAGCGGATGGTTTCCCTTGCTTCTTTCCCTCATCTCCAGCTACCGCGGTGTCTTCTGTCGAGGAGGCGTAGTTGGAGCTGGTGTTGCGGAACGTCTCGGGGGTGATGGTCACTTCAGAGTCGACAGACAAGGCAACGCTTGTTCTCACTCTACCTCTGGTAGGTTTGCGCACATTCTCGGCCGCGGGACCAGTCTCATCGGTCAAGGATGGGAGGATGGCAGTGACCATAGTGGCCCTGTATCTCACATGTCAGCACCACACTCCTTGCTAGATCCCAGGAGAAATCACTTACGCAGCCGTAGCCCCAACAGCAAAGAAGATCCTCGCCAACAACAGCTGAGGGTAAACATTGCGCGCCTGAACAAACAGAAACAGCGCAAGCCCAATGACAGCATACCCGGCCACAGCTACATATCGCACACCAGCACGATCCGACACCAGCCCCCAGATCGGACAAGCAACCAGCGCAACGAGCTCATCGACAAACCCCAATGTTCCTACGATATCCCCCACCCCTTCCTTGACCCCTATCAAATCGGTAATCACAAACGACACGCTGCTGTTGAGGAAGACAAGGAACGAGATGCTGAAGAGGGAGATGCCGAGTAGATATGTCAGCGCCTGCAGGGGCGTCGTCGAGCTCGAGAAGGGCAGGCGCCGGAGGATGCGCTGGGGTATTGTGCCGAGCGCCATTGTGGTAAGGTAAGGTAGTATATCCCCGTCGAGGTTATCGACGGCTGGCCAAAAGGGTATAGGTAGGTTCTTCTTCAAGGCAAAAGTACTTGAGACTAGACCATGATGCGTGTTGTTTGTTTGCCAATGCTCTCTTCTCAATTTCTCTCCAGTAGTTGTCTCCAAACTGAATAATTTTCCCACGCTACCAAACAAGCTCTGACTAACACAAATGATGCCGGGCCAACCAATGGGCAATGGAAAACGATGATTCAATCCGAATTGAAGACAGAAACAACTGCAGGTGATCAATGATGGAAAGTTGGACGAGGGCAAGTTCCGAGTGAAACCGCTCATCCCTGCTTGGGGACGTCGTCTTAAGCCGGCGGGCGATCCAGAAAGGCCCATTCTGCCCCGCAATCCGATGCCCGCCAGCCCACTGCTACCCGCTCACCCTGCCCACAAATTAATCGACACTGCAAATAAAAACAACGTATGTATACAAGCCTCCCTATCCGTAGACTCCCTCAAAAAACGTCAAAATAAAACCTACTAGTAAATCCACCTATAGCTATTACTGTTCAAAATTTGAGCCCTTTTGGCTGTAAATTGGTTGAGATATGGTATGTTGAAGTTGGTAGTCTTTTTGTTAGTGACTACGATTAAGGTGGTTTGGAGTGTCGATTAATTTGTGGGCAGGGTGCCGCTATCGTGTGTCTCCACCGACGTCGGAGGCTGTTTTTCAGGGACCGACTGTTTCCACCTTATCTTTTTTGTGAAAGAGAGAGAGTGACTGGACTTGGCTCCGTTGAGTGTTTGGCTGGTTGAGAGAATCATAGAAGAGGGTATCACACCGCTCCCGTTCACTTTGCGCCTGTTTATATCTTCAGACCTGCTCTTTCAGGGTCCATTCTTTCTACGTTGACTGTTTTTGGTGTTTCAAAGTTGGTTGATATCACGGCTGAACTGCGGTGTTGATACCCCCTTTCGTTCCTTACACACGATTGCGAAAGAGTCACACATACACACGATGTCTTCGTCTCTACCAGGCGTCCGGCCACTCCCCGACTCTCAGTATGATCTTAGCACTTACTGGGGCCGCGTGAGGCATACGGCGAGCATCACAGATCCGAGGTGAGAGCAAACCGCTACTTGACTTGATCACCATAACCTACCAGGTCAATGAGTGAGGTGTGAGTGAGTAGGGAAATATAGACCTACATGCCCATTCCATTTCACCAACTTATCCTACCTTTTGAACATCTCCGCAACATATACTAACCTGGGACTCGCATCAGGACTCTCCTCGTAAGCAGTGCCGGTCTTACAGATGCCAAAAACCTCCTGGTCGCCTACAAGAATGGGCAAATCCCACACATGACCCCCGACCTCTGGAAGGCCAAGAAGATTGTCGACTCGACTCTGCACCCAGACACAGGCGAGGCCGTGTTCCTCCCCTTCCGCATGTCATGCTTTGTCCTGTCCAACTTGGTAGTGACAGCGGGCATGTTGACCCCCGGCCTTGGTGTAGGTTCTCCTCTTCCCTTTTTTCCGGTCACATACTCACCTCTTACCCCATCCAGAACCGTGGCACCATCGCCTGGCAAGTAGCCAACCAGTCCCTCAACGTAGCAATCAACTACTCCAACTCCAACAAGTCCTCCCCCTTGTCCTGGTCCAAGATCGCCCAGTCCTACTTCCTCGCCGTCGGCGCCTCTTGCTCCGTAGCCGTAGGCCTCAACTCCCTCGTCCCCCGCCTCAAATCCATCACGCCCTCCACCCGGCTCATCCTCGGCCGCCTCGTCCCCTTCGCCGCCGTGGCCTCGGCCGGTGCCCTCAACGTCTTCCTCATGCGTGGTGAGGAAATCCGCACCGGCATTGACGTCTTCCCTGTCTTGTCCCAAAAGGCCAAGGAGGCGTTCGCCGCCCAGGGGAAGTCCCCCTCAGAGGTGGAGAGCCTGGGCAAGAGCCAAAAGGCGGCGACGCTGGCGGTGGGGGAGACGGCGGTGAGCAGGGTGCTGAATTCCTCCCCGATCATGGTGATCCCCGCGCTGGCGCTGGTGAGGTTCCAGAAGACGGAGTGGCTGAAGAAGAACCCGAGGTGGACGACGCCGTTGAACTTGGGCTTGATCTTGGTGACGTCGTATGCGGTGCTGCCGTTGGCGCTGGCCGCGTTCCCGCAGAGGCAGAAGGTTAGGGCGGATAGTTTGGAGGAGAGGTTTCATGGTCGGGGTGGGGAGGGTGGCTTGGTGGAGTTTAATAGGGGTATTTGAGGGAAGAATATGAAACTAGAAGAGTTTATTGTCAAGAAACGGCGGCAGCAGAGTGTGGAGGGGTCTGAAAAACAAGGGTTGCTTGAACTCGGGAGCGTTGTCAGTGTGGTTGTGCTGGTGGGTGTTAGCTTGGAGTCTAATTCCCCCTTTTTCTCCCAAATCTGGTTCGCAGCGAGATCGGGCTTTCAACGGCAGCCCTAACACTCAACCAGACCGATATCGAGTAAGACAGCACTCCGGATATCCCGAATCCACTGGGACGAACAATGTCTTGCCTGAAGAATAACCATGCCAAACATACCCAACCCAAGACCCCTCACCTCGGTGGAGACAAGACAGGATCTATTCACAGGATAAGGGGCATTTGTGCAAGTCCCACTTCCCACTTCGTCATTGTGACTTAAAACCCAGCCTGTGAAACAATTGTGGTGTGCGTGAACGAAGCCTGTGAATTGTTGCACGGCAGATCGTGAGTGAAACCACACTTGTGAATTTCAAATTCTTCAAATGGCTTTTTGCCCCTCGTCTCGAGGAATTTACAACAGGGCAGAATGTGAGAAAACAGGCCGAGAGGTTGAATTCATTCACGCTGAGAGTACAGAGTCCGAGTGAGATTTCCCTCCAGGCAGCCAACCCCACAATCCTATATAAGCTGCCCTTCCATCATTCACACAGTCTGTCATTTGGCATGTGAAGAAGTGTGAATTGTCCATGTCCATAGGTATTCATGAGCAGGTCTGGGCAAGGGACCAAAAATAAACCTCCCTGAATTGTTTCGGGTGAGGAGGGACCCGTTTTCCTTATGTTCTCCTCGTCAGACCATTGGAACTGGGGGCTCTGTGAGATAAGCACAGAGAGTGAGGGCTGTGAGTAAATGGTTTGCTTCAGACATGAAATTCAGAAAAAGGGGGGGGATCTGAGGAAGATAAATCATTTCGTTTCGATATACAGGTTTGATGAAGGTTTTATGCAAACTTTTGCTGTGCCGTGGTCGAAATCGCGGCTGTGGTGTGCTTGGTTTAACACGGTATCAATCACGAAGGTGGGTTAGGGTAGTTGGTTAATGAGGATACCTCCCATGTTCGTTCATCACCATTTTTGTGAAGTATACAAAGTCAAAATAGTTGCAATTTGGGTAGCATTACAGTATCCTGACTTCAGATATACCACGGGCAGGCTCTCTCACCTAGCCAACCTCACTCGTCACTTGTGTGAGAAGGTTTTGTTGATGTTGATTGTTTGGCCTTGGTCCGAGCGGGCGGGCGGTCTTTTGATGATGATGGATGGGTGGTCACACCCCACTAACCCTACAGCGGTAAAAGACCGTTGCCACCTGCCCATTCGGATTTGCTTCCTTCCCCCCTCTCCCACAAGGCTCTCTCTCTCTGTGGGCATTTTTCCTGCAGATAAGGATGAAGTCATCCTGCAAAGCAGCAGCCACAGCCAGAAAATCAAAGAAAGAGGTAAAGAGCACAGGCGCGGGAAGTCTTGGTGTTGCTGCTTGCCAGTTGTTAGCCCACTGACGAAAGAGAGGGGTCATCGTCTTTGGTTTTTGGCCACTGCGGGGCAGCCACGGCAACCAACGACCACCACACACACACCATCACAAAGTGTACATAGCCGGATCTCGTGGACCCTTGATATTGTCCCAGGCAACCCTGAACTTGACAAAAATGAATGGCACTAGGCTTCAAGGTAAAGAGCGAGAGAAGTGAAATATCCTGAACGAAGCCTCTAAGCTAATGTGTGTTGTCCTTCAGTCTCGTCATGGATATCAAGACAAGACAAACGACAACCACTCTCTCCAAGACCGGCTGGTTGCCGTCGCTGACAGCTGGACATCGGGTGACAGCGTAGATCTATCTAGGCCTGGTGTGTGTGCTGACCGTCCTGTAACAAAGTTGCACGAAAGACCACCATTGCCCATTGGAGGGGACGAGGTGGTTGTGGTTGTGGGTGATTGATTGCGTTTCCCCGACAAAACCCGCCTGCTCGTTGCAGTGTGTGCACACATACGGGATCGCGCTAGATACCGATGAGGAGAGATCCCGGGGTTGTGCATGTGCATGGAGGGGGATGGAGGGGGGATGTGTGAACTCTCGGCTCGTCACCTACTTTATCGATTTCTTGCTGATCAACACCACTTGGCCCTTTTCCCTCTTGAATGCTGGCTTCCAGTGTAAGAAAGGCACAGCATTGTATTGCTGAGCAAGAGGAGGAGCCGGCGGTCAGGTTTGGTGCGAGATGGGCTCGGTAGCACCGCAGGTCTCCTCCGCCCTCAAGCGCGCACCGAGGCTTCCGTTTCCGCAACCGCCAGGCAAAGAGCACGCTGCCGTGCCGCTCGCGAAGCTGCAAGGCGTAACCATACCATACTATACATACCCTTCGGCTTGGGATGGAATGCTGCGCTGAGCTACGCGATAGCCAGAGAACAGCTTGCAAGTATCGTGGTGGATCATTACTGACATGTGTGTAGACACATTTTGAGAGATTACCGGCAAGAAGCCCCCTCAACAATATGCTGTGCAGTGTACACAGCATCACTCTTCCCGGCCGGCCTTCCGCAGCCAAAGAGATGATGATGCCCTAGCGATGCCCGCTCTTACACGTCTCTCTTTCTACACTGGCGGGGCTGACTGCCATTGGACAGGGTAGCTGACACTGTGGGAGGCTGTATTAAAGCGCCGAACATGCCCCCAAGCCGGCGCGTCTTCATAAAGAAGGTTGTTATTGTCCTTGTTTGATCCCGCTCTGCCCGGGGGCTGCCTCATGGAAGCTGAGGAGAATCAGCACCTGGCTTCCTGTGGAAATGGAAATCCTGTCGCGTGCTGATGACTCGGAAATCAGGTCCTCGACTGTGGAACAGAGTGGAGAAAGTTCAGAGACCCAAAGTCTCATCAACGCCAACCAATCCTTCGATATATGCAGCTGCCTTGAACGTAAGAACTGCTTCAACATGAGCGAGTGTTTGGCTGCACTATAAGCCGATTGCAAAAGGCACAGACCACACACCAGACCACGGCCGACACTCCATCCGGTGATCGTGGGATGATGTAAAGGCCCAGAGCTGCGTCGATTGTTGTCTCCTTATTCCGGAACAGCCAGCCCCCAGCAAGAGGCACTGCCCTGGGCCGGACCTAAAAGAACCACGGAACACACAGAAAGAATAAAAGCAGCTGGAAAAGCAAGGGGGGGGTACTGGTGCTAATTAATATCAATGAAGGAGTGACTGAACCCGCGCTGCCGCATGCAACACTTCATGCCAGGTGTTTTCGGAGCGGCGTGCTACATGTGGTCCATTATCCTAGCGAAAGACACCGCCCGCACAGATGGATGGGTCGCCCACTGGTAGCTCTTTTACAGTCACTTCCACGGGATCATGACAACAGCTCTACAGTACGGATACATGTAGGTGCTTCATAGGCATCCAGTCCCTCAGGATCAACCACATCCACGATGTTGAAAGATGAATGAAGAGACCCGAGCAGAGACCCATACTGTTTCTATAACACTGTGTTTCTACCTAAGAAACCCTGCAGAGCCCCGCCTACTGTCAAAGACCGGGACACGAATCAGCACATCGGGTCTGATGTCAGCGTCGCAAACACTGCTAGAGATGAGTGCGAGGCTTGACGGGTCCACACTGTGCCAGGCATTGGTGGCGCGAGACCAAGCACGGTCAGGTCAGGTTTCAATAAGAGTGGAAGGCGAAACTCGAGGCTTGGCAAGCCGAGATGTGAACATACCCAATGGCAGGGGGGCTGTAGCCCATTTTTTGCCATTTTCCATCTGAAGTTGCTGTGTTGTTTTTTGGAGGTTGACGACGGCGCTGCTGCGGTATATTCGTCATTGGCCCTTTTGTGCAAAGAGAAGGTGGTTCCAGCCCTGTGCTGGGCCGGTGTTGACATCGACAAGGTGTGGTTTGACCGAGAGTCTGCTGGAGCCAACGAGAGAAAAACAGGGTCGCAAAGTCACCACTCACCACTCACCAGTCGCCCGTCCCCCCCCTTCGCCGAAGACACCAACACTGGAGCGAAACATTCTAGGGCAATCAACCGTCTCTCCTTTGGCCGCGGCGAAAAAAATAAGTGCCCCCTTTCTTTCGCCAGCCACACACACACCCTACCGAGAGACAACCACCAGTGATAGTGAGTGAGCACCTATCTCAGCAGCCCAGCACCCCCAAGCAGCACAGCGCAGACCACCAGCCGACAAACGGGGCTTGGGCTTCCTTCCCTCGCTCCATCTCGCGCCAACCTGCTTTCAGTCCAGTTCCAGCTTTCACCTTCTCCATTCCTTCCTCGCCGACGACATTCAGCACTTTTGGCAAGACTCGACCCTCGACAACCGACCTCTTTGATTGACCTTCGGCCGCCTTCTATTGTGTGTGTCGTCAAAGCCCGCGTTGCCGATTGAGTCCGCTTTTTTTCTCCTGCTCGGTCGGATGTTGATACCTCCGTGACGGGGCTCCCAACGGCCAGCCAGCGCGCGAGGGCTTCGCCAAAACCCCGACGTCAGGAATACCACTCGCCGGTGTTCACTCAGCTCTCGACAGGTTCCCATTCACCGGTGCCAAAGTTTAACCACCGACTGCCTCCACCTTCCCACGTCTGAAAGCATACGGTACCTTCCTGCCCTCGCCCTCTCCCACACTCTTCCCATTTCCCCAGTCCTGCCACCTCTTCGCAGAGAGTAGCAAAGCAGGACAATGTCGACTCCGACCACTGCAACTGCGACGCTTCCTCCCTACAGCCACTTCCACTACCCACATCATCCCCAACACAAGTCGTTTCCACAGCCAAATACCTCTGCCTATCGCACCACGAACCCGGTGCTTCCTCCCGCCTCCCGTCTCGTTTATCACTCTCCCTCTGGCTACAACAACACTCTCCCGGCGACACACGCCGCGTCACATGGAGTGAGCTTGAAGCCCCTGGAGCCCTCGAGACTACTACCACACGACTCGGCGGACTTGGCCTCCCATCGCTCGGAATCGCTCTACACAACAATGCCGGTAAATTCCCAGTCCACCCGGAGCCAGGTGGTGACCAACCCGCCGCCGCCGCCGCCGCCCTCGTCGTCAAAAAAGAGGCAGAGAGATGTCGATTGGAACGATTTCTACAAAAATGGCCTGCCGACCGAGATCATCGTCATTGATGACTCCCCCGAGCCCGAGCAGCCGGCCACTGGTGCAGCCTCGTCCCAGAACCTGACCAACGGACATTCTTATGCCCACGGCCCGACCGATTCTTCGGTCGCTCCCCCGGCCAAGAGGAGGAGAAAAGAGACCGATACAGCGCCGTACGATCCTGTCCACCATATCGGATCGCATACTCACACGCCTCGCCAGTATGGGTCGCCAAGCAAATCGACAACGTCGAGTGCCCGTACCAACTCTGCTAATCATACCACTGCCGCTACCTCACTTGGCTCACTTTCATCAAACGGTCAATACGACCACGAATTGCAGCAGGCCACCCAAGGCCAGAAGCGGAAAAGAACCCGGGCGCAGACTACTAGCGAGGCGAAGCGTCGTGAGGCTCAGGTCACAGACGCCTTCGCTAGCTATATTCCTCCTTCGCTGCCCATCAAGAAGGCCCGAGATGTGCCGGTTCAGGTTATCAAAGATGTGAGCCATGCCAACCACGGTATAATTTTGAATCCACATACTAACCACCAACACCAGCCTCCGCACCTTCAAACCTCGCGGGTTGATGACGATGAGGGTCATTACATTGTCGTTCCGGACAATCCTCTGACTGAGCGATGTAAGTTACTCAATCAAGGTTTTTGGTTTTGGGCATCTGTTGACAAAAAGTTTCCAAACAGACCAAATGGTCAAACTGCTCGGGCAAGGAACATTCGGCAAGGTCGTCCAAGCCAAGGACAGACTCCGTCCGGGGAAGCTGGTCGCCATCAAGATCATTCGCTCTGTGCAAAAGTATCGTGAAGCCAGCAAGATTGAGCTTCGGGTCCTTGAAACGCTCAAGGCCAATGACACGGAAAACAGGAACAGATGCATCCACCTCCGGGATTGCTTCGACTACCGCGGCCACATCTGCATCGTTATGGACCTCTTGGGCCAGAGCGTGTTCGACTTTCTTAAGAGCAACAATTTCGTCCCCTTCCCCAACAGCCAGATTCAGAATTTCGCCCGTCAGCTGTTTACCAGCGTAGCCTGTGCGTACAGTCTTGTGGCCAAATACAGCGGGATTTGTGTTACTGACCCTTTCTTCCGCAGTCCTGCATGATCTCAACCTGATCCACACGGATCTGAAGCCCGAGAATATCTTGCTTTGCCATAACGAGTACCAGACGTTTACATATAATCGCAAGATTCCATCGTCGAGCAGCAATGTCGCCCGCCAGGCCACACAACGAAGAGTCTTGTTGGACACGGAGATCCGGTTGATTGACTTTGGGTCGGCAACATTCCAGGACGAATATCACTCGTCTGTTGTGTCAACTCGCCATTACCGCGCACCCGAGATTATTCTTGGTCTCGGCTGGTCTTTTCCATGCGACATTTGGAGCATTGGGTGCATTCTCGTGGAGTTCTTCACCGGTGATGCCCTCTTCCAGACTCACGATAACCTCGAGCATCTGGCCATGATGGAGGCGGTGGTGAACGCAAGGATCGATACTCATCTTGTTCAGTCGGTCAATCGCCAGCCACGTAACGGCGGCAACCCGGCATCCAAGTAAGCCTTTCGGTCTCACGAAGACGTTTCTCCAAAGCAGCAGAGCTGACCATATAACAGATACTTCAAGCGGAACAGGCTTGATTACCCAACAGCAGACACCACAAGACAGTCGAAGAGATTTGTGAAAGCCATGAAGACACTTCCGGTTGGTGTTCCTTGCTCGGGTCGATTTATAACAAGTCTGCTAACAGATAGCAGGAAATCATTCCACCCAACAACAAATTCCTTCAACAGTTTTTGGATCTCTTACAAAAGATCTTTGTCTACGACCCTGCTAGACGGATAACGGCCAAGGAGGCTCTGAGACATCCCTGGTTCCAGGAACACGCCTTTCCCGACGACGGAACGGAGGCTGCTCGTATCCGCGCCGAGAAGCAAAGGATCAACCAACTGTCGGCCATTGCGCCATGATGGGGAGAAGGTGGGCAGCTAGCTTTGCTCCACGGAAAAAGTTAACCAATCTGTCGGTCACGTCGACATAAGAGGAACGAACAAGGTTACGATAGATGACGAGCGGCCTAGACGATGATTTCAGCATTTGAAAATCATCTCGTGGTATACCGGGCACATACAGCAAACATCGGCAAGTATCAAGGGTCCGTTGGCGGTCAGTATATCGTCACAAGCCGTTATAGGTTCATTGTCTACATCTATTGCGTGGTGGTGATTGCGCGCATTTTGGTCCGCGAATGAGATATGAAGACTGGTTTGGGCGGTGGGAGGTTTGGGGGGAGGAGTAGCCTGGTTCATTTGGCATGGTTTTATTGGCCTTTCTTTTCTGGGGTGTGTGTGTTATAATGTGTAAGAGGTTTGAGAGGGATTGGTGTGCTGCTCGGGTCTCTTAGAGGAAACTTGTTTCTCTGATATTCTGGGGTGCCTGCAACATGATGGTGGTCGGCGACAGACACAAGGCTCGCCCTACTTGAAATCGTGATTTATCTCGATGCCGTCCCCGCCCGCAGTGCAACGATCAGAAAGGCTTTTTGGTTTTTGTCCTTTTTTTTTCACAAGGTATACCCTCGACTATGCACCGACAGTCACTATGGATGTATCTAGGATCTGATGGAGGTTTTAAATGTGCGTTACTCTCGTCCCCGAGCTGTTTGGTGGTGTTGTTTTTGTGATTCAGTTGCTAACTTGGGAGATTTAGAGTTTTTTCGGCATTTACATACATTGCTTCGAATTATAAGCGTGCGACTCATCAGCGAGGGATATACACACACATATATATATATGCACATCTACCACGCCCAAGGCTGGTGGAGAATAATGAAACTAACGCAACGCAACATTGCTGGGATTGTTTTGTTGGTTGGCTCTATAGCACACAATGTTTTATTGAGGTGGTTGTTGCTGTGTGTTGTGCCTTGTGTCAAGTGTCTTGTATAAGGCAAAAAGAGGATTGTGTGTGCTGGGTGACGACAGTCTCTTTGTGATTGAAAGTTTGTTGACTTGAGTCAGGAGATGAACCACATTCACGTCCTTGTTGGATGGATCAGCCATGGGGCTTTGTGATATGGGGTTCTTTTGCTTTCTACTAGCTGCCATTTTCAGCATACCCTCTGTGTTTTCTTCTTCGAGCGAATATCGAAATTTGCCAGCGTTCAGAGATCGAATCACCGCCCCCCCCTGAATACAGATACTTGCAGCAGCAGGAAGAGATGAGCAGCAGCAGCAGCAGCAGCAGCAGCAGCAGAAACTCGTCACCCCTCATCACGATACCGAGCAGCGCCCTCCGCATGCTTGCGTCTTTGCTTCGTCTCCCGCCCGAGATGGTGGCTGGTGACGGGACGAGGGAGATACCGGCGAAATGGCTCGCGCAGCAGAGGCAGGTGATCGACTCGGGGCGTTTGCCGGCGGAGTTGCTCTCCGGTCACGATAACCAGAACCACCATCAGGCCAGACATCTATCGCCGCTGTGGAACTTGGGCGGCGGGGGGTTTGTTCAGAGGGTTATCATCAGGCCGATTGTTGGTCCGTTGCTGCTCGCCACCACCAGGGATAGGGATAGGGGTAAAGAAGTGGAAGGGGTACGACTGTGTGAAGCTCACAGGGGGCTGAACGAAGAGTTGATTGGGGAGGTTTACCGGCTGATCAGGAGAGAGGTTGTTGTTTGTGGGGAGGGGACGAGGTCTTGGTTGAGGCATGTCGGGAGGCATGAGGGGGTTTATCGACATTTGGACTGGGGGGATGTGGGGGGGTATGTGGGGGTTATGGCTGGGGTTGTGTTGTTGATGGAGGAGTTTGAGGTTGGGAAGGGGGGGGATGAGGAAAGGTGGGAGGGGTGTTTTGGACGGGGGGTGCGGTTGGATGAGATCAAAGGGAAGATGGGGGCGGGGTGGGGAAAGGTGGGAAGTGGGTGTATGGCTTGTGTGATTGGGGTTGTTGGGGGGAGGAGGGAGATGGTTGTTGGGCTGAGGGCGAGTTGTCTTTCTCGGGCGAAGAGGAGGACGCCGAGGTTGGAGGGACGGTGGTTGGGGGGTTGGTTGGATGAGCGAGGGGAGATGGAGAGGGAGAGTGAGGCGCTGGCGGGGAGGTTGACGGCGGTTAGGGGGTGGCAGAGCTGGAGGGCTAGGGGAGGGAGGCTGGACGAGGAGCTGGCGAGAGAGCTGAAAGGGATGGGGTTAAGCGATGGTGCGGGTGCTACTTGTGGTGATCATGATCATCACCGAGCCGATGGCATTGCAGAATATGAAGAAGACGAGGGCAACAGGGAGCTCAGCCCCAACAACCCGTACAAACCTCCCGACCCAAGAAGCCCATCACCACCGATACCACCGCAGTCCGAACCCCCCCAGCCCGACCCATTCGGCGGCTTCGACGGCGTCTTCGATTCCGACGATGAAGACTACCGCCAGATCATCAAGCATCTCATCCCCCTTCGCGACCGCATCCACAATCCCATACCACCCCCAACACCCCCCTCCATCATCGACAACAAAAGAGAAGGTGGCTATCATCCTCCCCGTCACAGCTGGACCACCTACATACCCCCCCTCTACGCCCCTCGCCATTACCCCCCACCGCGTCACCATGACCATCATCCTGCCGACCCAAACCCACAATCTCACCAACACGAACCCACCACCCCTCCCCCCTCGTCCTCACAAAGCTACTACGCCGACGATATCTACGACCGCTATCACACCGGCACCACGAACAGCAGACCAACAGATAGAACGAGATCCAGTACGATATTCTCTAGAAGACCAAGACCAGAGGAATACGTCGGCTTAGTTACAATAGACGCCAACGCGGCGTTGTTGGCCCACCAGCACCAAAAACGCTTGGACGAATGCTACAGCGAGAAGAGCACGAAGGGGAGGTTGAAAAGAAGGTTGGCAAGGGGCAACAGCAGTCCGCCGAGTGAGGGGGTGTCGAGCGAGGGGAGGACCGCCTGGGTTGATTTCTTTTGAGAAATTACAAATAGTTCGCGCCGTGCTCTGTATAAGTAGTGGAAGAAACATTTTGTTGGCATAGGCAGTGAGTACACGTGTGAACAATAGGAGCATAGGCGAATTGGTTGCCCAGGAACTATCTATTTGGTTCAACTTGATATTTTATCTGCAAGGTGCTGCTGCGATGATGTCTAGAAGCAGCTAATGATTCCCAAAGACATTTAAATGACCATTCCCAGAGCAAAAGTTCTATATATCCTGAATGTAGGCCGTCAAAAACTCCAAATCTAATGATGGCCGTCCATGCATGCTCGTCTATGTCATGACAACATCCTCTGGCTCTTTCACCTCGAGCTTTTCAACGCCCTCTTGAGTTTTGACTTCTTCCGACTTTTCAAGGTTCGTCACCTCTTCGGGCTTCTCTTTGGGCTTCTCAACAGGCTTCTCGCCACCCTCTGGCTTCTCAACAGACTTCTCGCCACCCTCTGGCTTCTCAGCAGGCGTGTCAACGGCATCTGTCTTTTCACCACCCTCCGGCTTCTCAGCAGGCTTCTCACCACCCTCTGGCTTCTCAACAGGCGTGTCAACGGCATCTGTCTTTTCACCACCCTCCGGCTTCTCAGCAACCTTCACCTCCGGCACCTTGCTAGGCGTCCCCTTATTCTGCCACATCTTCTCCCTCTTTTCCTGCGCCGCCTTGGCATGCTCCATCTTCTTCTTCTGCTTCTCCGCCTTCTTCAACTCCTGCTCCTTCTTCTTCTCCTTCTTCTTCTCCGCCTCCTCCCCACCCTCCTCCCCGTCTTCCTCCTCCCCCTCCTTCGCCTTCTCCTCTTCCTCCAACAACTTCTCAATAGCAGGAATGAACTGCTCCGCCTGCTTAAACTCCCCCAGCTTGATATGCATGTGGTCAAACGCATACAGCACCGCCGTGTCCTTCCCCAATACCACCTTCTCACTCTCGCCCTCCCCCTCCACCCCAATAGGGGCAGGCAGCTTGGGATAGCGCTGACTGAAATGCGTGAGCAAGATCCGTCTGGCGCCCATGTCCCTCCCTACCGCCAGCGCCTCGCTGATAGTAGAGTGCTTCTTCGCCATGGCATCACCTCGAAGCCCGTCTTCGAAAGTGCACTCGTGCAGCAGTAGATGCGCCCCCTTGCCCAGCTCCGCAAATTTCTTAGATGGGCGGCAGTCGCCAGAGTACGCAATCTTCAGCCCAGAAGGCACAAAAGTAATAACAACAGCCGTGGCATTCTGGCAGTGATCCACCCAGCAGGCTTCCACCTTTGGAAGCAGCGCCTGCTGGATATTGCACTCGTTCACGTTGAGGGCCGGGGGAAATTTCCAGCCCGTCTCCGGGAATGTCTGCATTTTAGGCTGTCCCCCTGGGTGGAAGGGAACAATGCGGATGACGCGGTCGAGGCCCAAGGGCTCGACGCCGTCGTACTCCCGTAGCCAGCCGTGGAAGCCCTCGATGGCTATCACGCCGAGGTAGGTGTCGGTGCCAGCGGTGACCTTGTTCCAGCGGGCCATCACGCTGGCGGTGCCAAAGTGGTGGTCGGCATGGAGGTGGCTGATGTAAATGGCACGGAGGTCTTTGAGGACTTCGTCTGTGCCCTCGTGGCCGTAGAAACGACGGAGTTGGCCGAGGGTGTTCTCGCCGCAGTCGAAGAGGTAGCTGCCGTGGCCGGGGACGCGGATGAGAGTGGCTGAGACATTGCGGTACTTGGACGGCAAGGCAGAGCCAGTGCCGAGTGGGATGATCTCTGTTTCAGGATAGGGGATATCCTTCTGGGATTCCTGAACCTCGGCAAGGAAGGCGGGATCTGCAATCTTCTCGCGCGCTTCTTTTGCCATTTGTAGCACCTCACGATGCTGCTCAACCATCCCCTGGAGGGTGGCTGCGGTGTCGAGAGGGGGAATCAAATGCTCTGAAGTGGGCCCTGTTTTGGGATGCAAGTTGACCCTGGCACCAACCGCGCCAACTTCACCCGCGTCCACAGGCGCAAGCGGCCGGTTGTCGAACTTGAGGAGAGGAAACCTTTCCGGGTCAATCAGGTTCATCTTGATTGTCTTGTCGGCTGGATCCTGCAGCGCCAATGTGTTTGGGCAAACATCCTGACCGAGCAAAACGTGCTGTACCGAGGGAAACTTCTTCATGAACTCAGCGAGCCTCTCATCACGATAAGCACTGAACTGCTCTGACGAGATCCAGTACATCACGTCGATTCCGCTCATAAGTGTCGAATCTGACCACTCTGGACGAGCAAGAAAGTTGTCCACCATGTCTTCGCTTGGTATGTCGATCACGGCAAAGCCTCGCCCCTCGATAGTAGGCTCCATGACCATCTCAGGAGTTACCACGGTGCCATTCTCTAACGTCACAGTTTCTCCTTCGATCAGCTTTTTGGAATGCAATCTTGGGTTTACACCAAGGTTAGCAGCTTCGGCAGCCTTGAACTTGCCACGTCGTGGGTGGCACTTGGCTATATAGCATAGCGACTCGTTGGACGGCTTGGTGCCGGGAAGTGTTTCGATCTTGGCTGCCGGCCATGGCGAACGGATCAGAACTCTGATATCTGGTAGCTCTTCTGCGCTACCCGGAAGAGGCCCCTTGTACTCTTCAATCATACCGCTCTCGGAACGGAAGAAGATCTTGGCCAGTGGGTCGACATCGCGCAGGTTCATCTCGTGCAGGGTATCAAGACTCCACGTCGAAGAAAACATGCCCGCAACGGCAGCCTGTCTGATGTGCTGAGCCTCGGCATCCGAAAGCCCTGCCTCGTCTGTAACTGGTGTCTCGGCCTCCTCACCCCCCTCCTCCAAGTCGCTGCGTTTGCGTTTCCTAGAGCCTGGACGACTAGCGCTCGGATCTGAGGATATTGGCAGGTGCCAGACACGGATGTTTTCATCCTCGAAGTCGGGAAGGGCACGGTCGTTTCTCTGAGACGGCGAATTGGTTCGGACCTCGTTAAGACTAAGGGGGATGCCCTTGCGGAAGATGAATCGCCGGGTAGTGGCGAGAGAATGCAGCAGGTTCTTGCCCCCGTAAATATGAAGGTCGTCTTCAATATCTCTCTCCCTCGCCTTCAACCCTTTCGCTTCCCGCGAGGCCACCTCCTCGGCACGAGCAGCCTTCGCGCCCGCCACAACGTCGGCAAGAGTCAGCATCAAGCCCGGCAACCCTCCCGTCGTGCCCCAGTCCACCGTGCCCGTGACGAAGATGTTGTGGATCTTCGCCATCGCGATCTTCCTCTGCACCATTGCCCTCTGTGTGCCCTCGGCCATGCGGCCGAAAAGATAACGGCGGCGGTCGAAATGCAGCAGCACACACGCCCCCGGCGTATCAGCCGTGGGGGTGGTGACCACCTGGGCATAGCAAGACATTGTCTGGGTGTTATTCTGCGTCTTTTTCGTGCTGGCGATCGTGCTCGTCGGGCTCAGCTGTCGGGGGATGTTGAGCACGGCTCGAAGGGTTTGTCCTCTAGGCGAATGGCCAGGGTAGGGAAACCAGACGGAGGAGCCGTCCGCTAATAGCTGAGGTATGTGATGTCGAGTAATGATGCCGATGTTGGGGGGGAAGCCAGACTTGTGCTTTTTCGTCCGTAAAGCAAGTGAAGCGCGTGAGAGCTTCGAGGGGGGCTTTAAAGATGGTGGAGCAATCTTTAGGCGGCTTGGAAGGCGCAAGCGGTTCATTGGGTCATGTCCGCGGCGCTATCCGTCGAGAATCTGCTCATACGGAGTAATCGTACTGCGCCGAGAGGGAATTGAATGCGGGTGGCTGTAGGCCGGTGAGTCAAGGACCGAAGTCGACGTCAAGAGTGTGTGGTGATGGCGGGGCTTGCGAGAATGCCTGTCCTTTCAGCGCATTTCTATGATTTCTCCAATTCTGCCGCTCCACCAAAGAATTCACTATTTTAAAGTGGGGCTTCTGACTTGAAAAAAGAAAGGCGGTGTGATAAGGGGTTAGGGTTGTCTATTCAAATATACATATATAATTCATCGTCTCATCATTCATCACAACGCTCCCCTATCTTTTTGCTCCATCCTTCAGTGCCTCCTTCACAATGCCTTCCGCCTCCTTGATAACATCCTCGCCTCTTCTCCATGTGTACAGCGGCACTCCCATCCCATCCAGCGTTTCATGAGCTCTCGACAACCTCCTCAACCACAGGTCCACCTTCTTGTTCAGAACAGCAGCTGTCGCGTTGTTCGGTGGAATGTTTGGAGGTGTGAGGGACCCTTGACTAGAAGAGGTTGAATGAATAATTCCGTCAAAACTAGTGTTGGCTCTCTTCACTGGTTGTTGCGCTTGCGGTAGACTCTGCGTACTTGATCCTGTCCCAGTCCGCCTGGGCGGTGGAGGTGGAGGTGGTGTCATTCTATCATGGCTAGGAGCTGGCGAACTAGCGGTGCTTCCCAATGGCGGCCGAGTACCACTTGATACAGATAATGCGTGGACACGGGGATTGGGCGCAGAAGCAAGGCGGTCTCGTGAGTTTGCGGCCGCATCTGATGATGAAGCGCTCCGCAAAGCATCAGGCTTGGCAGGTCGAGGTGGTGGTGCCTTGCGGAGAGGAAGCTCCGACGAAGGTGTAGCCGTTCTCGGCCTCTCCTGATTACTTTCCCTGCGGCTTTGGCTAGGGCTGACCTGAGTTGAGTCATCGGAGAAGTCGATCAAAGTCCCTTCCACTGGCCCTCTTGATCCCGCTGATGAGGCTGACGTTCGGGGCGGCAACTGCGGCCGCCCCTCTTCATGGCTTGGCCCGGTGTGTTGTTCAGTCCTCGCTCGAGTGGCCTTTGTTGTAATCCGCTGGTCATTGTCGAGTTGAAATCCGGAGTCAAAGAAGCCAAGCTCATCAGGGGTAGTGACATCGCGAATGAAGATGCCCAGCACGCGCCCAGGATTCTGGACAGCAAGTTCGGTATAGACCTCGAGATCAGCCTCACCACTGTCGCCTACTAGGATGAACCTCCGTTCTGGAAAGTCTCGGAAGATAGCTTCGAGTGTCCCCTTTTTCCTCTCAGCCACTGGCTCGAAAATCCCTTGCAACATCCCGTTGTAGTGCTTCAGGTGTATAGAGCCCTGTGGCAACCCAGCCATGTGGAAGAAGGTCGCAAGCACCGGAAACAATTGCCACGGACTGTTGGAGCAGTAATGCAGCTGGACCCCGAGATCGTGCATAGTATGGTACCAATCGGTGACTCCAGGAACAGTCAGGTCCGCCAAATCTCGAATAAAAGTGTTCCGGAAGATCTCGCGAGTTCCCATGCCAATATTGGAGCGTTTGACTGTGTCGTCAACGTCGCTGATCAAGCTTACACCGGTAGACTCAATAATCTCGATCGGGTTTGTCGCAGAAATATTTTCATTCGCCAGCACCCTAACATGGGTGGGCACAAAGTCCAAAAATACGCGGACGATGAAATGTCCCGAGTCATCGGTTTGTATCGTACGAGATCTTGATCGGGTATCGTTGTAAAAGAAGAGTGTAATTGGATGTTGAACAAGAGGCGTGGTCATGAACGGTCCTATTCGCGCCATCAGGTTCGCATTGGCCACTGCCAGCTCAGCCTCTGTCAAATCCGCCGGTCCTCCGGTGTTGCTCCTCGCCGGCAATGGGGGCGATGGTGGTGGGGAGTTCGACGCTGTCCCGCGGCCTGAAGTTCGTGGCCTGCCTGACGCACCCCGGACTGAGTCACTTCGGTCTGGCCCCTCGCTGTACCCTCCTCTAGTCGCAACTTCCTCTTCCTCTCTGCCTTTCTTCTCAATCCTTTTTGCCTCTTCCGCGATTCTCTTCTCTTCTTTCATCTGCTCGTAATCCTCAGCCGACGAAGCTCCCTGTGATGTCGTTGGTGGTGGAATACCACTGAGCCTCCTGGCCAAACCAATCATCACGCGATTCCTTCTGGTCATTGGTCCTGTGTTGGGCATGTATATCCAGCCCCTGATGTCAACGTCCACGACCGCATTGTCGTCGGCGTTCTTGTCCCACTCATCTTTCCAAAACCGTTCCTGATTTTGTCCCTGAGGCTGCCCATCTCTGGTTTGTTGCGGCTGCGGCTGTGTCTGAACCACGGCATGGCCAGGCGGATGTCTTCCAGCTCCCTTCACATGCTTCTTTGCATACGTAGGAAAAAGCACCATCTGCTCCTCCCCTTTGTGAATAATCTTGACATCGGGAAACGACCCCGGAATGGAGTACTGGCTTGCATCGATGGCCTCCACATTCCGTATCCGGGTGTTGTTGTACTGCTCCTTGATCTCCGACGCAGCAGCTGCACCAGCGCGATACATACTCCCAGCAATGGCAGCTAGCTTTTTGCGGCGGGCGCCAACTTCCCGTTGCTGTCCAGCCTCGCTGCCGCTACCGTAGCCGCTGGAGTTGGAGGCGTAATTAGAGTTGTAGCCATGACGCGAAGCCATCTTGTTTTGTTCTCCGCTAACGTTCTCGTCCGAGATTTCCTTTGCTTCTGCGCCTGGAGTCAAGCGCCGGGTGGGTTTTGCGCCGAGCTGGAACTGGCGACGAACAATGTCCACCAGCCTCCTTCGCTCCAGGCGCTTCCGCTCTCGTTCGATAAGAAATCTATATATCCGACTCTGTGCGCGCTGCTTGTATCGTGGGTGTCTGTTCAGGCGGAAGTCGAGGAGGCGCTCTTGAAACCGTTTACGGAGTGCAGAGAAGGGGAAAAGGTGGCGCAAAAGTGAGGAGTCGTTGTGCGAAGTTGGTCTTGGCGAGACCTTTGACAGAAGATTGAAGAGACGCTTGAAGCTGGGAGCCACGTTTGCTAATATGATGGTAAACAATGTTTTTAAAGAAAGAAGAAAGTCCAGCGTCACACTCGAGAGAACGTGGTTGTAAAAACAGAACCAGTTAGGGCTGACAGTTGGATAGGGAGGCCAGCAAGACTTGGAAAGCTGCGATCGTGGGGTGGATGCGGGGAATTTTGCGACCGGCGAAAACAGAAGGTGAACAGAGTATGAAGTATCTATTTGCTGGGTTCGACTCTTAACAAAAGACCAGCCGCAACAAATGCGCAAATAATGCTGGGTTTTCTAAACAATGTCCAAACGTTGCATCGATGTTCGAAAAGCTGGAGTGTTGCCTGACTTGGAAGCTCAATTGCGAATTACGTCACTGAGCTAGCTGACCAGTCAACTGTGAGAGCTGCCTTAGCTAGGGTACTTGGAGCACGAGCCACATCCAGCGCCCCTGACGTGAACAATGAACGGGAACTCTCTCAGGTGTATTACACTGCTGCTAACGGGATATCACTGTGACTTCTTTCTACCTTCTCTTGAACGACTTCTTGCCAGCCGGCCCCTTCGTCTTGGCTGCGGGCTTCTTCACCTTGGAAAGGTTAAGCACCGCCCCCTTTCCGGCTCTCTCTTCCTTCCCCTTCTTCCATGTCCTGCCTTCCTTCATCTCCTGCTTGGCATCGAGCTTCTTCTTGTCCTTGTTGCTGAGCTTGCCTTGGCTCTTCTTCTTGAGCTGTTCCCTTATGCCGTTGAGCTCTTCGCGGCCCGCAAGTTTGGCGGCTCTCTTGTCATTCTGAGTCTCGAACCATGTGCGCTTGGGTCGCGAGGCAATCTCCTCTTCGTACTTGATCATGTTCTCACCCTTCTTGACCTGCATCTCCACTTGCTGGAGCTGCTTCTCCTCCTTCTCCTCCTGCATAATCTCCTTGATCTCGCCTTGCATCTCGTCAATCTGATCTTGCCACTTGTCGGCATCACTTGACTCGATGATTCTGCTGGCAATCTTTGCGCCTTGTGCCTTGCCGGCTCTGACGGCCGCCTTGACCACCTTGCGGTCGGGCTCGGCTGCCAGTGTGATAGCAACACCGCTACGGCCAGCACGGGCAGTACGACCGATACGATGGATGTAGATTTCCAAGTTCTGGGGGGCCTCGTAGTTGATGACAGTGTCAACACCCTTGATATCCAAACCACGAGAGGCCAGATCCGTAGCCAAAAGGAAGTTAACCTTGCCGTCTCTGAACGCTTCAACACTGGCAATACGCTGCAATATGTTAGTATCGTGTTTCGTGGTCTATGACAAAGAGAGAACATACCTGTGCCTGGTTCATGCTACCGTGAAGCTCTGCGCAGGTCATACCTAGAAGACCAAAGATGATGCGAGTTTCGTGTGCAATCTTCTTTTGCCTGAAGAAAATGATGACACGCTCTGTGTAGAGGGTCTTGCAGAGATGTACCAGGTAACCCATCCGCTTCTTCTCGCGGCCTGGCCGCAACCGCACAAACTCCTGTCTGAGGTTGCTGGCGGTTTTCTTTTGCGCATCAACCTGGATGCGGACAGGCTTGTTGAGGCCGGCACGGATAAGTCTGTCGACGGACGATGTCATGGTAGCGGAGAAGAGCATCGTTTGTCTGGATTTGGGGAGGGTGGTGAGAATCTCGTTAAGTTCATCCGCGAAACCATCTTCGAGCATTCTGTCGGCTTCATCAAGCACCAGAATCTCAACGGTTTCAACAGCGAAGCTGGCAGAGTTGCGCATGTGATCAATGAAACGACCGGGCGTCGCAATAACCACATCAGGTCTGAGGCGCAGTTCCTGTTCTTGAACCTTCAAACTCAGACCACCAACCGCCAAACAGAACTTGATGTCTGTATGCGATGCCAGCTTGACGCCAACAGCGTGACACTGGATGGCCAATTCACGCGTGGGCGCCAAAATGACGACCCTGGTTGTCGCAACCTTCTTTGACCGGTAGAGCAGACGCTCGAGAATAGGGACGAGGAAGGCACCCGTTTTACCGGAACCAGTAACGGCACCACCGACAACATCCTTGCCCATGAGCGCAATTGGTATTGTCTTGGACTGAATTGGTGTGGGCTTTGTGAATCCAACCGAGTTCAGACCCTTGAGAATAGGACGAGAAAGCGACATTTCGAGGAATGATGAGTGAACGCCCTTCTCTTGCTTGACATCGTCACCGTCGGCGAAGAACTCTTTTCTCTTGGCGGCTTCCTCGGCGTCTTCTTCGTCGTCTTCGGATTCGGAGTCTTTCTCGTCATCGGGATGGTTGATAGGTGTCGCGACCGAATCATTGTCCGAAGCAGCGTCATCGTCGTCCTCAGCCTTGTCGTCTTTCTCCTCATCCTCATCCTCAGAGTCAGAACCATCTTTTGGCTTCTCCTCCTCTTCGACATCGGAACCAACGCCCATACCAAAGCCGTCCTCCGCTAACACCTCATCTTCATCGTCATCAAGGTCCACTTCAGCCATTTCCTCATCCTCCTCTTCCGCTTCTTCCTCCTTCTCCTCGGCCTTCTTCTTGCCAGCCTTAGCCTCCTTCTTGGCTCTTCTCCTCTCAATGATAGCGTCCAAATCAACCATAACCTTATTCTCGCCTCCCTTGGCCATATTCTTCTTCGCATCTTCGAAACCCCACGCGCTGTCGAATTCTTCGCCAAAGTCGTTCATGCCGTCGAGCGCAAACTCAAAGTCGGAATCCATAGCGCCATCATCCCAAACTGCCTCCTTGTCGTCCTTGTCCCCTTCCTCATCCTCGTCATCCTCTTCCTGTTTTTGTTGCTTCTTCCCCTTCTTTCCCTTCTTCTCCTTCTTCACAGTCTTGGCCTTCTTCTTTGGCCGAGCGGCGGCGGCGACAACCTCAACGTCCTCCTCCTCGTTTGGTATTTCCTCATTGTCGGAAATGGTGAGGATGAAGTCGTCGTCGACGGTTTTTCTTTTCTTTTGAACGGGCGCCATGTTGGGAATGTGCGATTGGAATTTGGCCCGGTTTTGGCTGGTTGGGGGATCGCGGACAGGTTTGGAGATGCTGCGAAAGACTTGTTGCTGCAGGCCAATTGCTGGTGGGGCCGGCCTGTTCAAAAATTCGGGACAGGGAACTTTTTCTGCCGGGCGGTGGGCGATAAGAGGAGTTGGTGTGGGTGATAAGACTTACACGGCGAGCTGGCTACCAATTCCTTCAGAAATGGAGACAAGAGACTGAAAAAAGACCCAAAGGCTTAGTTTGCAGCCACTGATTGATCTTTATCTAGAGCCGTAGTTAGCATGCGACAAGTTTTGAGTTCCTTGGGGATACTTTGAATCACCTCAACTTCTCAAACTTCAAGATCAGTTTCCACAGTAGCCCGCAGCTCAGACCCACTAACAGCGCAAGGCTGAGTGAGAATCCCCACAGCGGCTCCACTCTGCGCGCGCATCATTGTTCACTGACAGCCTCCAGCCTCTCAACTTCCATCTTCATCGCAAACATCGAACACACATACCGTCGATACACTGCGCGCGCAATTCGAATACCACATCTCTGTCTTCCACAACCAAACCAAAATCAACATCCACCACCAAAATCAATCCACCACCCGTCTATTCAACTACCTCCACCCACCACCGCCAACACAACAGTTGCCCACCATGGCACCCGTAACCTCCGACCTCCCCCAAGTCCAAGGTATTCCCCCCCCCCCTCCCCATCCCCCTCATTACCCCCCTCCTTACCCCCATTCTAACCCCCCTCCCAGACTCCGTCAGCACAACCCTCACCCTCCTCTTCCAAACCCTAACCAACCTCTCCCTCTACGACTCCGCCGGCCGCCCCTCGGCCCCCTCCCTCGCCTCCGACCTCACCTCCCTAGACGACTCCCTCCTCAAAGTCCACCGCCTAGCCAATGCCCTACCTCCCTCCTCCACACCAGGCATTCCCCTCCCGTTAATGGAATATGTCGAAAACGGGCGCAACCCCGACATCTACACCCGCGAGTTCGTCGAGCTCGTCAGGCGGCTCAACCATCTCACCAGAGGGAAAATGCACGCTTTCAGGGACTTTCGGGATGTGCTGGCGAGAGAAATGGCGGCTGCCATGCCAGAGGTGAAAGAGGATGCCATGAGGGTGGTGGAGGAGACGGGCGGGAAGGGACCGGTTTTGTTGGGGGAGGAGAATAAAGAGGGCCAGCAGAGGCAGTGACTGAGCCATGGCTATTGAAAAGAGATTTTTGGGAAGGAGGTAATAGGGAAGGAAGGGTTTCTATTTTTTTTTTTTGGCGTTTGGGAACAGGAGCAAAAAAGATACCAGCGCATTTTGAAAGGGCGCAACAACTCTAGAATGGGTTAAAATCTGAAGTATACGGCGTAACTTGGCATTCTCTCTCTTTTTTGGAACGGGATATTGGTCGGGAGTGAATTCTCACAAAGGGGCAGGCAGACAATTAACAGCAATTATTCAATTTTTACATCATATATCAAATAATCACTACCTTCCTCCCCCCCTCCGGCAGCAACTCTAATCTAACCCCCCCTTTTGACCACCCACACCCAACAGCAGGAAATCACTCCGCTTGCTCGATCTAAATAACAGCAAAGAGAAGACCCCCCGTGGCCACGGCCATGCTGATACAAACACCGAACCCGCCAACTCGGCAAGCGAGAAGAATGTACAAAATGCTCGCCAGAAAAAATGAAACAGAAAACGAGAGCCGAACCACCAGCGACTCTCCTCAATTATTCCACAATAAAACAGAAGAACTAACAAAATTTCTAAAAAGCAAAGCTGTTTTCCCCCTCTGCTCCCAATGAATAATTAAGTATTTTCACTCCCGCTCCATTAGTTCTCCGCCACCGCCTTCAACGCCACGTTCAATGGCACAATCTTCAAACTCCTCGCTCTTCTCAACCCGCCCTTGTTGCTTCCCGAGCTGCTACTCCTCTGAGGTTCGGCAGCCTGTTGCTGCTGCTGCTGCTGCTGCGAGGGTACCACTGTCCGGGTAGGGTTGGCGCTATCTTTCCACTTTCTAAACACAGCTTTCAAATCTCTCGGGATACCCTCCAACACGACCGTAGCGACAGGGACGAATGGTCTGTCCTCCATACCCGCGGCAAGGATGGCGTACTCTTGAGCAAAGTCAAGCGCAATGTGGAACGCAGCGTATTGTGCCTGTGACTTGCCACCGACGATGATGTAAATCTCGAAAAAGGCGTCAAGAACGTAGATCTTGGAGGGTGAAAGGTCTGTTTGACTAAAGGGCGACAGTTCCTCGATCTGGAGTCCAATGTTAGTGTTTTGTTTTAACCCAACAATGTCAACAAAACATCGATCATACCTGTGTGCTGCTGGAGGCGTCGGCATTGGCAACAAACAATCTGTTGCTGTACCTGCCGTAGTTCGGCTTCAGCCTCCAGTGATCGGCCGAGATAGGCCGCGTGTTGGTGCTAGCCCCTGCACCAAAGAGAGCCCAGAATCGCGGAGTCTCATAGCCCTCTTCAACTTCGCCCAGGTCACCTGACAATGCAAACTCCATGCCCACCAATCTGGCACAGCCCATCTCCTCCATGTCGCTACCTTTGCCCTTCCAGAGGGTGCACTTCCCTTCCTGAGTGATCAGGTAAGGAAAGCCAGAGCACAGGCTCAGGGGCGAGAAATCAACCTCATCGAATGCAACCTGGCCGTGATACCGCCTACCACAGAGCATGTGCGGCGCAAGCGAGTCATACTTGTTGCTTGACCCACGGCGAACAATGATGATGCCACCGAGAGCTTGCAGAAATTCGGAGCTTTCCTTGCCCTGCGTTAATTTGATGAGCTTGCCGCCAAAGGAGCGAGCTTCCCTCGCCGCAAAGAGGTACGTATCCTCCACGACAGGTTGGGGAACCTCATCTCCAGCCCAAAAGTAGATTTCATTCACATTTCTCCCAGTGCTGTCGACAAAAGAGTGGGGGCAAATGTACATCTCCCGCTCGAACAACACCCTTTCGTGATGCGGTGGCACAGGTATCTTCTTGCCCTCTGGAGTCAGTTGAAAAAGCTGGGCCAGCTGAGTGCGGACGGGTGCGGTCGATACCGGTCGCTTTACGAGAATCTCGGCCGCGTCGGTGGTGTACTTTCGCCGAGGACGCTCTGGGCCAAAGAAATCGGTAAGCATGGACGAAACATCCGAAGCATGCTTCGTAGGAGACCGGAAAGAAGGGGATTGTACAAGAGGCGGGGGGGACGCGACGGTCCGAGGAGGCGTAGACGCGGGAGGCTCGGGGAGCGGTCTGGCACCCTTGGGTGGCACTCGGGGAGGTCTCTCGAATTCTTTGGTGTCTTTTCGAAGCGGTTTTGGCGGCACGTCCGATTGTGTCAATCCCAAGCCGACACCGCCACCGAGCACTGAAGAGGTGCTCTTGATTGGTGCTGAAGGCTCGAGCTGAGGCCTTTCGCTCAACAACTGCTTTCCAGCCGAGGGACTAGCCAGGCCTGAGAAGCGATCCTTGGATGGTGAGGACGACCGCAACGCAAGAGGCTCGGGTTGCGGGCTGGCAACGCCAGTGAAGCTCTCTTTCACAGGTGAAGCGGGTCGTGACTTCACAGGCTCAGGCAGAATCGTGGCCTGATCTTGCTGGTCCATGAACTTGGAGATCCTCTTCAAATCAAGCTTCTTTGGGCTTGACGGTGCGGTGTCATCCTCAGCAGCACCCAGGGCTTGGTTTTTGGCCGCAAGGGCAGCTACTTGGTCGAACACCTTGGTTGGAGAACGGGAGCGGGTTCTGATGGGAGTTGACGCAGCTGCTGGCTCTTCAACAGATTGCTGACCCTTAGCAGCGAGAGCAGCGAGCGCCGCGGCTTGCTCATGAACCTTTGTGGTGGATCGGGGGCGAGTTCTGAAGGGAGTGGGGGCCGATGGAGGCTCATCCTCGGCAGGCTTTGGTGCTTGTTGGCCCAATGCTGCAAGTGCTGCTACCTGCTCGTGAACCTTCGTTGGTGAACGAGCTCGGGTTTTAACAGAAGGAGATCCAACCAAAGAAATGGGCTGGCCAGTAGGTTCAGCCTCTACTTTTGAAGCCCGCTTGGAGGAGTCAACAAGAGCGATCACTTCTGCAACAGACTTTCGTCTCTGCAGAATGAACGACTTACGCCGATCCGCAACCGACTCGCTTTCTGTCTTGGACCCCGCAAATTTGTCAGGCTTCGGGGATGTCACTGGCTTCTCGGCCTTCGAGGCTGCGGCGTCGTTTTCAGCCGTAGCAGAGCCAGCGAATCTGGAAGGCTTGGGAGACGTAACTGGCTTGGCCGGAGGCGGGGATGCGGCAGCTTCCTTGTTCAAGTCGGGAGGTGATTGCTTCTCCCCAGGTTGCTCAACGGCCTTTGTAATAGTGGACGGGGCCTTCCTCTTAGGACCACGGGCTCTACCCTTTGTCATATGAGTCAACTGAGGCCCGGGTTTCGTGGGCTCTTCCGTTGCTGCAGCTTCTCCAGAGCCAGGACTGGTGGACGTGCCTGGGCTTTTAGCAGGGCCCGACGCTCCGAGCGGGCCTCTCGCTAAGAGGCCTGCCAAAGCAGGATTGAATCTCTCTGCCAATCCTCCAATACTACCCCCAGCTCGGGCACCAAGCCTCCCCGGGACTGTTGTTTGTTTTGCAGCCATGGCTGGCTCAGAGCTAGAAGGCTGACCGGCATCTGATGAAAACTTTGAGACCGACGATGAGGATATCTCTGGCTTGGTAGAGAAATAGCTGGAGCGATTCGAGCTAGTAAGCACAGGAGATGCGAGAGGCAACTCCGGAGGTGATGATTTTGAGAAAGTACCCGTTCGGTTAAGCTCCAGCTTCTTGACCAGACCCTCGGGAAGTGACTTCTCGGATGCAGAACTGAGCTCTCTTGTGACGCCGCGCCCTTCTTCTTGTGCCTTTTTGAAATCCTCCTTCTTCTTCAGGATAGCGTCTTTGAACTCATCAACACGCTCCGTCTTTTTGGGACCGCCAGTGATGCTCAAGCCTCTCTTGCCTCTAACAATGTTGTCCTTGAGTTCGTCTGGGGGCACATAATTCTGAGTCCTGGTCCTGCGCAGACTACCGAACACTGTTTTGAGCTCATCTACAGCTTCTGTTGACTTGTTGCCGTCAAAAGCAGGAGAGCGATGCTTGAGATTGGCGCGAAAATCATTTTTGGGCCCTGATTCAGGCTTAATCTTGGTTGGTAGGCTGGGGGGTGTAGTCTCTGAAGCCTCGTTTGTTGGTGACGGCCTTCTGAGATTGTTACGGAAGTCGCCGACTGGTGCTTTATCGCTCGTCGCAGCCGAGGGAACAGACGGGAACGAGCTCAGTGCAGATGGTTTCAGACTAGCTCCCATGGGAGTGGACCTCATAAGTCCGTCGGTCTTCACTTCAGCCTTCTTCAAGAAAGATGGGCTTTGGAGCGGTTCCGAGCTCGTGCTGACCACTTTTTGCGCCTTGGCCTTGTTCAACTCCAACATCCAGGCAGGTTGATTTGACGCAGGGGTTGGGGCAGGCTTTGCTTTGGGAGACTCTGGTTTGTTGAGAGCAGCCTCAAGCCAGCTCGAGCTCTTAGTCGGACTCCATCTCCGCGGATCCATTGTTTTTGAGGGGCTTGTTGGCGGGGAGGTTTTTTCGGGTTCATCCTTTGGTTCAGCCTTTGGTTCAACCTTTGGTTCAGCCTTTGGCCGGGTTGGAGTTTTCGCTCCGGCTGGGATATCTTCCCCTTGTTCATGTTGCCTATCTTCTTTTTGGTCCTCTTCTTGGGCTTCTGTTTGCTCCGCCTCCTCTTTTCCATAGCTTGAAGTAGGTCTTGAAAGGGGAGTTGACGACCCCTCTCTGAAAAGCATGCTAGTGGGACGAGGGCTGGCCCTAGGAGACACCACGGAGTCTGCACGTTGTAAGCCCCCTGGAGAACTCACACTCCACCGCTTGACGCTATCGGAACGCTTCATCATGGCGCTCTGCACAAATCCACCCATGCCTTTGGTGGGAGACCCGGTTCTGGCCGGTGATGTCCGTCCAGGTGATGCGATAGAGTGACGATTTGATGCTGGGGTGTCAGGTTCTCCAAATATATCACCGGTTGGGGGCTCGAGGCGCTGAGCACTTGTGATGGGTAGGGGCGATCCGAGCTGCATGGGCAAAGTCTGAGACTCGGGTCGAGGGCTATCTCTGGGGGAGTCCATGGTGGAAAAACGAGACATGCCGGGAAGCTGGGTGCGTGCAGATGAAGAGACATCCACGGTGTCCTCGTCCTCCACTTGAGTCTTCCTGAATGCTCCGGAGCCGCGGCCAGGATCGGCCGTCTGGCGAAACCAAGAAGGGTCTTTACCAGCCAAGGACTGCGCAATCTGGTCTCGAGAAAGGGTTTCTTCGGCCGGAGGTGCTGGCTCGGAAAGATTGGGCGAGTTTCGAGCGGCGTTTTCAGCAGCCACCATTGATAATGGTCTCATCTTGGTCCGATCGGAGGTTTGTGACCTCGGTCTTCTCTGCCACGAAAGGGGAGATCGGGCGGACGCGACACCGACAGACGGCGAAGTTACAGAGATGCTCGTACGCTTGGTATCGGAGTCAAGAGGGGACTCGTTTTCTTTTGTTGGTGAGCTCGACAGATCGGTTACGCTATCCGTGGGTTCGTCCAATGATGATACACCCCGGGGCAGTGGGCTTCCCGAACGCTCGAATGCAGGAGATGGCAAACTTGTGCCATCGGCAACCGATGGTAGACCAATTCGATGCGAAGTGGGTGATGGCGTGTTCGCCGGTGAAGACTTTTGTGGTGAAATCGATCTTGCGCGTTCTGTGAAAGGAAAACAAACAAAACAGTCAGTTTAGCTCCCTAGCATGTGTGTACGACCTCAAGTTCGGAGCCAGCGGGTGGGTTTTGGCGACGTCACAGTGCGCCGAGGGTCGAGAGGTCGGGAATTTCACAGCAGCACGACAACGGCGGTGCTGGCTGGCTGTTTCTTCCCGTGGGCTGAGCAGTTCGGACGGTGGAGGGGGTGGTCGGCGGGATGGCGATGTGCGGATGGAAAGTCAAATCAGAACAACGGATTGGCTGCGTACCTGCACGTCGGGCCTGTCGCTCTCTCTTCTCCTGCAGGATCCTCTCCTCGAGTTCTCGCGAGCGTGCCTCGTCCTCTTCCTCGCGTCGCTCCTTCAACAACTCGACTGACCGCAAAAAGTCGGAAACCTCGTCAGACATGGCGTCGTCCTGTCTGCATGACACGCACACGGGGGAAATTAGATTAAAGGTGTAAACAAGAGAGCCCTCCGGCGCGGCTCTGTACTGTGGGGACCCGGGGGGGGCAGTATCAACAAATCCACGACGAGCTGGTGTTCGCGCTTCAGGAGGCTCGAGGAGTGAGCAGTGGGCAGCGAGCAGTGAGCATCAAGTAGAGGAACATGTAGGGTCCTGGAGGGGCACTTTTGATGGTCTCAACCTGGAACCGGACCGGCAGCACGGGACAACACTTTGGAGGCTTGGACGGGAACCTGGCATCGGCCCTGTGGCTCCACTGCAGCATTCTCCGCCCGCTGATAGGCTGCCCGGAGCTTGTCTTAAAGCCCCCCTGCGCAGCTCCCATCGGAGAAAAACTGCCTCCTGGAACATCCTGTTGTAACTATGTTAGGGCACTAACATGATATTCCGGGTACGACAGGATATTTTTGCTTTAATATGGCCAAACCCATATATTCAAGAAACTTGCAGTCCATTTAAACATCATGTTACTGGCAATGTTGGCCCAGTTGCACCTGTTTACCCTGCCTAGCCGTGTCCTCGGCCGTGTTCAATTGCCAGTGCCCTGCAAGCCGCACCTTCCACCACAGGCCACACCTTCCTTTATATACCCAGGTTTAAAACTACACGCGCACGTAATAGCCTTAAATAGTCAAATAGTCAAGTAGTCAATCAATTGCCCTGCAAGCCGTGAGGTCCCCAGTTCAATTCCCACTGTTGCCATCGTCGTGATATTTGTTGTGATTTTCCAAGTGTTGATGCATCGTGAGATCCAAAGTGTGGTGTTGAAGGTCCAACCACCAGGACCACCAGTACCACCGATACAGGTAAATTACCTGGGTTCTAAGGAGCCCAGGAAGTACCTTTTGTCAGTTAAAAAAGGGCCTGAACATGGTGTTTAATTGAATATCATGTTCGCAAATCAGGTACATCCTGACCACGTTGAAGCCAATACCCTGTTTGGCCACTAACACCATGTTCAACACGGTGCCAACAGCATGTTCCGAAGTGGGGTCTTCCTTCGATGGTCTCCCGGAGGCGCTCTGACCACATCACCGGCAGTGTCAACGAGGATGCTACCTCGACATAAAAGCCATTGTTTCAAAATACTTCCGTACCACATTCTACGTGCTGGAGGATCTTGTGATTCTCTCGCTGGTGGTCTGTTGGCTTCGCCCGAGTCGCAATTTGCTGACAGTGGACATTGCTGCTGTCGTTGGCTGGCTGAAAAAGAGCTCTTTTTAGAAAGAGGTCCACCCAGCTGACAGGTTTATTTACTGGCATTGTCCAGGCAACTCTCCCCTGGCCTGAAAACCACTCAACACCATGGGAGCTGTTCCTTGACATTGATTTCAGCGGCGATGACGTTGGCTCTCCACCTCTCTGCTGGTTACATGGCGGGGTGCATCACAAGCCCCCTCTATAAACCTTGGAATAAGTACCGGCATGGAATGAAACAAGGTCGGTAGAACATGTGTTGATTGCTGGATTTTATAAGTTATATTCCAACAAAAAGGTTGATGGTGTGTGGGGTTTAGTAAAGAAACAACCGGGCTTTGGCATCATCCACAACCCAAGCCAAACCTTCTTTCAGGTTTTGTCCAGTAACAGCGCTACATCTCAGAATATTCCACTGATGTGTTCGAATTTCATCGAGTTTCAGTCCCTATATTTACACATAAAGTTAGTCTGGGCACTGGATAACACCAGGATGGGAGGTAGGGGGCATTGCTGCATACCTCCTTGAGCTCCTCTGCCGTCATGCACCCTTCAACATCTGTTTTATTTGCAAACACAAGCAGACTTGCCCCTGAAAGTCGCTTTTCCATCATGTTAGCATCTGGCTATAAATTCTTATCTCGAAGCACCTACCTCTTCCTGAAGAAGCCCATGCAATTCCTCTCTGCAGTCGGCGATGCGCAGTCGATCTGTGGCATCAACCACCCATATCAAGGCATCGGTTTTTTCAAAATAATTGCGCCAGTACGAACGAAGGGTTTTTTGACCGCCGACATCCCCTGCCATCACGGTTAGTCAATGGTTGTTCAGTGTGAGGTGAATAGGGCGACACACAGATATTTAGCTTGTATCTTGACACGAGTTTACTCAGTCAGTAAGTATGTGTCAAAGGTTAGAGATAGTCATAACCTACCCTTCATAGTCAATCGTCTTGATGATGAAGCCGAGAGTGGGGCTGACCGTGTTGATGTCCTCGCCCATGATTTTTTTGACAATGGTAGTTTTGCCCGCATTGTCAAGGCCGCTATTCTTTCTCAATCAACTGATTTGGCAATGAAATAATAGACGACTTCACTTACAGCATCAAGATACGGAGCTCTTTGTCCTTCAATCTTGCCTTCCTCAAAATGGACAGCATGTTGGCTGGGAGAGTAGTAGTTGCCAACTGCGGGGTTCAAGGCTTTGGCTGAGTTGAGCCAGACCAGCAAAAAAAGTATAGGAAAAGGGGGCAAAGTATGGAGAACAAACAGCGATCTAGTACCAGAATTTTTTGCAGGAAGATTAGGAATTTTGTTTTAGGATGGGCTTTGTTGACTCCTTGGAATTGTTGATGCCTATTTTCGCAGCTCGGTAAGCCATTGCTTGCAAAGCAATGCACGTGACAACCCTTGGGACAACCACTTCAAAGCACTAAGACCTATATGCAGAGACATGGATGCGAATTCCAATATAATATCGTCGAGTCTCGGCCTTTAATACCATAAGCGTGTGATGAGATGCTTATCATCTCAACAGGTGGCTTCCGGTGCTTGTCAAGAGAGAATGGCTCTTTCCTGCCTGCCTGTTTGCTTCTCTTTCGTTTGGTCCTGCCATCTGTTTATCCCAGGTTGCCCTTGATTTGGCACTGTCAACAGTCTATCAATATTCACTCTGACGGGCCGTAACCACAGGGAGCAATATTCACCACCTCACCCATTGCTCCTTCCTCAGGTGAAAATAAAGATCAGGTTTTCCATTATCAAGTGAGGGGCCACTCTGCCATCAACAAATCACTGAAGACCTCGAAGGCAGATTCCCCGCCTTCTTTTCTTACCTCCCGTCTCTCTCTTCTTCCCTAACTCTGCAGACATTTCAACTGCCTCTTGACAACTGCTTCGTTTGGTCGCAACCTTTCCCCAGACTCTTTGTCAACCTTACAAAAGTCGCCGGTCTCGCAGTTGACGAATTCATCGCCTTTGCTCCCGTGAGTCGCCTGTGTGACTCTCATCCTGTACCTAGGTCTACCTTACTTCTGTTCGGTTGCGACTATTTACCTCAGGTACTTCTTTTCATTGTTTATTAGCTGCTCGTTGACCTCTAACCCTTTGTAGCATGTACCAGCAAGCTGGGCCTCAAGTACCCAACCTGGACTCCGTCGAGTCGACTGCCAACTTCATGGCTGCCGTGGCAAGTTTCAATTCTCGGCAAGGAATCAAGGGACTTGGTCAGAAGAAGGAACCCAATTCTCTTGATCGTATCCTTGCCGACCAGCGAGCCCCCGCCGACCGGACAGGACTTGGATACACCCCGGAGCCGGATGCTTCCCAACAGAAGGCATCTAGGAATGTCTTGAGCATCCCATACAAAACGAAAGACGGATGGCATGTCCCACCGATCACCCAGGAGGCCCTCGAAGAGTCGGCCAGAGTTGCAATGGCTCCTCCCCAGTCGCACTCCCACGCCAATGACTGGGGCGACAGTTGGAGTTCAGCTCCGGCAAATGATTGGGATGACGGTTGGGGCTCGACTCCCGCTGTGAAGATTGGAAACCCGACATCTTTCAATGATGCCCAGAAACGCGAATTGCATATTCTCACAAGACTTGGACCGAGCAATGATTCTACTGGTTGGGATGATGTCCCAGCTCCATCAACTTCGGGCGGTAACTGGGGCACAGCTGTCGATTTGCCGTCCGGTTCACAACCAGCTCAATCGAAACGCTATATAGCCCCTCATCTCCGTCAAAGGTTCGTGTCTGCAGGCAGCAACCTTGACAAGCCTGTGCCGGCAACTGCTGCTTCAACTTCGAGACAGAACATATCAACTCGCCCAGTCGAACATGCGAGCATCTCTGTCTCTGCTACAGCCAAACCCGCGCCTCTCCCACAAACAGGTGCCGAGTCCTCTTCCAGGGAGGGCTTGAAGGTCGTCCCACTCAAGGCCGAGAACATCTCTCCAGACCTCGTAAGTACATGCCTTGCCCTCATCATGGCTGTGTACGCCACATGTCTAACGACTATCCCGTGTAGACTACCTATAAGATCCCTCGTGCCAACAAGGATTTTCAAGGCTCCGAACATAACCCTCCTACTTCAGTGAGCACCATCGACATCAGCGATACAGGCGTCCAGCAACTTCGTGACACCCGTGATGCTCGCAATTGCATTGCCTTGGCAAGGGATGTTTTTGTGGACAGGCACGGCAAGTTTTATCAGACCAACTGGGCCAAGCACCTTTGCCACCGCGACAATGATGACGAGTACTTCGAGACTGAGAACTACCTCACGTCGTTTGTCACTGCCTGGGTTCAGGATATTCCTGACGATGTGAAGCCAGGATTTCTTCGCGATGAAGTGCCTGAGCATTGGAAGTCTGACGTCGACACGAACACCGGTCTTCTCGTGGAGCCTGTTCACTTCCCTGACACAATTATAGGCGATAATTCCGCGCTGACGGGGGAAGAAGACTGGCGACGGCGTAACTGGTCTAGTAATCTCCTGATTCACCGCAAATTTGCCGAGCTCCACAGATGGAAAAAGAAGAAGGGTCTCAAGGTGGAAGAACGTCGACTGGCTTACAAGCCGGGGAAGGTGGAACAGTACGTCAAGCCTGAGTCCCGGCCAGCGGATGAAGTTTGCGATGCGATGACTCCCTACGATCCGGGTGTTCCCAAGATTCCGGCCTTTTTACGGCCCGCGGAGGTGGTTGATATGAGAGCTGTCAGTCATATCTATGAGGCCGAGATGAAGAGTGGTTTTCAGGTTGTTGACTCTGAGCCTCCTACCCCTGAAGACTGGGAAAAGGTTCTGCAGACGACTCGTGAGCTCTCGATGCCTTTCATAGTCGCCGTTTACGGTAGCGCTCGCCGTTGTGGCTTGAAAGAGGGCAACCTCCAGTGGTCCGACGAACCCCAGGTTCCCTACGATGAGCATGAGGCAGCCAGCCAAGGACTCGTCAAGGGTCAAATTCTCGGGTTTGCCTATGCCAGCGTCTGGCAGCCAGGTATCGCTGGTAGTGGACAAGGCACAAGCCGGTATACGGCTAGACTCCATGTCTGGGTCGATCCCAAGCACCGCCGGAAGAAGCTGGGACTCTGTCTTCTCGACAAGATGTTGGCTTGCATGTCACCGCCGCACCATGCTCGGACTGGAATTGATTTTATCGATATCCACAACAGCCCGGTTTACCACAAGCTGCAAGATGACGATGTGAAGGGAACCCCTGCGGAGGAGATGAAGAAAGAGGAGGCCAGACGGAACAGGCCTCGGAAATATTACAACGTTCAAATCAGCTACAAGTTCAAGCACAGGCCTCGTTGGCAAGTGGACAATCCGACACGGTACCCAGGTCTGAAGGATCATATCAAGGACTTGGTCTGGGTGAAGAAGTTGTTGGAAGAAAAGCTTCCATTCATCAAGCTGGTCACATTTGAGGCTGTCCACCAGTCCTCGAAACTAAGAGAGCCCAAGGAGGAGGATGGGAACAAGAAGGTCTTTTGGCTTGATGAGTTTGTGTGGGAGTATTATTGCACTGCGGGCCTGCCTGACTCAGATGATGGCTTCTGATTCACAAACATGGCCATCACTCGGGAGACAGCTTTTGCCTGGACACTGAGAGAAACCATGATACGGGAGAGGTGGTTATCAGGGCTGGTCAATTCTGGCTGGTTCAGAGCAAGGAGCTCTTATCGACAGACAAGGAAGGGAAGAAGTCTGCCTCGGAGCAGAAGGCGTTCACTGTTGCAAGAAGTAGTGTATATCTTATTGACATGCCTGATAATATTCGCGGCTATTTTCAGAGGTGGAATCATCTGCGTAGGTGGGAAGATGATTGGGGTGAATGTGTAAGTTATGCGTCATGGTGGGAAGGAGGATAAAGAATTTCTCTACCAACATAGCCATTGTTGCTTTGTTTTGACAGTCGGTAGCCAGGGAAAAGCAAAGACAATGGCTGTTATATTGAAGTGACGATGAAATCTGCCGGTGCCGTGGTGGATCAATGAGTGCAGTTCCACCAACCTTGCTCATTCTTCTTCTTTTACATTTTGAGGGTGCTTTTGAGATTTGTGGTTTCATCGGGTAGGTACTTGCCAGATTATCAGACCAGCTCTGTATGGGAATGCCAATTTTCAAGAGTCTTGTTTACATTCCTGGATACCTACTTAGGTAGGTACTTTACCGCTCACCAATGACCACCATGCTGATCCTTTTGTTGTTGACTTTCAAGCCCTCCGGTTCCGTTTCAACCCTTGTTTTTTTTTGTATTGTGATATTTTGTTAATCGTTATATCTGGCTTGTGCGAGGGATCGTGAAAAAAATATGTAAACCGGTGTTTGCCTATATCATAACATGTCATGATATACACCTTATCATATATCCTATGATATACCCCCCCCTCCTCTTCCACAGTTTCCCCATCCAACCCCGGTTACCGGTCGCCCAGCGGCCATCGGTTTTGAGTTTTCGGTCCGAAACCTTTTCAGCTGTGCTCCGTGCTGTTGTATAGGGGTGTACGTTTTACTTGATAGTGGTCATAACGGGTAGGTGATGTGGTGTGGTGGTGGTGGTGTACCTAGATTACCAACCTACCTTACCTAACAACAACAACAGCACCCTTTTTTTGGTTTTGCCTTCCCGCTTCGCTACGTAACCGAGCTCCCGAGCCATGCCTTGACAGAAAACACCTCAATGTATGTATTAAACAACCTAAATAGGGAAGAAATACAAATACACTGGGTGGTAGGCGGCAGTAACCCGTCCCAATTGTCTGGTTTCTGGGTTGGGTTGGGCTGGGTTGGGTTGGGGTAATAATGATTTCTGGCTCATTGTGCTGCAATTGTTGTACATATGCAGGCCCCTCCCAATATGGACAATTTCCCCAAGGTGCATATGAATAGGTGGTTTTGCTGTGCAGACCGGCCGGGCCCCAATACAACACAAGACTGTAGACTAATTGGGGATGATTTGTTGAACCACCAACTTGTCAACCAAGGGTAAATGCTTTACCCGGAAGGTTCAGATGCGACCAAATCGAGCTGTTTGATAGTAGGTCTTTTGCCTTTTTGGGAAGGGAGGGGGGGTGGAGGTGCGGAAAGGGAGAGGAGATGTCTGAAACATGTCAACCGTCTCGTTTCCAGAGTTTGGGGATTGAAGGGTAAAGTGATAGTCGTTGCAAGTCTCACTCCCAGATATTGGAATGGAAGAGTAAAAGAGAGCCGTTGAAGATCGAAAGGACAATTGCAACTCGAACTGCAATTGCGAGTACCGTTTGTTGATAATCGGACGCCCGAGACTTTTCTCCAGTATTTATCTCAGCTGCGAGAAGCAAGACACGGGACGGGATGAAACGAAGTGGCGTGGAGAGGTGGTAATTACCTCTACCAGACTTTTGCAACTCTCGCCATTGCCTTCCATCTGGAAGACTACCTACCACTGTCAAAGATGCACAAAAGTAACGTGAGAGATAACGTGAGACAATACGTGAGAGAACACCACCACTTACTTCTCAACTCAGTCCAAAGAGTCTAGACTCCAGACTCTCAGTATTGACACTTGCCGAACCATGAATTTGTCTCTCTGTCTGTCTCTCTCTTTCCCCGCATGGTGCTGCAGAGGCAAGGTAATCATGAACTAACTTCATATTTCCCCAATCGGCGACATATTCTGACACCAACAAGATCACAACCCGTCCCGGACGGAACAAGATCCGGGGATCGTTCCAATTTCCTTGGAGTGAGCCGTTGGTGGGTTATTGGACGTTGGCTGCTGCTGTCGTACTTCGTACATGACCCCCATAAGCCACAGAAACTCCGCATCTGCGTTGTCTTTCTGCTGTGGCCCAGTTTGGTTCCTGCTTGCTGCTGTGGTGTGTGCTGGGAGACCATGGTTCTGCAGGTAGGTATTTGGCTGTGCCGTTTCGTTGCATTCTTTGGAAATCCCTCTGAAGTGGGGGAAGAGTAATCAATGTCTGCAGCGGATCGGTCAGTGAGTCGGTGGTTAAGTTTCTCAAAACGGTCGTTGTACGAGTTAAGTTTAAGTTGGTGATAACCCCCACCTCTTCGATGATGATGCTGGTGATGGTAGGTGTTGAAGGTTCCATATCGGCCGATAATAGCGATTGAATTGACGAATTGGCGACCCTGAGACGTCTCCCCTTGCTGACGTCCCATCTCACTTCATCATCATGATCCAATGCTTCATATACCGATCGATGAGACGCAAAACTATCCGAACAGTTATAACACATTGAAGCCATGTCATGAAAACGTCAGCCTGTCCCGCGTGCCACTTAACCACCCCTCCCACATGCCTTCTTCACACCACACTCCCCACGCCACCTGTCACTCGTACCTGCATATTCGCAAGACTCTTCTAGCCGGGTGAGCTTCCCCGAGTATTACAACACTCGCATAAGAGCTTACCAGACAAGAATTACGACTCCATGATATGATAGAGGACAGGTAGGGTGTTGATCGGCACTTGATTGCCACCAACACCACTCAACAGAACGTGCCGGACCACACCCGTCCCGCTGCTGCCGCGTCAGCCCTGCCCTTTCCCCTTCTCCGCCATGAGTTAGAGTTTGATGCTGACAGGAGGTGGAGGTTGTGTGGTTTGTCTAGAAACGTGCCGTGGCTTTGAGGGTAGAAGCCGGCGTGCAATGGAAGTCACCCACTGCCCCTGAAGACAGCATCCGAAGAAACCCAAAGCCCTTCCTTCTTCCTGTCCCCGGTTTTACTTTGTCAATCTGTCTCTAGCAAAGACATCACATTTACATATCACCTCAGCCGCTGCTCGAAAAAACCTGCAACTAACAACAAAGCTCTTCGCATGATTGCAGATCCGCCCACCTGTCAGTCAAAAAGTAAGTCCGAGCATGCTCACTGCTTCGATCCTTCACTCGTACGCCCCCCTTTCCCCCCTACCTTAGTCTTTTATCCACTGTTGATTTATCCCGTTGTACATGTGTACGTTACCTTCCTACTAGGCTTCCTACGATGGCTACCTACCTAGTCTAGTCGTCTCCAGTCCAGCCAGATAACCCTCCTGTCTGGTCTGATCAATGACAGCTCCCCATCTGCCATCTGCCGTCTCCCGCCCTCATCCAATTGGCCCGGAGTAAGGCAAAAGTGTAAGTGGTCTCCAGTGCCAATGGCCGGTCAGCATCATAGCAAACCTGCACTACTGCGTACCTTAGCTCAGAACAGAAACAATGCGAAGGAAACAGAGGAGAAAAATACCCCCTTTTGGCTGCTGATACCACCCAAGGTTGAAGATGTTTGGATCGTTTGTTGGTGGTTTTTCCTCCCCCCCTCTAGATCCCGTGGTGAGTGGTGGTCTTGGCCCTATCCGTACCCTTGTCCGCCCTATCGCTTGGGGGGTGGTTTGGTATCTGATCGCCGGCAGACGGAAACCGAGCGAGTGAGCACCAACGACAGCAATTGTTTTTTTTTCTTTTCTCCTTCCTTTCCCGCTGTCGTCTTCAAGGGTTTACTCTGCCGTTGGCACAGACATATCTCCTCCCACTCCCTCTGCCGCGAGATGCATGATGCCTGCTCCGGTGCGTGTGCGTTGTCGGTTACTGGCGCGCACGGCGCCGGTCATTCTTCTTTTTTCTTGTTCCTGCGCCGCAGCGACCTTTTCCCTTCCATGCTAGTGTAGCGATTTGAGAACCTTGCTGGGCCGGCCAATGGGGTCCGAACCCAGCAGACAATCCAGGGTCCTGGTTGGGCTGTTTTCTCTCTGCCAAAGAAAAACGGGGGTGCGGCGCCGGTGGTTTTCCCTCTCTCCACCAAATGGAAAAGAGAAACGAATCGAAGCCACAAGCTGCAGGACTTGGCCCGTCCGTGTCTCCTCTTTGTGGGTGGATATCTCCCGATTTCTTAGGAAGAAAAATAGTAGCGAGTCCAGTGGTGCCCTTTTTTTATGCCCTCGTGTAACTCGACCCGGCTAGTACCAAGTTAGTAGGGCAGACCGGCGTGGTTGTGGAACAAGACACCACGAGGGAAAGCAAAAGACGCCAGCGACTCACCACGAGTTCACTCCACCCCATTATCAAGGCTGTCCCTGTGTTGTTTGCCGATAGACTTGTCAAGGAGTGTTTCATGCGGGCTACACAAAAACAAAAAAAAAAAAGAGAAGGGCTGGCCCGCTGGGCTCAGACAAAGCCGCCTTTCTTGTTGTGAGACCATTCCCACGAGGGAGAAGGGGGGCTGGACTGGATACATGTCAAAACTCCTTTGGCGGTGGGTGTTTCGTCCTGGATAGAACTCCTCTTTCGAACAAGGTTTGCTTCCGCACTGACAACAGGAACAGACTCCTCTGTGATGAGAACGGGGACCCGTCAGACATTTTTTTTTTTACGCTCCTCAGTCACACCGCATCTCTTGTTATCAATGCTGTGCCCTGCCGTTCGAATCCCGTGAGCAGCAGCAGCACGCACTCGTCGGGGCCCAGGTCCCCGCTAAAAAGAAACGTCCCAACTCCCCAAGCGCAGCAGAACCACCAGGGTCGATCCTGCTGAGGTAATTCTTTTGGTTCACTATGGGGAGCTTTGAGCTCTTTGGCGGATCCTTTTCACCCCTACCGGAAGAGCTGCCGGGGAGCTACCGGCAAGCTTCAAGCTTCCATGTCAATACATCATCCCAACCCCGCTTCGAGCTCGGTGTTGGAGAGACTGAGAGGTACAGAAAAGAGACCGTAGGATGCAGTCGAAAAAGACTGTGTGGGAAAAAAAAAACTGAAGAAAAAAAAGAAACAAAGTAGAGAAAAGAGAGCAAAAGATCCACTTGCCAAGACCAAAAACTGTCTTTCATCATGCACACGTCGGGCTTGTCCCTCTCCCAGTGCTGCAGAACCGGACTTTGGGGACCTTTCGCGTGGGTGGTGGCCGCAGAGTTGGCCGGCCGTCGACCCCCGTCCGTCAGGTCAAGCCCCGAAACCAAGACACGGAACTGTGGGGTGTTTCTTCCCCTCGGACCCTGTCCTTGTTGTCCTGCTGCCCGAGGGCCTTCGGCAGCGGTTGCTTGACAACGAGAGAGGGAGAGAAGCCCGAGGAAGACGTAAAAATGGGACAAGTTCGCGGGGTTTGTGTTTGACAGCGGGAACGGTGAACCTTGACGGCGGATACACATGGAGGTGGATGGACCTCTCTCCGTTCCGTTCCATCCCTTCTGTCCGTGTCTCCTCCGTACAATGTACCGCTGTTGTTAAGAATCAGGAAGAGTGTGTAGAAAGGATTGTTAGCACATTTCTTACCAATCAGGAAGTTGGAAGAGGTGTTGCAGTAGCCTGCAGCTAAGCTTCTCCGGCCCCTGTGCATCATTTTTGTCTCCATCAAGTGCTTGCGATCTGCTTCCTCTTGTCGTCTTGTGCTCCGAGGCATATTGGAAACCCATCCTCGGTTTTTTACACGTGGGTGATTCTTTGCATTCATCGCTGTTGAAAACGCAAGGAGGGCGGCAGCTTCACATCACCACCCATCCATCCGTTGACAAAACGGTCGGCGGGGACGGTCGGCCAGAGATCGGAGTGTTTTCCTTACCTCTCTCTACTCTGCCGTTGAGCGCCGCCGGGTGCCGCCTTGGCCATTTGACAACCTCACTTGTCCTTGCTCCCCCTGCCCTAGCCTTTGGGAAGCCAGACGCGTGGACAGGGGCCCCACTGTGGTCCACCGAGCTGACCGCTCAAAGTTCGTGACAGTTGCTAGCGATCCTCCGTATCGAGATGTCACCATCTGGTCAAGGCTTCGACTCCAGATCTGACGATGAGAGAGACAACGGCCCTCTTGGATCTGGCGATTCTAGCCCACCGGACAGGGCCATGTCAAAAGCACGATGTGACAAGGTCGAGGGTGAGATATTGGTTCGCCAATGAATTTCCCTGCCGGGCCTGCGAGTAAACTGTCGCATTCCCCATCCCGCTGCCACCTCGTCTCTTTGTGTGTCTTGATAGGTTGCAAGCTTTAACCCTCATCCTCGATTGCCGTGTGTGTTTGTGGAGATTTCCCTCTTGTGCCGGACGAACTGTGGACACGAAACAGCAGACAGCCAGCAAAGTCCCTGTTTTGGTCTCAGACACTGACAGCCCCGATGTCTCGCTGCTGTTCCCACCCCGTTTCTTCTTCTTTGGTGCCTCGGAGTGTAACACTACACTAGATAGTGGAATATGTTTGGTGAAGCGAATTGGCCAATCGCATCTTGGGCGTCCAAGTAGTATAGGAACTCCGAAGCTTTCATAGCTACGATTGTTCAAAGTTTGTGCCGCATAGCTTGCGCATAAACTCGCCGAGGTTCTCGCAAGTGATATTCGAATTGGTATACCTACCTATCTACCTAGCTTTGCATTTCCCACCTTGACTGATCGAGTCAGTTGGCTTACGAGATGGGATGAACGAACGGTGGAGTGGTCTGTGAGTTCGTCTACACTACGTTTCGAAACGGAACTTTCTCATTCTTCAGAGAATATGTCTCGCTGGGCTTCCAAAAGGCCCAGCCTTGGTTGGGAACGTGAGGGTGAGTTAATATACCATTCCGCTTCAGCTGGCAGCAAACGCAACCCTCCATTGTGCCTGTTGTCTTGACCGGTTATTGAACTGTGCAGAGGTGCAACCTTTCTTGGAGCAAATATATGGCGAGCTTGCCAACCAAACCTCAGCGTGTGTAGTTCGATGCATGACGTATTGCAGATCATGTCTCGAAGTGGTGATTTAGCCTCGTGCCTGGAGTTGGGAACTTCAAACACGGCGACACCCCCATCAGGCCTCTATCAGGAGAACCTCGGGTCAGCAGTCTTGGCCGGTTGTTAACTGAAGATCCCAAAGTCGAACGATAGCGAAACACCGAAACCACCTCTTCATGCTGGCATTCTGGGCGTGAGGTCTTTTCTGCAGGTACGGCCGCAAGGAGGGACACGCAGATGGAGGTTCTGCAAGGGCCACCCCACCAGCCTTCCCCCCGTTGGAGAATCATGCCCTGGTTTGACATTAGTGCAGAAGGAAGCCCGACTGGCTGGGTTTAGCTCCCTTTGGTCATCGTGATGGTTCGTGGCATGCAGGGGCTGCGGCTGACACGGTTGATTTCCCGCGATCCAACCAGAACCGAGGACGAACACGCCTTGAACGCGGGTGGGTGCAGCAACTTGGGCTTCCAGAACCGGGGCGCAATTCGTCGTCATCGGCGTAGTGTACACTATCTTGTTGAAGAGGCACCGCAGATAGTGATATCAGTTACGCCTCTCCACGGCTACACGCTCTCCTTCAGACATGGCAATGCCCATCGCCGTCCTGCCAAGCTTCCCGACGACACAATGCATATGTGTAACCTGCTGGCGAGCGAGATGAGATATTCGGTCTCCGTCACGAAAGTTCTTCTGCAAGAGAAGTCCGGCGCGGCTGTTCCGTGCCGTTGGTAACGCGCGATTGGTAGCCAACCCAACGCTTCTTTGACCTACACACACTAGATGGTCCGTTGTGGCTTGCGTTTCGCAACTCCCCAACGTCCAGCTCCCGAATCCCTCATGTTGAGGGTCGATACATCGATACATGTCTGCCTTTCCGGCCGAAAACGGAACCGTCTTAAACACCTTTCCGGTCTGTTGGTCGAGTGTAGGGCGGTTGGGTATGAAAGTCAAATAGGCTGATGACGAGCACATGCTGCCAAAGACATGCGATGGTTTCTTCTCACAACACGGGCCGATAGAAGCTTTCCCGGATCAGCAAACACCCAGCTCTCTGTGACGGTTCCTGATTGTAGTGATGGTGTGTGTAGTTAACATCTTCCAGGAGCTAAACCACCCCACGGTTTTAGTCCAGCTTACCGGGAACCTGGCAGTGGTTCCTGAAAGGTCTGTTTTGGCACGCCATTGGAGATGGGGCTTGCGACTAGATGGTGATTTATCATTGGTCAATGGGTTCCCGACAGAGAAGATTCATCCGTATTGTACACTACCTACCTAGATATCTGTCCAGACGGTCAAATCTAGTGACAGTTAAAGTCCGTGAGCAACTCGGGGGGACTCTTGGGAGGGGGCTATGACAGTGCCTCCCGAGAATCCCGTTGTGTCGTACAGCACGAGCCCCTACTGGTGGTGGCTTCGGTAGGTTGTAGCCTTCCCACGGCACGGTGGTGATTGACTTGTTGTGCTCTTTTGAAACTACACTAGCAGATTCGTCTTCCAAGAGCAGACCAGGAACCTCCCGATGCATGGAATTCCAGGGGAAGCTGTCAGCTTATTAGCCAAATGAACAAAGACAACAGTATCGATAGCGTCGAGATAGCGTGGAGATGCGCCTCACGGTCCTCACCAACACCAATGTTGTTTTTTTCAGCCCACCAACTGAAGACGGCGTCAATAAAAAAAACACGCCGTTTATTATGAAAGCAGAGCAAAACGGCGGGCGGCGGGTCTGGAATAACGGGTTCCGGGGCGCTGGAATCCTTTCATTACGGTCTACGGTTGAGTTTGTGTCGGAAAGCACTTCCGCCTAGGTTGTTTCGCTTTTAGCCGGACTTTTTGCTTAGTCTGCAACACCACTTCGAGAACTGATGTTTGGGCTGTGAGCATTAGAGCGCAGTGTGGTCATGTTTTCGAATTGATTGAGCAGCCATCAGGTGTGTCCGAAGCAATCACCAAGGCCGGCCAGTATGTACTCTGCTACCTACTCTGCAAGCATATCCAGTAAAGTACCTACCCTACCTTATCACGTCAAGCTGAGGGACAGTGGTGCCAGAGCATGTGGAGAGTGGGGGTTAGGTGAGCTAAGTTTCGACTTGACAGGAACAGGAAGGCACTGGGCCTGTCTCCCCCATAATGAACCCTGGACCACAGGGCTGTTTCGACCTGCCCAAAGCAAAACGCCAACTCAACTCCAAGAAGCATCCCGGACATTACCTTGCAAGGAATTCATGCATCACCCAATGGGCCGGTTCCTTCCAAGTCGATCCGCGGCGCAGACCAACAGCAAACGTCGATCTGAATTTTGCAGATAGCGGCATTCAGGCCACTCATCATCACTGCCATGGAGAATGGAGAGACACAGAGACTGACAATAGGAGTGTAGTGTAGTGTAGTGTAGTGTACACTAGGTATGGACCCTTTCCCCGGAGCTAGAAAACCCGCTCGTGATCGGGCCGCTGGGTCGATCAGCCGCCTTACCTAGAATTCCCTCGGGAATCACATTCCTTCAAACTCTTCCACCCCGCTCGTCAACACAAGCCAAGGTCCATGGTCTTCGGCCTCATCGCAGCTCCTCCGACAGACATGTGAGCTATCGCAACAACTGTTTTGTTTCAAGACCATCAAGCAGCACATGATGTCGCCGTTGCGACCGCAATGAACATGCGGCAGTTCAAGACTTGCCGGCATACATCTGCTGCACATGCTCAACAGCTCTGGCGAATCAGTTTCACGAGGGCTAAATTTATCGTTACCTTCCCCCGGACCCAGCACGGAAGCTTGCCTACAGAAACAAGACGCACGACACACTCGAGGTCGTATTGAGTCGAGTTGATAGCTTGAGAGACTGGTCGTCTGGAACCTGTGTGGAATATTTTCCACACCACCATTCTGAGGGCCTGCGTACCATATGGCTACCTTACATTTGACACATCTGTCTGTCCCCTCTCTTTGGTCGAGGCAAACAATCAGATATTACCGCCAGCAACACACTATACCACCGTAGCTGAACAACCCTTTGGTGGTCTTTCTGGACCGCTTTCGCTTCTTTTCGCTTCCGTACATTCAGCATGTCGTCGACCCAGGGACGGCCCATATGAGCCGTACGCCGACGGCATTACTGACAGTTTTATATTGAGTCGAATTGCAACCTTACCGCATGTTCCTGCTTCTCCCTGGTCCTGTCAGCTGTCACCCGTCACCCAGCATCGCACCCGGTACCCCAAATACAGGACCGTGTTGTCGAGTTGTCGTGGACTGATGAATTACGCCCAAGAGCTTCGGCCGTTTCGTGGGTCGCCAGTTGTCTGAGCCGTCCCGTCCTCCTGTTCAGAGCCCGTGCCTCGGCCTATCCCGATGTCTAAGACAACGGAAAGGCCATGCTGAAGAGTGCGGAGTCGAGAGTCAGGAATATGAAGGATGGAATATCTGGAGATGACGACCAGAAGACGGAGGAGCTAAGCCATCGCCTACGCCGTCGCCGTCATTATCACCGTTTCGTGGCACAGTCAATGCAACGCAGCGTTTCCCCAGCAGGCTATCGGTCCTAACGGTGGGCACTAGCAGACACACCGTCGGGTCGGCGGGGTGCAGCTATCGACACCCTCCACCCTCCACCACCCCACCCCTGAAGCTCCAGAATCTTTTGTTGACAGGGAGCCCCCTGGAAGCGGGACGACGAAGCCACGGCACCCTCGCCATTGGCGCCGCTGGCTTCCCAGCAACACAAGACCCCAAGTGCATTGCGAGGAGCTGCCAGGATGGGAAATCACTCTTGGGTCCCGTCTCTCGAGAATTAATATATGGGGACCCCGGAGCTGTCCATCCCCCACAATTGGGTGCTTTCTGGCTCTCTTTCCCTAAAAATAATACATCTCCAACTTCCCGGCTGCTTTCCCAAGCGTCGACGTCGACGACTTGTCACTCCTTTCCCGTCACATCGCATTGCATCGTTGTTGATTTGCAAACCGCCCTGGACGCGTTCCTCCACCCCTCGTCGACGTCTCGCACCACCTTGCACCTCACTACCATCTCACCACCAAAGCATAACGCATAAACACCCAGTCACAGGTCCCCACTCGTTCGCACATCACCCGCCCGATCAGCACGGCATATCAACCATTCAGAGAGGGACTACCAGTCAAAGAGGATCAGGGAGATCGATAAGGCACAGTGTCTAACTGGCAAGCGTCAGTTGACAAGGAAAGGAAAGCCGTTGAGCCAGAAAACAACAGGAATAACGACACCACCGCCCACCATGCAGATGTGGGCGGTTTCTCAGCTTCCGGTGTACGCGGTCGATAAGGGTTCCGGATCGCGGCAGAAGACGCACAAGCAGTTGAAGGATGGAAGGGCAGACTCGGCACCGCCGCCGCTGCCTGTCGTGCTACCAGTCCCGGCTTCGGCTGATGTAACGCCTTGGGATCATGTTGATGTTCCCAGTGACCTCAGCCTGGAAAGCTTTCTCGGACCTGCTATCGATGCGCCACCTTCACCGGAAAGTATTCGCAGACAGATGCAACGGGCGTCGGTTCGGGACAAGCACGCCAGCCACTCCTCCGGTTCGTCTTCGCTGCGGTCTCTTACTTCGGCGGACAGACCCTCGTGGGAGAACGTATTGGAGGCCAAGACCTTGTCGCGGAAATCGTCAGGCCGGTCAACATCTAGCAGCATGCCGTCCAAGGATCGCCCCGAGAGTGTGCAGTTCTTCAGCAAGTCGCTTTTCAACCGGAGGGGAAGATTGAGACGCGAAAGCAGCGCCCAGAGCTCGGCAGCAAACTCGGTGTATTCTGGAGAGGGTGGTTCGGAATCTTTGCTCTTGCCTCCTCCTCCGACTTCGATGCCCAGCCGGGACTCGAGCATTCCATCTCTGTTTGGACTGCGCCGGGGTTCAAAGGCGGACACCAACGACTCCAGCCGCAAGATCCAGATTTCCGGTCCATACAACTTCCAGCATGTAACGCACACTCAAAAGGACCACCTACCCGACCTGCAGCGGACAAATCGACAAGCATTGACTTCCGAGTTTTCGCAAGTTCGAGCTTCGCAATTGCCTGCCGCTGGTGCGTTGAAGGGAATCAGGGCGGATGATTTGCATTTCAACGACTTCTCATCTGACTCGCTTCCTCTCGGCGACGAGGATGGAATGGGGGTGCTGACTGAGGAGCTGGCGAGGAGCACGTTGACCCGGCCCCCATCTGGCATCATGAAGCGCTCTCCGCGTCGCCTTCTCAAGCGTTCACAATCACAAGACCAACTAGGCATGATTCCACCGCCGCGCCCCCCAAGGTCTCCCATTGAAAGCACTACGCCCTACCCCCCTCTCCCACCTCCTCGCGTTTCCAGCCGCATGTCTTCCCGGCACGAGCGGCTCGATTCCATGGACAGGCCAAACACCAGCTTCCGGTACCCTCAGCCGTTCTCCCAAATTGCGGATGCTGGGAGCCCGCCGGCGACGTCGTGTGGCTATGTGCCCCGATCAGACATGGGTGTCATTCCCGAGCACATCTCTGCACACATCAGAAGCCCCTCTGGCGACGCCAACTGGCCTCTACCATCGCCGAGCGCCAATGCATCAGAGTACACCTTGCCGGATGTGCCAGAGGAAGAAGAAAGCGCGTTCGTGGCCAAGAAGTCGCGGGCTAGCGTTGCCAGCAACTCATCGCTGCGTGGAAGCCAATCGGTGCCGATGCTCAGAGCGCTCTCCATTCTGAACAACGATGAGGCAGACCGTCGGGAAAGCCAAGCGTCGGAAACATTGGGCCGGTTCGATCTGATTGCCGCACAACGCGCCCTCCAAGCTGTCTTGAACGAAGGCACCGACGGAATCTACCGAGACAGCTGGGAAGATGATATCGATTATTGCTATGAGCATGCTGCCGAGGCGGACTGTGATTATGAGTGGCAACGGTCGTCCTTCGAGCTCAGCCGAGATAGCGCAACGCCTGTAGACGACAATGACCGCCGTATCGAGTCCTGCGATGTCTCGCCTACCATGCTTTCGGTAGCGCGGTTCAATGTGCCTGCTTTGAGTCCCGTCAGCCCGCTGTCTCCCACTGCTCACGAGGCCATCACACCGCTCTCAGCAGCCAACCCTAGCGCTTCCAACTTTTCGCTTCCCCTTGCTGAGCCAAAGCGCCTGCTTCATGTTAGAAAGCCATCTGATGCGTCCAGCTTCAAGGAGTGCCATGGCTTCACTCTGTCACCATCACTCTTGATCCCCATGGATTTCCAGCAGCAAATGATGGCCTGTGAAGCTGACGACGACGAGCATCACGACGTTGCTCTACGCGACTTCGATGACCCTTCGCACCGCTACCGGACCAGCGCCTCCACGACTGCCACCTACGAGAGCGCTCGTTCGGGTTTCGAGAAGCACATCTCTGCCGCTTCCACGATGACTGACTTTACTCAGTTGACCACCAGCACGACCTCGCTGGATACGGACAGCTATCCTTTGAAGCCAGAGGCTTTCCCAACACTAGAGTCAGGTGCCATGCCGACTCTTCCCGAGTCCGGGGAGGTGACCAAGCCCACTGCTCGCCGTCGGGAGTTTAGGAGCCGCGGCAGCGAATCGAACCTCTTGCACCTGGCCACCGAGGAGACGTGGCCAGCTAAAACCAAGAGCTTCGTGCAAGCCAAGCGTGGACGCGCGAGGACGACCAGTCTCAGCACACCGCCTCCTCCTAACCAATATACGCTTTTCCCCTCTGTTCAACTGACGGGGAATCGCATCTAAAACACATCAATATACACACCCACGCATATACATGTACACATACCTCTTCAAGATTGTACCACAAAGTACCTCGTCCGACACCAGAGATTACCGTCATACCGGTCTCTGCCCACCGCATTTTTCCTTAACTTGTCATATTATTGTTACACCACCTAGCATTTTTGTGAGCGGATTGAATCATAGAATTGGGGTTTTTTCTTGGATCTTGTTCGGCTCATTCGATATCATTAGGCTGGACAGGGAAGAAAAAAAGGAGTTTTACCTGGTTGAGGGGGGTGATCTGTTGTCACATCTACCTACCTCGTTTTCATTTTCTGTCTCTTTCACTCCCTCATTTGGACTATCTCTTTTCTTTGGTTTGGCTCGGGAAGATAAAAATTTCGGGACGTCCCCTCGAACTACGAGGGGAATGCGGGTTCAGACAACCCATCTGTTTTCATATTTGGTCATTTTTCTTTTTTTGTCTTCATCATCGTCATTTCCATCATCATTGGATAACCAGACTTCGACTGGGGTTAGGAGGAGGATGGTTATCAAGCAGGGGGGCAACGGGGGTATGTGAGGGTTGCATATAGGCAGGTGCTGCTGGACAAGCAGAGAGGGCGGTACCCTTCTGCTCTGTTCTCAGTATTCATACCATGGCGGCAGGAGGGAAGAGCATGGAATGGTTGGAATGACGAGATGACGGGTATGACAATGGTTATTTGGGGAAGGGAAAACTCATACAGGGGAAGGTGTGGAAAAGAAAACCAAACATATACAGCCTTTTTTTGCTAGAGAAATTGGCATGGCAAGGACCAGAAAGGGAAAGAAAGGGGTTGAAATGGTTTACCGATTTGCCCGTTCATCTTCGTCTTCATTCATACTTGGCTTCTGCTTCCTTTTTCTGCTTCCGTTCTTGGTTGTACACACTTGGTTGGGCACATAAAGGGTGTATTTAGCTTCATCGTTGAACATGAAACAAAAAATGGAAAACAAAACAAAACTAGACCGGAAAGGAGTGTGATGCATGACATCACTGTCGCTTGAGCAGTAATGTTTTGGGTGAGGTGATCTGGGTGCTTATGTAAACGGAGGGAGAGCTTGGGTTCGTGGGAGGCAAACTGAGAGCGGGAGGAGAGTTCGGAGGTGGTGGAGCTTGCGTCGTCATATTCTTGGCAGGCTTCTGGACTGTGCCTCACATCGATCGCTCCAAGCTTGTGTCCGGCCCACCCACCACCACCACTACCACCACCACCACTGCACTCCTCGGCAGCAACCACACGCAGCCCTTGACACATTTGACTTTTGCTGCCTTCGCATGCAAAAACGCCGACAAATCCATCTCTGAAGTCTTTGTGAACACGTCTTGTCCCCGTATTAATCACCACCTCGTGCCCCTGCTCAACTGTCGCAAACCCCACGATCAATCCCTGCCTCGTCTGCCTGCCCCGCAGACAAGTAGCTGTTGGCTTTCGCAGTTGCTGTGATCCCGGCGAGCTTGCTTGCGCCGGCTGCTCTTTCACGTTGCCCACCACCCTTCCCATCCGGGCCCTTCCAGCACCGCGGTGCCTGACGCCGAGCCATGTGGAACGACGATGAAGACAATAACCCCTATGGCGGAAGCTTTGAGCGCCGGGACTCCTTTGCTTCCTCAGCCAACCCTTCGTCCCCCATCACCCGCGACTGTAAGTTGTACTGCTCTTGCTTCCACCACCCCCAGCCCAGCCCTCCTGCCATGCTGCTGCCCTTCACTGCCATGCGGGACCTTCGAGATGGTGGACCTTACCGACCTCGAGGATATTTCCCTCGGGTCACCAAGAAGCAGTACTGATTATTCCGACTGGGTGATTACAGATCGATATGATCCTCCGCAGACACCATCCTCCACCGGCGACGAAGCCCCTCCACACCACGACCACAGCGACATAGAGAGCGACGAGGAGGACTATGGCCGCAATCAGGACGAGCTTGTGCCACGACGCAAACCGGGGGGCTATGATAGTCGGGTGGAGCAGATGCTCTACGAGCACCCAGATATGCCCATTCTGATCACAGAGGCGGGAAAGAGCTCCGAGAGCGGGAGATATATCGTTTATACGATTAAGACCGGGGTAAATATTGATCAACGCTTTCCTGGGAACATTGGCTTTGCTAACACCTGCCTACAGGAGCTCATAGTGCGCCGACGATATTCCGAGTTTGCCTCTCTAAGGGATGCCCTCACGAGACTGCACCCAACTCTGATTATTCCCCCGATCCCAGAGAAGCACACCATGGCCGACTACGCCGCTAATCCTACCAATGCGAAGCAAGACCACCAAATAATCGACCTGAGGAAACGCATGCTGGCTGTCTTCTTGAACCGCTGCAGACGTATGGATCAGGTTCGCACAGATGGTGTTTGGTGGCGGTTTCTCGATCCCAATTCCAGCTGGGTAGGTGATGATTTGGTACTAACTAATGGGTCGATACTAACATGGCATCGTAGAACGAGGTCCTGAACTCGCACCCTGTAGCTTCGATCCCCAAGTCAATCATGAAAGCACCACCACTGGACCCAGCGAACCCAACCCCTGGGCATAACTATCTGCCAGTACCGGCCAGTTCGGCCAAGCTCCGTACTGGTCCAGCTACTTCTGCCGATGGTTCAGCTGGTGCCCAGCCGTTTGCGCGTTTCCCGCCAGAGAATGCCAACCTGAGCGAACAAGAGCTTGATCCGTACTTTTTGGCCTTTGAAGCCTCCATCAAGGAACTCGAAACTCTGCTCACGGGACCGATGGAGAAGGTCAATAGGCGAACGCTTGCTCATTTGTCCTCTCTGGCAATGGATCTGCAGGAGCTGGGCGCCAAGTTCAATGCCTTTGCACTTTCGGATACCAACTCCCCACTGGACCTATCAATTGAAAGAATAGGACAGGCGGCGGATTCATCTTACATCGCCACAGAAGAGTTGGCGAACTCTCTGGGGGCCAGCTTTGCTGAGCCAATGCGGGAAAATGCACAGTTTGCGGGCGTGATCCGCAGTGTGTTGAGGTACAGGGTGCTGAAGAGGGTGCAGCAGGACATGACTACGGAGGAGCTCCAGAAGAAACGCGCGCTTCTGGATCAGTTGGAACGCAGCGAGGCGGAAGCCAGGAGGATCGATCAGTATCTGAGCAGCAGCCAACAGATCCAGCCTCCGAGACGATCAACGAGCACACGGGAACCTCAGTCACAGCATCGGAGAGATGGTAGCAACGAGGACACGGCGTCGATTGATTCTGATTTTCCTCCTACTCATGGGGACATCACATCGGCGCCGTCTGCTAAGATCGGAGCGCCAGAGCGAGCCCCGCCTACCCCGGGCCATAAGAAGGCGCCGAGCAGCGGGATCTCTATCACGAACAAGATCTTTGGCCCCTTGCGCCATGCGGTTCAGGGTGTGGTGGATGCGGACCCGGAGAGGACGAGACGGGACATGATTGGGAAGACGAGGGAGAGTATTCAGCAGCTGGAGCAGGCTCAGGTGGCATCTGCGCAGGATGTCAAGGATGCGAGCGCGAGTGTGCTCAAGGATTTGAAGAGGTTTCAGAAGGAGAAGGAGGATGATCTGAAGCGGTACATGGTGAGTTTATTCTGCCTCTGGGTAGAGCTTGGTCATGATGCTAATGATATTCCACAGCTTGCATATGCAAAGAGCCAAATCGAGTGGGCCAAGAAGAACAAGGAGACGTGGGAGGAGGCCAAGGTGGAAGTGGACAAGATTGATGAATCCTGGGGGCGATAAGTCATCAGAAAGAAGAGGATGAGAAGACGGGCAAGGCAAGGAAAAGGAACCCCAAATGATGCGCTGGCCGAGAAGGTTGGGCAACGGCGCTTTAATGTATTGTATGAACTGCCAGGATTCGTTAGAGCAGAGTTATGAGTGAAGATTTGATAGGCATTCTTCCCTTGACTATTGCAGTTGAATCGGTGCCAAGGGGTGTTGAGGCGTTGTTTCTCGCACCATCTTAAAACGAGCCCTGAGATCCAAGTTGTTTGACTCGGAGATGGTGACAAGGTGTTGATAGTGGATAGGCTTTTCAAATAATTAATATGCCTCAGAGTTGGTTAATAGGTGTCGAAATGCTTTCATATACCTATCAATAAAGTTCAATGATTGTAACCTATCTTTCAATCCTCCGTGGCTATCTTTTCTACCATCTGACTATCCTTTAATGCCTTTTTATTATTTTCAATATGTATCAACCATCTTTCAATACCTATTCACTGTCTCCCAACAGCTTCTGGCCATCTTTTACGACCTCTGTGTTATATTGCATATGTAGTCTCTTTTACTGTCCAGGACACGAAAGAACGAGAACCTCGACGACCGCCTCCAGCCCCACACTCTTGGCGCGTTTTCTGGCAGGCAGGGGTGCATGTGTGCGATAAGATAAAGCCACCACGGGCAACCCACCTTCAAGCTGGTGGTGGCGCAACTTACACAAGTCCATTGTTCGTTCGTCCCTCCTTTTTCGCGAAAAAGAAAGTTTTTGAACACAGCAAACGAATTTTTTTTCTTTATTTGGATATACTTTCCGATTCACGCGCCAAAAAGCTACTTCTGCGAAAGAAACCCACAACCGATTCATTGACAAAAGATACACACCCCCTACCAAAGACACGCGCGACGACGCACGCCCCCGAAAAAGCCGAAAGGGAGAGGGGCGATGAGCACCATGCGCGACGACGCAGGCCCGATAACTGACATCTCCAAGCCGGGGGTGAAGATGGAGTATGAGTTCGTCCGGGGCCTGAGGCAGGACGTGGCGCGGCTGCTGGGGAGGACGAATGATAAGTTCCCCGGCGCGCAGCCGGTCAGTTTTGCGAGGAGGCATATGGACGAGCTGAGGAAGGAGGAGTAAGGCTTTGTCTTCCCTGTCCAATAACTGTCAAAAGTTAGGATTGCTGATGATGATGATGGGGGGTTGTGTAGTTACTACGTCTGCGAAAAATCCGACGGCATTCGCTATCTGCTGTACCTCACCCAGGACGACCATGGCCAGGCGTGCCATTACCTGATCGATCGGAAGAACGACTACTGGTACATGGAGAAGCGGAATCTGCATTTCCCCCTGCCGAATGCCAGCCCGGCCGAGTTTCATGTCGACACGTTGATTGATGGGGAATTGGTCTTTGACAAGGTCCCTGGGGGGGGCAAAGAGCCCAAATTCTTGGTGTTTGATCTATTGTGTCTGGACGGCAAAGCGGACTTGCTGAGTAAATCTCTCGACAAGCGGCTGGGCTACTTCAAGGAGCACGTCATGAAACCGTACAAGAAGCTCTTTACCGAGTTCCCGCAGGAGCTCCCGTTCCAGGCTTTCAAGGTGGAGATGAAGGAGATGCAGTTCAGCTACGGGATCGAGATGATGTTCCGGGAGGTGCTGCCGAAGCTGAAGCACGAGAATGACGGGCTGATTTTTACGTGTCGGACGACGCCGTATCAGTTCGGGACGGATCCGCATATCCTCAAGTGGAAGGCGCCGCATGACAATACGGTGGATTTTAGGTTGAGGTTGGTTTTTCCTACCGTGGAGCCCGATGAGGAGGAGCGGGCGGAGGGGATCACGAAGCCGTTTGTGGACTATGACAGCGTGCCTGAGGCGAGGCTGTTGATCTTCAAGGGGAGCGAGAGGGGGCAGCCGCAGTATGAGGAGTTTGGGGAGGGGTTGTACCTGAGCGAGGAGGAGTGGGAGGAGCTGAAGAGCTGGGGGGATCCGCTGCAGGACCGGGTGGTGGAGTGCTGCTTGGACGAGGAGAGGAGGTGGAGGTTGTATAGGTTTCGGGATGACAAGGCGGAGGCGAACCATGTCAGCACTGTTAGGAGCGTGTTGGACAGTATCAAGGACGGAGTGGGGGAGCAGGAGCTGATTGGGGCCGCGAAGGGGATCAAGGATGGGTGGAAGGCGAGGCAGCAAGGGGGTGGGGGCTATGGGCATTGATTTTGGGAGAGAAAAGAACAGGGGAGTTTAATAAGGGGGTTTCAAAATATGGGTTACTCTTGGAGTTTTTGATGGCATGGCAGCGCCTCTTTGGATTTTTTTTTTTTTGGGGGGGGGGGGGGGTTAACAGCGATTAGCGAAGGAGCTATGGATCAAAATACCTGGCGCATGCGTAGCAGTTCAAATGAGGATACATCTATACGCTGGCGAGCTTGTCGAGTGTCCTTGGACAAGATGTCATGTCCACCCAGCACGTCCACCTTCAGCCTGGCAACATTAAGAAATTCCAAAGACAAAAAAGGGGACATCCTGTTCCAGAGATCATTCAACTCAAAGATGCTGTAATGATGAAATAGAGACAAAAGAATAGTTCGACCCACGCGCGACTCGAACGCGCAATCTTCAGAGCGATTTCACAACCGAAATCTGACGCCTTACCATTTGGCCAGCGGGCCTTCGAACTTGTTGTAGCGTTGGGAGCAAAACTTGGCATCATGACTGACGCTAGTTGGTGGATCTTTCGCCGTTTCCGATGATTTCACTGACAACATCATTCTGTCCCCTCCTTTCTTTCCTGGAGCTCTGCTGTAGGCGGGCGGGCGACTCCAACTCTATATTTGTAGCCACACAGAAGCTCTGGAACTTCCGGATCTTCCGCTGTCTGTAGTGTAAAAAGGCCTTGACCGGGTTTTCGGGTCTTGATGCGGGATGTGATGTATAGATCATCCAGACTCCTTCCCCTTTTGCATCGCTATGCAACCTTTGACAAATGACCCGTTCGCAGGACCGCCGCGTTTTATCTCGTCTTTTTTTAACCGCGCCTCCAAGAGTCGAACACAGACGTTTTAGGCCATGTCCTCCGCTTCGGCAAAGATGCGAACCAGGCCAGCTTCGGCAGTGAAGCCCTCACAGAGTGTGCGGAGGTGGTATGCCGCGATCGTTTGCGGAATGGCGCTCGGCAAGCCGGGAGGCTTGACCCAGGAACGTGGCCTGGGCGTGTAGCATCGGACGGTACTGACAAGGGCGCCATTCTTGGTTCATTCCTGGACAGCTTTGACACTCGGCGGCTTGAACGCGGCTACACTACACTGCTTTGCGCGCGTGGGGAACCGCAACCCTGCAATCTTCGGGACATCTATCCGCGACGTCAACGGCCCGCCGCTTGTCGACTTCTTGTTTGGACGACCAACGGAGGCGGAGGAGACTAGGCGGCGACCCCGGGTTTCTGGTCACGAATCGAGATGGTGTTTTCGAATCTCATGTGGTCTCTCGCTTCCACTATCCCCCTCCCCCCCCCTTTGGTGCCCCTCCCTTCTCCGGACCGTCCTCCACCCAATCCTGTGTCTCAAAAAGTAAGCTTACCTCTCTACAACAGCGTAGTCTTGCCCCCAGTTGCTGATCCCCACCACTCCAGATCCAGATCCAGGACCACAGAAGCCCGAAGGAGCCCTTTGCCTGATTCCCGGATGGACGCCCACTGTTACATCCAAGACCGCAATAACGGACAGGGTGCCGCCGTGTCCACCTACCGGGGAATTTTCAGTTCAAGGCATCACGCTCCTCATTTGCCTTCTGTTGCTTCCGACTTCCCGTCTGTGAAGGGCCTGCGTAATGCGGGTGGGCACGTGTGATGCGAAGGGGGGGGGGCCTGCTGAAAACCCCCAGGGGCATGGTCATGGCGAGCAAGGCAACCGAAGGTTTAAGAAGGGGAGATATGCCGGACAGGCTGCTGATGTCCTCTCTTCCCTTCCCTCCTTGCACTCCAGCAACCAGGACAAGGTGATATTGCGGCGTCTGTCAAGATGAGGTCTGCCTCTCGGTTTCTCGGTGCCCTCGCGGCGGTAGCTTCGCTGCCGTCTGCGTTTGGCCAAAACAACCTGCCCAACACCTTCACTGACGCGGAGACGGGTATCGTCTTCAACTCCTGGGGCATTCCCAATGGCAGCCCCCAGTCCCAAGGCGGGTGGACCTTTGGTATGGCCCTTCCCGAGAACGCCCTTTCCACCGACGCTACCGAGTTCATCGGTTATTTGGTATGAAGCCCCCTTTGTCTCTAATCCTATGACTTCCTCCAAATACTAACTCGGTGTAGGAATGTGCTTCCAAGGATGCGGCTGGCTGGTGCGGTTTCTCCCTCGCTGGTCCCATGACCAACTCCCTCCTCATCACCGCTTGGCCACATGAGGACACCGTCTACACCACCCTTCGGTATGCCGGTGGCTACGCCATGCCCGACTTGTACGCCGGCAACGCCGAGATCACCCAGATCCGCTCCAGCCAAAACTCCACACACTTCTCGCTGGTTTTCAGGTGCAAGAACTGCTTGCAGTGGGATCACAACGGCTCAACTGGCCAGGCTTCGACCAGCGGTGGCTTCTTGGTTCTCGGCTGGGTCCAGGCTTTCCCCTCGCCCGGCAACCCGACCTGCCCCGAGCAGATCACCCTGGAGCAGCACGATAACGGTATGGGCATTTGGGGAGCCGTTCTTGACGAGAACGTCGCCAACCCATCGTACTCTGCCTGGGCTGCCCAGGCTACCAAGACCGTCACTGGCGAGTGCGGTGGCCCCGTCGAGACTGGTGTCATTGGTGTGCCCGTCCCCACCGGCACTGCCTTTGACTACATTGTTGTTGGTGGTGGTGCCGGTGGTATCCCCACTGCTGACAAGCTCAGCGAGTCTGGCAAGAGCGTTCTCCTCATTGAGAAGGGCATTGCCTCCACTGGCGAGCACGGCGGTACCTTGAAGCCCCAATGGCTTGAGGGCACCGATCTCACCCGCTTCGATGTCCCCGGTCTTTGCAACCAGATCTGGGTTGACAGCAACGGCATTGCTTGCACTGATACCGACCAGATGGCCGGTTGCGTCCTCGGTGGTGGCACTGCCATCAACGCTGGTCTCTGGTTCAAGCCTTACTCCCTCGACTGGGATTACCTTTTCCCTACCGGCTGGAAGGCCAAGGACGTTGCTGGCGCTATCAGCAGAGTCTTCTCCCGCATTCCTGGCACTGACACGCCTTCTCAGGATGGTCAGCGTTACCTCCAGCAGGGTTTCAATGTCCTTGCTGGTGGTCTCCGGGCTGCTGGCTGGCAGCAGGTCACGGCTAACAACGCCCCTGACCGCAAGAACCGCACTTTTGCCAACACCCCCTATATGTTCTCCGGTGGTCAGCGTGGCGGCCCCTTGGCTACCTACCTCCGCACCGCCAAGACCCGCCCCAACTTCAACCTCTGGCTCAACACCGTCGTCAAGCGTGTGATCCGCACCGACGGCCACATCACCGGTGTTGAGGTCGAGCCCTTCAGAGATGGTGGCTACAAGGGTATCGTCAAGGTCAAGGACGTCACTGGCCGTGTCGTTCTCTCTGCCGGTACTTTCGGCAGTGCCAAGATCCTCCTCCGCTCTGGCATTGGTCCCGCCGACCAGCTCGAGATCGTCAAGAACTCGGTCCTCGACGGCCCTGACTTTATCAACAATGCTTCGTGGATCGACCTCCCAGTTGGTTACAACTTGGACGACCACCTTAACACTGACACCGTCATCAGCCACAACAACGTCGGCCCTGCCTTCTATGACTTCTACCAGGCCTGGACCGCTCCCAACACCACCGATGCCAACAAGTACCTCTCTTCCCGCTCCGGCATTCTCGCCCAGTCCGCCCCCAACATCGGTCCCATGTTCTGGGAGGAGATCCAGGGTGCCGACGGCAAGGTCAGACAGCTCCAGTGGACCGCCCGTGTCGAGGGTTCCTTCGACGTCCCCAACGGCTACGCCATGACCATGTCCCAGTACCTCGGCCGTGGCGCCACCTCCCGTGGCCGCATGACCATCACCCCATCCCTCACCACCATCGTCTCCGACGTCCCCTACCTCAAGGACCCCAACGACAAGGAGGCCGTCATCCAGGGCCTTAACAACCTCCGCGCCGCCCTCAACAACGTCCAGGGCCTCACCTGGAACTACCCCCCCGCGTCCATGTCCTCGCGCGAGTACGTCGACGCCATCCCGGTCACCCCCGGTGTCCGCCGCTCCAACCACTGGATGGGCACCAACAAGATTGGCACCGACGACGGCCGCCTCGGCGGCACCGCTGTCGTGGACCTCAACACCAAGGTGTACGGTACCGACAACTTGTTCGTCGTGGACGCCTCCATCTTCCCCGGCACTCCCGCCACCAACCCCAGCAGTTACATCGTCACCGCTGCTGAGCACGCCTCGGCCAAGATTCTGGCTCTGGCGCCTGCGCAGCTGAACCCCAAGTGGGCGCAGTGCGGCGGCAAGAACTGGACTGGGAGCTTCCAGTGCGCTGCCGGGTCTACCTGCACGAAGCAGAATGACTGGTACAGCCAGTGCCTTTAAGCCTTTTTATTTGGGCTTTTGAGGGTTCCTGGAAGGGGGGGGGGATGAGAGAAGGGAGTGGGAGGAGGGTGGTGGTTGCATTCTATGTGAATAGTTTTATCTTTTCCTTATGGTATATATATCTACTGCATATGCATATAACAAAAGTTGTTCATACTTCAAGCTCTGGGTTGCCGTTTGTGATGTTGTCTTGATGTCATGGTCTTGAGTTTTGTGACCTTTTTCCCCTTGCAAAAACGACGTATTCTAGAGATTAAGTAAGAAACATTTCAAGCAAACATGATCGATCGACCCTCCTTAGATTGCCATCAACATCGCTTTGTAAGTCTCTATTCCTTAAAAGGGGGCTTTCCAAAAAAAGAGTATTTCCTACCTCTATCTTGAATTAGAAAGCAGAAGATCGGAGGGTGGATTTGTGTTGTTTACCTTCCATTAAAGAATTTTATGGTATATTTTCCTCAAGTCAATTGCACTTGAAATTAAAGGTACAAAACTCACCAATATCCACGGACAGCTTAATCATCAATGAAATCAGCTCGTTTTATTTGGAAAAAAACCCGCAATTTGCGAAAAGAATCCCCTCAAGAAGTCATTCCCTATTGTAATTGCTCGCCAAAAGCCTAGTTGTCATCCTGAGAAGGAACCCATATACGCCATCTATGGAAAATCATGTGCAATGTTTCTCATGGAAGCCTTGTTTCCACCCGCCGCCTTGTCTCTTCGAATTTAAAGAAGCAAAAATAAGGCGTAGATCCCTCCCAAGTACATTCAGATCGAAGGCCTGCTGTACGTAGGCCCAACATAAAAGCTCGATCCCCTGCTACGCCCGCCATTTTGCTGCTGCTGCTGCTGCTCAACATTGGCCGACTGTCTACCCTGTGCCTGGAGGGTAGGCTGATCCTGAACCCGAGCGGGTGAACCTTGGGCGGGCTGAGGAGATTGGAGATAGTAACCCTTCTCTACTAGCTCCAACCGCTGGAAGCACGCCGTCAACTGATTTCGCAAGATCTTGTTCTCCTTCTCCGTCGCCTTTTGCCTCTCCTCCATTACCGCACACCTGTTAGTCGTTTCCTTCAGCTCCTTGGTCGTTTCCTTCAGCTCGTTGGTCGTTTTCTTCAGCTCGTTGGCCGTTTTCTTCAGCTCGCTTTGAATTGCCGATTTATCTTTCTCGAGTTCCAAGATCCTTTCCACGCCCGCGTTGTGCTTGTTGGCGAGATCTATGAACATTTCCTCAGTGATTTTGCCCTCGATTTTGTTGTTCCCATAACCCTCAACGCTCTCGTGCACCTTCGCAGGGGGTGTCTCGGAGCCGGGTGGAGGAGATGGTAGGTCAGTCTGCTTGGCGGTGTTGTCATGGTCTGTGATTTTTTGCTTCTTTCTTGCCGTCAAAGCAGGGACATCATCATCGTCATCCTCCCTGTCCTCTTGGCGCTGCCTCTTTCCTAGGTTATCAAGCCCGAAATCGCGCATTGCTTCCTTGACAGTCTCTATCATTATTCTCTTCAGTATCGGCGCACTTATTGTTGTGTTCAACGATTGTTCGGGAGCCGGTGATGTTTGCTGGTGTGTGACACTGGTGTTACGATGGTCATTCTGGGTTTCTCCATTCTGTTCGTTCTGTGAGCCTTGCTTCTCACGCATCTCCTCTTGGCGTTTCTCCTCCTGAGGTTTCTCCCTCTGGAGCTTTTCCCTCTGGAGTTTCTCCTCCTGACGCTTCTCCCTCTTGCGTTTTGTATTTTGACGTCTCCTTTCCTGAAGTTTCTCCTCCCGGGCCTTCTCCTCCCGAGCCCTCTCCTCCTCTTCCCGAGCCTTCTCCTCCTCCTCCTGAGCCCTCTCCTCCCGAGCCTCCTCCCGAGCCTCCTCCTCCCGAGCCCTCTCTTCCCGAGCCTTCTCCTCCCGAGCCCTCTCCTCCTGCTCCTCCCGAGCCCTCTCCTCCTCCTCCTCCCGAGCCCTCTCCTCCTGCTCCTCCCGAGCCCTCTCCTCCTCCTCCTCCCGAGCCCTCTCCTCCTCCTCCTCCCGAGTCCTCTCCTCATCCTCCCGAGCCCTCTCCTCCTGGGCTTTCTTCTCCCGAGCCCTCTCCTCCTGGGCCCTCATCAACTGAAGCCTTTCCTCGTTAAGGCTCTCTTCATGGGGTCTCTCCACGTGGAGCTGCTCCTCGTGAAGTCTCTCTTGAAGCTCCTCCTCTCTCTGCTCCCCCTCTATGTCCTCAGCCCCCCCAACCTCATTTTTCACCACCATCCCCTCCCCACTCTCCTGGCTCTCCTCCGAGACCACAGACGCCTCCTCGGTAACCCCCCGCCCGCTCCCACGACAAACAACCTCCCTCACCAACGCCGTCAAATCATCTTCAAACTCCAGCGACGACACCTTCCCCTTGGGGTCCTTCATATACGCCAACCTCCAGGCTTCATCACAGACCTTCGCCCCCTTCCAAAAGTCCGCAACTCCCTCCCACCCTTCCCCCGTCGGCTCCCCGGGCTCGACGTACCCGTGATCAAAGACCCATCCCAACTCCACCTCGTTTTCCTCAAAAAGCTTGGTGATGCAACGCGGCATTCCCCTCCCTTTCTCTTCGAGAATTTCAATGGCGAATAGCTCGGACCGCGTGGGCAGCCAGGGCATCTTTCCGTTGGCCCGGTAGGCCTCGCGCCAGGTGGGGTGGCTGGACCGCCAGGCTTTCATCAGGGACGCTGCCTCCCGAGTCGCGCGGCGGAGGGGGAGCTTGTATGCTTTGCTGTTGGTTTGGGGAAGACGTGCCAGCTGCTGAGCTGTTTCGCGGAGGTTGAGCCATTCTGGGAGGGGAGGGGGGTCTGGTCTGGTAATGGAGGCGCGGTAGTGGTGTGCGGTATGATCGATAATCAACTTAACCGAGGGGTGGTGCTTTTTGAGAGTTTTGAGTCGAGCTTTTTTAGTGGAGCGGTCGCTTCTGGAAGATGAGATGGAAGCTGTCGAGGTGGAAGGAGCGATCGAGGCGGCAGGAGCGACAGAGGCGGAAGGAGCGGGGGTGAAAAGAGATGATTCTTGGATGGTATCGCAGTTCATGGCCAACAACTGGGTCAATGGCGTGGCCTCATTTGCGTTTCTGATCGTCCCCAGCTCGTGGTTGGAGTCCATCTTGTCGGATGTAACCGACTCTGCGCTTTCGATAGAGGGTACAGGCGTATCCGCGTCGAAAGTGTCGTCCATGATTGCAAGGCCGGGGTGCGGTGTATCCCCGCGTCTGGTTCTCAATGAAGGTACAGCGTGAGGCGGTGATTGGTAAGCTTTGCTTGGTTCCGAAATTCGCTGTTGCGTGTCCGGTTCGAGAGTAGATGGAGGTGGGAGAGTGGTAGACGAGAGATGCTCTGTAGGTGTGTAGGAACAAGTCGCATAACCGCCAGAGAAAATTGAGAACCCACCAAGAGGATCTTGCTTCGCTGTATTCAAGATCGACGGTCTCTTGAAAGGACTCAAGTACCCATGCATGGAATGAGGCTCCATCTTCTCCTCGTCGATAGTTGCTCTCGGTGGCTCTTGAAGGTTGTTGTTGCTTGGAGCAAACTTCCCGGTTGTCGAGGAGAGAAATTTCTGGGAAGTGAGATTTAAATCAAAGATAAGAGAAAAGTTGGCGAGTGGTCTCATCCTTCAAGAGACTCGAGAGGAAAGAGCGACTTGACCAGTCACCCTTAGAGTGCGACCACTAAACCATCCAAACGAATAAAGCCTGGAAGATACTCGAGGGTCATTGGAAGACATTTAACAGACCTGTGAGACTTTTTTAAGTATTACATCACTATAACTGGAATATCCAAATCAGAAGATGATACGCACAGCACAGTCATTTCAGTCAACATGACGATCTGAGAGCAGAAGTTATAATTCAGCCTTTTCTCATTAATAATATCTATACAGAGCAGTTATCCTGTTATAATCTCTAATTATAACCTCAGTACCGATCTACCTATCGCAATACTGTCTTTATATTACTCTGACCCCATTGTCGATCAGACAAGTTCGGTATCTATCGCTGGATATAAATGGGACCATCTCAGATCTTGAACTTCATGAGAAGAAATTGAAAACATGAAGCATGGAAGTACCTCGTATTTCAAATTTTCTTCTGAGATACTTTTGGATGAAAGACAACTCAGGAAGTGTGGGAGAAATGGTTGCTCCGAGGGCTTGAGCCAGCTTGCCCTATCCGACAGATCAGGAAGGATATATGGTGTTTCTGGTGGTTTTGTTGTTCTGTCAGCTTTGTCCACAATACGTACAACATCTTGTTCACTTTCCTTCTTCCTGAGCGCCCTACAGGAAGAGTGAAGCTCAACCTCGCCACCCCCCTTTCCACCAAGACATCAGAAATATGGGTCCAAACTCAGGGGGCTTCTTGGCACCCTCTGCCAGTGACATTTAACCCTAACCCTCTTTCCCTATTTACCCGCCTCTTCCTTGAAGTCCGCCCTCCGGACCCAGACATCTAACTGGATTGGAAGCGACGGCCGAGTCCGTCTATTTCAAACCTTGGCAACAGTTCTGTCCTCTTTTTCTCTTCGTTCTGAATCCCAACTCTCAACTCTTTTTGTTGTCTTTTTGCCTTTTCTACCACTTGCTGTCGTGAAGCTGGCTTTATCTCAACGGTCATCCCCACTTTTGACCAGTCAAGAGCAGGGATATCAATTTCCACGCGACTTACACACGCACTTGTCATCTGACACTGATGAGTTTTTGAAAAACAAAAAGAAGAAAAAATGTTTCGAATCTTTCTCATAGCCGCCCTCCCCCTCTTCTTTGTCTTTTCTTCCGAGATCTTCAGCTTCTTGTCCGGGGTCTTTTGCCCGCCATGCAACTGCGAGTCGGCAAAGCCACTAAACAGGATCCCTCGGCCGCAGCTGAGGCCCGAGTTCCTCGCGCTGGAAAATGGGACTGATGCTGCGCTAGAGTGTGGGGAGGATGGGTACAAGATGCATGTGTTTTCGAGGGAGCCGTTGGTGGTCTACTTTGAGAACTTTGTTTCGGTGAAGGAGAGGGAGCACTTGCTTGATATCAGGTTTGTTTGGTCACTGGGTCGAGTGCAAGCTGGGATGAAGGCTGATGGTGAAAATAGCGAGAAAATCTACATGCCCTCAACTATCACACATAATGGGGGGCAGACAAGTGATAGGAACACCAAGGTGAGGGACTCGGAGGTTGCGCTGGTGCCGAGGACGGAGGGGGTGAGGTGCATTGAAAGAAGAGCAACAGAGGTGCAAGGGTGGAGAGACGAGGTTTGGTGAGTTTTTGACTTGAATTTGAAAGTCGATTAGCATGAAACTGACGACGAAACAGGATTGAAAGATTGAGAGTTCAAAAATACAATCCCGGAGGACACTACAACCATCACTTTGACTGGAGCTCCGGCAGAGGTGGCTGGGGTAGGGTGAGCAGCTTCATGGTGTGGGTTCATGGAGAGGAGTTGGAAGGTGGCGGGACAGAGTTCCCAAGATTGGAGCTGAGAGGAGATAAGAAGAAGTGGTGCAAGTTTATCGAGTGCGAAGATGATGTCGCTGGCGATGACTCGAAAGACAATGCCGCAGAGACATCTGAACACAAGAAGGGAGCGGTGTTCAAAGTCATACCTGGGAATGCCGTTTATTGGGAGAACTTTAGGTCTGATGGGACAGGGAGAGGATATAACGAGACGTGGCATGCTGGGTTGCCCGTGAAGAAGGGGGTCAAGGTTGGGCTGAACATTTGGAGTTATGGGAGGATTGACTGAGCATGAAAGTGTCAAAATAGGGGCTGTAGACAAAAAGGGGTAAAAACAAACAAATGAGCTCAGGAACTTCTATTATTGATCAGAAAAGCCACAAGAAGCCAACTGTCGCTTGGCAGCAGATACGGGACATCCACGCGACAGCCACAAGATATGCGAGGGCGATTCGTGTGCAGAGTTGACTTGATAACTCACCTCGTAACCACGCTGACGCAAGTCACAATCTCTCGCTGCTGCACAGCGCGCCAGCCTCACAACGTCAGGTTGAGTCACCGGCAGACTTTAATGACCATCGTGACGTCTCTCGATGGCACTTTACTGGAACTTTGCGCATTATAATTTCCTATATGTGCTGCAATGGGAAGGCGTGAGTCATCAGAGCGTGGCCTTCTTTCGCAAAGGCCCGGGCTTTCCCGACACCCAAGAACTCACCGCAACTCTAGAGGTAAAAGGGAATGCGAGAGAATCCGACAACCCAGGCAGCTCTTGGATGATGTTTGTTAGATAGGTGCCGTAAATGATAGGTACCAGCTTAACTAAGCGACTGCTCGGGGGTCGGACCAAAAACCGTCCGCCAACCCTTTGCAAAGAGTCCGAAATCCCTGGCATCCACCCAACTGCTAGACAAGGTAATACGGCACAAGCCGCGCGACGGCTTCTGGCTCTTCAGGCATCATGGGTGAGGCTCCCAATGGCTGACGAATAGTTGCCCAGGTGGGATGCATTCCGCGCGGAGCCTACTCCGTGACGTTGAAGGGGAGGTGCGGACGGAGACATTGAAAAAAAGAATAAAATAGACTGCGAAGTGCCGGGTTCTCGGGCATCGCACTCCCTGCTTAGTCCGGCTTCATCTTGTTGTGTCTTTCCCTTTATTTTGTAATCGTATTCGGGGTTTAGTAGTATTATGTCAGTGCCGACCTTTACGCCGTCAACATCATCCCCTGATGGACCCTCAGAACTGCCAACAGCTAGTGGTAGCGGGACGGGAGCAGCTCACGAGCCATTGGCTTGTGTGAGTTGTCGGACGAGGAAGCTGAAATGTAAGGCCACCCTCCACGCCATATAAGCCATTTATACGACCAATTGCTTACTTACTCGGCCACAGGCGATCGTAGAAAGCCGAATTGCACCAGGTGTGCTCGGAGTGGTGGCGAGTGCCACTATCCGGAGTCTCGGAGGAAACCAGCGTTTAAGCGAAGGAATGTGAGAGAGTTGGAAGAAAGACTGGGTATGTTTCAATGTACCATTATTGCCCCGTTGCGGTTCTGGTGTTGACTGTCCGCAGCTCAGGTGGAAGGTCTTCTGAAGAATGTCAGCAAGCGACGAACCAGCCAGGAAGCTGGGCCCAGCACAACATATGGGTCTCAAGAGCCATCACAACAACCATCTCAAGAGTCATCTCCTCTAGCTGGCCTAGAGACTGACGCTTCTCACATCAATCTTGACGATTTGTTTTCAGTTCCAACTTTTCAAGATCCATCATGGTTCTCGCAACCACCAGTCGGAGAAGGCTTTTCCTCGACCGCGGACAACCCTCCGCCATGGGACTTGTTTGGCCTGGGTCAGTTTGAGAGTTTGCCCCCATGGGAGATGATTGAGGAATTGTAAGTTATGGGGGTGGTAGGATAATGTTGGAGGGAACATGTACTGATAGAGATAGGCATGATTTATTCTTCTCAATCCACTATTCATTTCTGCCAATCATCCACAAGGACGGGTATCTGGCTGCTTTTCATCGCCCAGCTCATATGCGCCCTCCAATGTGTCTTCAGTATTCCATCTGGACTATGGCGGCGAATGGTCATCCAAAGTATGGCTGTTACCACGAGGCTTTGTACCGTCGAGCTCGGCAATACTTGGAGGCGGATGAACTCAAGGTTTGTCACAATATCGACTCTTCCACGCACTCAACAGCAGATACTAACCTTTTTCAGGGGCATGGAGAGCACTTCATCACGGTATCCCATGCTCAGGCCTGGGCCCTGGTTGCTGCAGACGAAGCTAGACGGATGCTGTTCACAAGAGCGGCGTTGAGTTCTGCAAGATGCGTCAGAATAGTCGGCATGATGGGCCTCCACCGACTCGACAACGCAGCCACCGATGAAGAACACCCCATCGCACCCATGATTCCTCCCCCCAAAGGTTGGATTGAACTGGAAGAACGCAGACGTCTATTTTGGGGCGCCTTCTGCATCGACAGCTATGCCGGCATCAGCACCGGTTGGCCAACCCTCATCGACACCAGCCAGGTCACCACCCACCTCCCCGCCTCGGAAGACGCCTTCGCCAAAGGTCAAGAGGAAAAGTCGACCTCCCTTCAGTCCCTTTTCAACGGCTTTAACTATTCCACGTATGGAGGCAACGTCGTCATCTGCCACATCTTCAACCAAATCATGAAACACGCCCACTGCCCCATGCCGTCCGACCGCCCTGACGATTTAGAGTCTGGCCCCTTTTGGCAGCGCCACCGTGAACTCGACACCCTTTTGTCAAGCGCCTTCATGTTCCTCCCTGACCGCCTCCGCCTCCCAAAAAACATCGCCGACCCCGTCGCCATCCAGACAAACATGAACCTCCACGCCGCCATCATCTGCCTCCACAACACCTCGTACGAAAAAGCCGAGAAGCTCCCCTCCCTGCCCGCGTCCGTCAAGCAAGACAGCCGGACCCGCGCCCTCATGGCAGCAGGCGAAATCGTCAACATCCTAAAGCTGACCAGCAACATGAAAACGGGCTACAAATCCCCGCTCATGGCTCTGTCATTATACTGCGCGGCCTCGGTGTACATCTCCGTCGCCAAAGACACCCAACAGCAGCCGCCGTCCTCCCCCCCCTCCTTATCATCCCCGACTTTTGCAGACTCTGTCCACGCCAACCTCGAAACCCTCCTGAAATCAATGGAGGCGATCGCCAAACTGCACTACATCACCCGCGCCTACCTCAATCAGCTCCTGGCCGACCTCCACCGGTCGGGCATCTCGCTGTCGTCCCCCCTCTCCGAGTCGCTGTACTCCACCGAGAGCCACCCCTGCAGCCACGGCATCCCCATCGTGGCTCGCACTTCGTCGTCGCATAAACAAACCCGGTTGCCTGTTTCCTTTGCCGCACCACCACCACCACCATCACCACCGGGAGGACAGCAGCATCAACAGCAGCAGCAACAGCAAAACATGATCGTCCCTGGAGTCTTCGCAGGCGGTGTACCCGGCCCCCCGGCAGCAGCGGGTTGGGAGAAAAAAGTCGGGGGTGTCCACCCCGGCGCGGGGATCTCGGCCGGGCTGCTGTCTAGCATGGTGGCTGGGTGCGGGCTTCAAGCTTTGACTGAGCAAGGGGTGAGAAGACAATCTCAACAACAGCAGCAGCAGCAGCAACAAAGTCAGTTTGTCGATGCTTTCCACCCTTGTGACAATCCTTACTCTAGGGTGGTGGACGCCAGGGGGGTGGGGGAGCGGGCGGTGATGTTTGGGTTTCGGGGGAGGGCTGACGAGGCGGTGGGGCCGCAGGAGCTGCCGTTTAGGTTGGGGATGCATACTGGGTTGATGATGGGGGCCGGGGCTGGGCTTGGGTTTGAGATGGGGATGAGTGGAGGGGGAGGAGGGGGGAAGGGAAAAGATCATGGGGATGGGTTGTTGCATTTCTCGCCTGGGAATGCAGATGGTGTTGCTGGAGAGGGACAGGTCCAGGGGCAGGATCGAGGTGGTGGTAAAGAGAAGGAAGATGGGAATGCGATGGATATCTTTGATGAACTGCAGGATTTGGGAGAGGGTACAGGTGGTGGTGGTGGTCATGATGGTGACTGGAGCATGTTGGATCCTACAGACACGTTTTACTCGCTGCTGTATAATGAGGGGGTTAATAACAGCAACACCGATGATAATGGGGGAGGCGATGATAATAATTGTGGGAATATGTGGTCGGTCAATGATTTCACCGGGATGTGGGGAGGTCCTAGATAGAGATGGGCTTCACTTATAGAAGGATTGTACATTAGCAAAAGGTCTTCTTTCGTTTGTTTCAACATATTCTTGGGCAGGGTTTCATGGATGGGGTTTTGGACAGGAGTTTACATGGGTTTGAAAGATCTCATCTGATTGTATACTATGGGCATTGGAATTGGGTCAGGGCATTGGAATGGGTTGGACAATCGCCAGGATCAGGCAGGACATACAAGGCAATCTCCAAGCTCCAAGAGGGACTTGTACAATACATGTACATTATCATCACTATAGATAGGGTCAGGATGAAAGACTTCCCTGCTCAATACCTAAATTAAAGAAAACTCGTTAATATAAAACAAATGCGCCTCTTGTGCCCAGGGTCTATTGTTCGTGAATATGATCCAATGTACAGTACATTAAACTCCCTCTTTAATTTTGTAATATTCTAAACCAAATCGTAGCAAATTTTATTTGCTACATGGCAAAAAAAGTAGACAAAAGTGCAATGCTACCGCTTGACCCTGTCCCATCGCCATGCTCCAGCAAACACAAAGGAATATGTCAACCTTCCTCCTCTTCCTATCTACACACACTTTTTCCCCTTCCCCAGGTCGCATACATTTATTTCCTTTCCATTCCCACTACCTAAATCACCTTCTTGATCTTCTCCTTCACCAAACTATTCTCCCGACTCCTCGTCCTTCTCGCCTCGACCTCCCTCTTCACCTCCCTCATCATCTCATCCAGCTCCTCCTCCATATCGGCCGAAATACCCATCACTGGCTCCTTGCTCGAGCTCAAGCTATCCGTGCTCGCTGTCCTCTTCAGGCCAGACTTGTCACCCTTCTTATCAGTGATCACGCCAGCCTTGGCATTGCGCTGATCCAAAGCCTTCTTGACAGCCTTGGCTCCAGGAGAAGCAAAGAAGCCCATCAACGCCAGCGTTCCGACCACGGCGTAGAAATACACTCTAGCCCAGACGGTGACCGACCCGGAAAAGGACAGGATCAAGAACGGAGCGGCCGCATACGAAAAGGTGAGCTGAGTAGTAATCCACGAGGCGAGATCGTACCACTTCTTGGAAGGGAGGGGCGCTTGAGTCTTGGGGTCGAGGAAGAAAGGGCGGAAGAAACGGCGGAGTTCTGTACAAGTCAAGTGTGGTTAGATTGGGCAGACAGAAACAAGGGGGTACAGTAAGCATACTCTTCGCAGTAGTCTGGATAAAGCTGGCCAACACAAACGACAGATAGTATCCAGGATAGAATCCGTGCCAAAATGCCGAAGTCGTAAAAGTAGCCAAACTGGCCCGGAAACCGGGCTTCTTCCCCTTGGGCGTGACCCGCAAGTAGACATAGTTTCTCAACCACAGGTTAGTGTTGATGTTCCACGCAGCCAAGTAGCCTCTCGTATTCTGCGCAAACTCCACCTCCCAGGGGTTGATATTCTGGAGCCTGTCCCAAGACACTCTTCCAGTCTTGGGATCGACGCCCTTGTAACCCAAACCAGCCAGAATGCATGCGCCTTCCGTCATGGTCCAGACACCATAGTACTTGCAGCGGGCTGTGAAACCAACCATGTGCAGCACAAGGAGCCGGTGGAGAAACCCATACGTCACAAACTTATCCTCCAGAAGCACCTCGGGATAGTAGTGGGCGGATAGCTTGAGGAACGAAAAGGTCCAGATCAACCCAGCGGCTAGCTTTAGCATGGCGGGAGTTCCACTGCGGGGGATTTTGCGCTTGCGCCGGGTAGGCGGCTTCTTGGACGGGTCAACATTCGCCGGTACTTCGAACATGGTAGTGTCAAGCCACCTGCGGTACTCAACAAAATCAAATGCGGGGCCGATGAGCATGCTGGGGAAAAAGAAGACATAGCCGGCATAGTTGAGAAGGCTGGGGAGCTCTACAAGGCGTCTGTCTTTTTGGAAGTCGGAGAGGTCGGCCTCGGGAAGGACGCCGTCAGCCACGTTCCAGCAAAAGGCGCTCAGCTTCATGACCAAAACCATTTGAGCGCCCGTGATGTCTACTGAGCGAGGACTGTTGGCTTGTTGGCGCGCAATATGGTTGACGCTCATGTGGCCCATCAGAAAGACGAAGCCAATCCATGGCATGTACGGCGAGCCCCTCAGGTATTTTGCGATGACATAAGTACCGATCGCAGAGATCAGAATTGTCCGGAGGCCATCCCAGAGGTCGAACAATCCGACGAGGTAGAATAAGGAGACGGATATCGAGAAGAGGTTTTTGAACTCGGGCCGCGCATCGGGTACTCGTTTTAGGAGACCGGCGAGAGGGTATGATAGGAGGAACGAGAAGACGAGTTTTACTGTTTCGCACAAGGTTAGAATCGGCAGTACTTGTACGGTTTTGCAGAGAACAAACAAACATACACTCATCTGGGCCAGCGCCGATCCTGTCGGCCAGCCAAACGAATGCTATTGTAGACAGACGACGTCAGCAAACCGACACGAACGACTGATGTAGAGGGGGCGCCCGTACGCGCGTTTATAAACGGTATCATGGTGACCAGCGGTCCTGGTTGAACGAATGCGCAAAGGCGTAGCAAAGGCGTCGGTGTCGAGGTAGTGTTATACCATCACGAGGTAGTTTTTCGATCAGTGGGAGGAACTGAAATAGTAGTTGTTTGAAGCCGTTTGTTCTCGGAACGGCGAGTGGTGGGTTTATGCAACAGGAAGTGTTGACAGGAAGGTAAACGACAAGGAAGCGTGTTGAGGATCAGATGGCAGAAAACCAAAGAGCAAGTTTAGTTGGGCGTACGGTTTTCATCCAAAGTGCTAAAATAACGATGCAGCGGCTGCCGTTTTTTCATCGGATGGATCGTTGAGGATGCCAATTAAGGTCGTGAACCGTTGGGGACTGATGGGGATTTTTGGTGGGTCCACTGCTGTGACATCACCAGACCACAGCCGCACCGCGCTCGCTTTTTGGCATGTGCTGAGCATCGCTCATTGGCTCCACTTTGGCGCCCCCTATACCGAGTATCAAAATCTACCTATGGACATGCCGTGGTATGTTATGTACGATATATCTAAGTGTACAACGCCCACTGATGGTATTTTGAACTGACGACAGGCTGTTGTTACCACATCACAGCTTTGCCTCGTCATGCAGCCTTCCGTGTCTCAGCCTTTGTTTTGGCTGGACCCCCACAGCCAGAGGCAGAGGGCGAGCGGGACTTTGAAGACGAAATTGTGTAAAGAGTTCCCGAAATCCAACCACGATCAGGTAGGCATGTCAATGCCTGGAAGAGAACCTGGCATCGACCCTGATACCGAGTAAGCATCGTCTCCCACTGGCCGCCGTCTATATCGGAGCCCGTCCGCCTCGGTGTCGAGTTCTTGACGAGCCTCCTTCGCAATATCACCACCATGCGCCTTGTTTATTGATTGCTCAATATTGGCGATAATCTCGTCACCTCCGCGCGTGTTCTTCTTTCGAGGCCACATGCTGGGAAGCTCAATCTCCTGAAACCTTGGCTCAACGCACCGCTCATCAAACCATCGATGAAGACGAGATTCAACCAGCTGTGCAATCTTGGGAACATCCTGCAACCTTGAACGGCTTCCCAGCAGACTGCGAATGGAGAAATCCAATCGGTAATCGTCGAGAAATGTAAACGTCATTTTCGTAGGCGTGTTTTCCGAGGGGTTGCTCGGGTTAAATGAGATGGACAGTGTGCCGCTGAAACGCACAACAGACACAGCCAAGGCCACAGGCAGAACCGCGCTCAGTCGTTTGGGGAAGTTAAGAAGGAGCTTTGTCTCAACAGCCAGAGTAATCATATCGCTGAGATCAACGTCCATTCTCGCCTGAAGGCGAGCGCCTTCCCTCGCGGCCTGTTTGGGGTCAAACGCCTTGCCTGCTCCGAACTGAAGGCCATCCTCGTCCACCGGTATGATGCGGCAGTTGCTAAAGATGGGGAAATCTTCACCTAGACTCAGCTCTGACACCCGTATTTCGTCCACAAAGTCCGGCCTCGAATTTCCATTGAGAGCTTTGCTCAGAGATGTGAGTATGGCGTCGTCATGCTGCGCATCACTGCGGAACTGGGCAATGGTCTGCGCAATCAAAACATTGAACCAGTCCAAACTTTCGGGTTGGTGGCTGTCCACCTTGTAGTATGTCTTGTCAAGAATCGAGCCAATGGTCAAGGTTGGCGGGTTCGATCGGAGAATGCTCGATTTCTTCTTGTTGAGGGCGGGTAAGGTTGGTGGTTGAGAACCTTGGCGTTGTGTGGCTGCCGACCGAAGGCTGAGAAGGGATTTCTTGTGGGCAAGAGTCCGTGACCTTCGTTCGGTGGCTCGGAGAGTCGCTGTTTCTTCCGGCGACGGCGCTTCGCCAAAGATGAAGAACTTGATAAAGGCAGCAATCAGCAACACTACTGACAGCTGCCCAAGGATGAGGCCCTGGAGGAAGGATAACCTGGAAATGAACGATGGTTTGTCAGTCTCTGAAATGGTTGGCAGTACACTGCAGATTCGAGAAGCACTCACGAAGGCTCCGATCTTGCTGGGCAAACATCTTGTGCCATTTTAAACTCTTGAGGGTTGCTCAAGACTCTTCAAGACGGGACGGGAATGCGATGACGGCAGCTTCCAAGTTGACAGGGTGCTGGAAATAGTGCTCTTATCTTATCATAGCGTGGCACTGGCCCGCCGCGTGCCGGCTGCAGGGGCCCAACAACTGTGGCAGGCACCCCGGATTAGGCACTCTTGGCACTAGCCGCAGGGGAGCTCCAAGGGACACAGCTCACCTCACTTCGAGTTCAAGTTTCAACCTTCATGATCTACTTTGTACACATTAATTCAATCTCACCCAAGCTTGTTAAAGACGCGTAAAACAACGTCCCAGCCGAACCGAGCTCATCCAGGGTCAACCCCAAACCCCAGCAACGATGGATGTGGTGCAGGCCGTGACGGGCTACGTCACCAAGATGGTGTCGGCCGGCGACAGCACATCGGGGACGGCGCAGTCGGCCAAGATGAAGATTCTACTGTTGGACAGGGAAACGATGGCTTTTATATCAACGGCCGTCACACAATCAACACTCCTCAACCATGAGGTGTACCTCACAGATCGCCTAGACAAGCCGAACCGAGAAAAGATGCGCCATCTGCGTTGCCTATGTTTCGTGAGACCAGACCCGGATTCCATAGGTCTTCTTATTGATGAGCTCCGGGAGCCAAAATACGGAGAATACCATCTCTTCTTCAGCAACGTTGCCAAGAAGTCCACACTGGAACGGTTGGCCGAGGCTGACGATCACGAAGTTGTCAAACTCGTCCAGGAGTATTTCCTGGACTATGTGATCATCAACCCCGACCTGTTCTCTCTCAACATGTCCCAGCCCTTGTACCGCCTCTGGAGTGGGAACCCAGACACGTGGAATAGAGACTCTCTTCAACGCGCATCTGAAGGCCTCACTGCTGTCCTGCTGTCGCTCAAGAAGAAGCCCCTCATCAGATACCAAAAGTCCAGCCCTCTGGCTCAGAAATTGGCGTCGGAAGTGCGATATCACATCACACAAGAAGACCAGCTCTTCGACTTCCGCAAGGTTGACACACCACCAATCCTCCTCATCCTAGACCGAAGAGAAGATCCCATCACCCCCTTGCTCATGCAGTGGACATACCAGGCCATGGTACATCATCTTCTTGGTATCCACAACGGTCGTGTAGACCTTAGCAGCGTGCCTGACATCCGTCCCGAGCTCAAAGAGATCGTCTTATCTCAAGATCAAGACCCATTCTTCAAGAAGAATATGTATCTCAACTTTGGCGACCTGGGAAGTAACATCAAAGACTATGTTGAGCAATATCAATCCAAGACGAAGAACAACGCCGACATCGAGTCAATAGCCGATATGAAGCGTTTCATTGAAGAGTATCCCGAGTTCCGGAAGCTTTCGGGCAATGTTAGCAAGCACGTCGCCCTTGTCTCTGAACTGAGCAGGCGAATAGGCGCAGAACACTTGATGGAAGTCAGCGAGCTGGAGCAAAGCATAGCCTGTAATGACAACCATGGAGCTGATCTCAAGGTATGCTTCTTGATTAGACGTGGAAGTCCAGACCCTTGCTGACCTGTAATAGAACATTCAAACCCAGATTCAGTCGCCAACTCTCCTCCCTTCTTCCAAACTTACTCTGGTAGCTCTCTACGGCCTTCGTTACAGCAAACACCCATCCAACGCTCTTCCTCTGCTCGTCGACCTCCTCACAACTGTCGGTGGAGTATCTGTCCGAGAAGCCTCCCTTGTAAACAAACTGCTCACCTATCACCAATCCCTCCATGCCTCCGCAACTGGAGCAGGCGGTATTACCGACTTGTTCGAGTCCACGGGACTTTTCAGTGCGGCCAACTCGCGATTCAAGGGCCTCAAAGGTGTTGAAAATGTCTACACACAACACTCCCCTCTGCTGGAAACCACGCTTCAAAATCTGGTCAAGGGGAAACTAAGAGAAGCGCAGTATCCATTTGTGGAGGGCAGCGCAAGCGTGAAGGACAAGCCGCAAGATATCATTGTGTTCATTATCGGAGGAGCCACGTATGAGGAGGCGAAGATGGTAGCGGGTATCAATGCTAGCAGTCCTGGGGTTAGAGTCGTTTTGGGTGGTACGACGGTGCATAATGCGGCGACTTTCTTGGAGGAGGTGGAAGGGGCTGTGGATGGGTGGCCGGCCGATTCTCAGGGAACAAGATCAGGGAGGAGATAAACCTCTGATCTTCTACACGGGACTTTAGATATATGATAATCAATGATCATTTGTGGAATTAGGTGTCAACTGTCAGTCAGAGTTCTGTCCTGGCCGCCGTTGTATGGCGATATGGTCCGTGCGCCACAATTGCCAGGATATGTGAGCCGCAACTCCGAATTTGAAGCATTGAGCAACGACAAAGTGAGATTGGATGAACACTGAAAGTGACAGAGGTTCATCCTGTAACATATCTCTACAGTCATTTTCAGTATGAGCCTTATGTTCAAACTGGGGCGCAGTGCCCCTCGATTGGCGCACAGATTCAGTCCAGGCAACTCGAGAGCCTTGTCAACAACACCCATTCATCATGATGAGAGCTCATCCATCAAGAACTCACCCTTCCAGAGACCGCCCTTATTACCCATCGCGAATTTACCCACCAAGAAATCACCCAAAAAGAAGTCATTCACCAAGAATGAGTCCCAGCCAAAGGTCATCTTCTCTGGGATCCAGCCCACCGGCGTGCCACACCTGGGGAACTACCTCGGCGCGCTGAAGCAATGGAAGGACATGCAGGACAGCTCCCACCACTCGGACACGCTCTTTTTCTCGATCGTCGACCTCCACGCCCTCACCATCCCGGGAAACGCAGACAAGCTCCGCCGAGACAGGCGTGAGATGCTCACCTCTCTCCTTGCCATCGGCCTCAACCCAGAACGGAGCACCATCTTCTACCAGAGCAGCGTACCCCAGCATGCAGAGCTGCAATGGATCCTCAGCTGCACAGCCTCCACGGGGTACCTCTCCCGAATGACACAGTGGAAGGTAAAATACCTACCTCCCCTCATATCCCCTTGTCTATTCATCTCACTAACAAACACTCCCAGTCAAAACTATCCACCCTCACCACCCAGTCCTCCCCCCCCTCCCAACAACCCGACCCAACCATCTCCTCCCCCGCCCTCAAACACGGCCTCTTCTCCTACCCCATCCTCCAAGCAGCCGACATCCTCCTCCACCGCGCCACACACGTCCCCGTCGGCTCCGACCAAAAGCAGCACCTCGAGTTCGCCCGCGAGTGCGTCACCAACTTCCACTCCTCCTGGTCCCTCACCGCCCCCCACTCCCGCATCTTCCCCTCCCCGCGCACCATCTCCCTCGACACCTCCTCCCGCGTCATGTCCCTCCAGGATCCCACCAAGAAAATGTCCAAGTCGGACCCCAACCCCAAGTCCAAAATCTTCATCAACGACGACGAGGCCACCATCAGGAAAAAGATCAACGCCGCCCTGACGGACAGCGTGAGCACCACCGTGGGGCGGATCGACCCGGTCAACAGGCCCGGGGTGGCGAACCTGCTGGAGATTCTGGGCGGGTTCTCGGGGAAGACGGGCCAGGAGGTGGCCGACGAGATCAGCGGGGATAGTCTGGCGCAGTTGAAGATGCTGACTGCCGATGCCGTGATCGCGGGCCTGGCCGAGGTGAGGGACCGGTTTATCTTGTTTGGGGAGGACACAGAGGCGAATAGGAAGCGGGTCAAGGAGATTGAGGATGTGGGTACCAACAACGCGCTGATGAGCGCAATGAAGACGATGAAGATGGTCAAGGAGGCGATAGGGCTTTCTTAAAGGGGGCAAAAGGAAGAAAAGGAGAGATTTGTAAGATAGGCAAAAGAGATGTTTGTAGTATATATGCGTTAGAAGAGTGTTATTTACATTCACAAAGGTCTGGAATAGACAAAAGTCACACCCATCAATCCAGCATTGGCCACCTCATGAATTGCCATCAACATTTCTGATATTCATACAGTAAATACACAGCAACACACCCAACCCTATACATACAATTTCTCTCCCGTCTATATTGATTTTTCTCTCTACCTCCCACCGGGAATCTTTCTCCTCTCGTTGGCAAGGTACTCCTCCAGGTTCTCCATAAACGGCATCTTGTCGTGAGCGCCCATGTGCTCCCACTTGGACTGGAGCAGCTTCTCTGTCTCCTTGAGACCATCCTGCATCTCCTTGGCCACATCTGAATATCAAAGTCAGCATCTATCCACACACATGCAAAAAATAAACCAACAGAGAAGAACATACCCAATCTGCTAAACTCCCAAACATTCGCCTTCATACCAATCCCATAGTACGCATACTTCTGCAAAAACGCCAGCCAGTACTGTACCGTCTCCGGGTGTCCGTCCTTGATCTGGATCAACCTTCTGAGAGTAATTCTCTCAAAGTTTTCCTGCGACTTCTTGTGCACGAAAGTAGACTTGGGGACGGTCCACCTCTCGGTGATTCTGGGGAGAGGCACGGGTCCAAAGGCAGGCAGGCCAATGTAGTAGGCCGCACGGAGGGCAAAGTCACAGAAGAACTCGAGGTTGCGGAGGGAGTACGACCGGAGCTGGAGGTCGCAGGTAGGAACGCCATACTCAGCCTCACGGCGAAGGGGCTCAAGGTAGAGGGCCTCGAGGGCACGGGGCATGCGGGACAGCGGGGTGGTGCCGATGGGCTTGTCGTCACGGACGTAGAGGGTGGAAGGCCTGGGGGTGGCGGGCTTCTTGGGATTCTTGGGATTCTTGGGCTTGGTGCTGTAAGGGGGGAAAGATTAGTATCTGCCATGATTGTCCAGCTTTCAACAGGATGTCTTACCTCGTGGAAGCAGCCTTGGCCTCAGGGGCACCAGAAGCGGGGGTCTCAACCGCAGGGGTGGCGGCAACAGCAGGCTCAGCAGCCACGGGGGCAGCAGGAGTCTCGGTCACTGGTGAAGCAACAGGCTCAGCGGCAGCAGGGGCAGCAGGGGCCTTTGGTACTGGTGTGGCAACAGGCTCAGAAGCAGGAGCCTTCACAACGGTGGCAGCCTTAGCAGCGGCAGCCTTAGCAGCGACAGCCTTAGCAGCGACAGCCTTAGCAGTGGCAGCCTCGGCAGCAGCAAGCTTCTCAGTTACAAAGGCAACTGGATCAACCTCCTCCACAACCGGGGCTTCCTCCTTGACAACAACGGGAACCTCCTCCTTAACTGTAGCCAAAGCCTCCTCCACGATTGGAACCTCCTCCTTGGCGGCAGATGGGAGTTGTTCCTTGGCAACCACGGGAGCTTCCTCCTTGACCTCAGGAACAACCTCAGACTTGGGAGCAACAGCAGCAGCCTCGGCCTCGAGCTCAGCGGGGGTCTCGACAACTTGAGGCTCAGCAGCAGAAACCGGCGCTTCCTCCTTAGCCGCAAGAGGTGTCTCTACTTCAGCAGCCTTGGCCTCCTCAACCTTGGGAGCAGCCGTCTCCTTGACCTCAACCTTTGGCGCCTCCTCCTTGGCAACAGGAACCTCCTCAACCTTGGGCACAGCAGCCTCCTTCACCTCCTCCACTGGCACCTCCGTCTCGACATCCTTCGCAACAGGCACATCGACCGGGGCAACAACTGGCGTTTCTGGGACAACAGCGGCGGCAACAACTGTCGGTCCTGGCGCAGCTTTCACGGCGGGAGCCTCGGGGGTAGGAGTCGCAGCAGCAGGTGTCGGGGCGGCGGCGGCGGCGGTAGGTGAGGAGGGGGGCTTGCTCGTCGTCGCTGTTGGCTGGGCTGGGGGCTCGGGAGCTCTAGAAGGAAACTTGTCAGCATGTGTCGCCCCAAAACAAAACCAATTGGTGAACGGGCGCAGCTCACTTTGTAGAATTTGTGCGGAGCTGTGTCGAGGCACGCGGGATGCCGACTTGTACCGGCCGACGCAGGGCGAGGGGCTGCCATGTTACAACCACCCAAAGTCAGTTTGCTGTCCTCTCTCTTGTTCTGTAGCCACGATCCAAGAATCATACCAGTCGGCCCTGCAATAAGGGCCGTAGTGGCCGTATTAACCGTGGCGGATACATCTCTGCGTGACCCTCGACTGACACCGGTTGGATGTTCGAACGCAACCAGCTCCCACTCCCGCGCTTCAGCCAATTTTTTGGAGCTGAATTGGCACTCAGGGTTCAGGGTTGTTATCGATAAGAACAGCCAAAGCAGAATATTTTGACATCAAATCTGAACCTTCGGATGAACCATTACGGGAACCACCAGACGGGCACAAAAACAAAGTTGGGTTTCTAGGCACGGAATGAACAGAATCGCAATTTAACGTATTGAATTGAGGCCTCTTTTGCAAGATCATAATGGCCTGTATCGACAAAATACGCCCCCCCCTGACGGCTTTATTGCAGACATTCTCAGTCCGCATGTGATTGTTACAAACGTTTCCAGTCTGCTCACAAATCCTTGAGCTGCCGACCAGCTCCTCGGCACCATAGCGTCCTCTGTAGCGCTGGTCCAAATGCCTGTCCCTGCCGCTTCGACTGCCATGGTGCCGGTCAACCCCAGGTAAATGCCCATTGTGGGCGAAGCCTTGTTGTCCTCATACTGTAAGGTGTGGCGGAGATCGATGGTCTGTTCACGAACACTACCACAGCCTTGCCGGTAGCGCATCGAATCAACGCTTCTTGCGCCCAGCAACCAGCTTCTTGTAGAAAGCCTTCTTGCCCGACATCTTCTTCTCCTGGATCTCGTGGAACTTGCTCTTGTACTTGGCCGTGTTGGAGCTCGACAGCACCTCCTCCACGATCGTACGCTTCCTCTCCTTGCGGGTCAAGCGTTGGTTGCTACCGTCTGTTGCGCCAGCAATGATGGTGCCAACCTGACTGTAGGTAGGAACGAAATCCTTTCGGTTGTCCTTCTTGAAGAACTGCTTGCCGTTGGCGATAACATCACGCATGCGCAATGCTTGAAGGTCGCGCTTGAGTCTGCCCGGGAGTTAGTTACAATGATCCAGACATTAATCACGATTGGACAACATACTCTGTAGTCAACTCCGTGCGGGGCATATTGAACCAGCCGTCTCCGGCATTGTCCTTCTCCTCCTGCATTTCCAGTTAGCTAACGATTCGACGACGACGAACTCTGAAAACTTGAAAAGAAAATGATGATGTGTTCAATCAAAGTAACTATGATGTAAGGTAATCATTTTGGTGCCAGCTAGTTGGCCATGACGGCAACTTGACCAGCGTCATTTATATGGGATAAATTTTTTTCATGGAACACCTATAGGAAACAGTAGCGAGTTGAGCATACCTTTTTCTTGTCCTTGGGAATCGACGGGACCCGGACAGAGAGCTTGTCAGACTTTGATAGTTCCTTGCTCGTCAAAGACTGAGAAGGCCCGGGAGTTGTGGTGATGGTAATGGCTTTGCTACTCGTCGGCGCCGTGACGGCCAAAGCCTTGGACGCATTGCTGGCAGCAATCCGAGCTTCGGCCTCTGAGAGAAGTCGATCAATATCGGCCTCGGAAAGGCTGGCGATGGAAGCCATCGTAGTGTTCGCAATATGCGCCAGTCCGTGAACTGGGGAAGTGAAAAGTGCTTCGAGGGAAGGAAAAGTTTGAGATTCGCGACAGAAAAATCGAGAGCCTACTTGACGCAGTCAAAATTTCGATGGTGGGGCTGCTTGGCGGGGACAGGAATGGAGGTGGGTGGGCCGCCGAATGGGCCGTGCGTTCGTGTTCAACGTGTCGGCAGATGGAGAAACAATTGATGCAGTTCCAAGTTTTTGATTCGCCGATTCCGTCATAGGGCGGACAAGTTGAGGCTGGTGCGCTGTACAAGTGCCAGCTGGCGGGCGGTTGGGCAGCCTCACCGGAGCTTTGCTGCTGGAGAAGGCCTGAAGTCCCGCGCCTGCGCCACAAAAAGTCCCCTGTCGGCGCTGTCCCAGCGCGTTGTTCCGGGTGTTTCTTCACTGATGCCCAACCTTTCCCGCCGGCTTGACTGACCGCTTGCACAATTCATCAATCGCTGTCATCGCCGTCCAAGGTTCTCTCCTTCTTTCTCCTGCAACGTCAGACGAAGCAGAAGCCCGTGTTGTGGACTGAAAGAGAGACGACATCATCTCGAGGTGCGTAATCGATATCAAACCACTCCTGCATCTTCCTTCAACCCAGCAATAAGGTTTCCCTTCACCCATCTAAATCTCACCCAATCATCTCATACCCCTCCCAACTGGAGCTTTGATTGAGTGGACGTTCCCAGACGGCCATTTTGAACTCCACCCATTCGCTCCCACTCGTCCCTTTTTTTATCACACGCGCCGCTGCCCACCCAATCAATCCGCCCAATAAGAACAGTGTTCTGGGCCAGAGAGGTTCTTGGGCTGTGACATCAGGGTAGCTTTAAGTAAACAAACACCCGGGGGAAGCATCACATTGTTCGTGACAGAAACCAGACAGAAAGACATCTCATGCGCGCAAATGCTAAAGCTGTGGGTGAGAACAGAACGACGATAATTACCCCGCGTATAAGTCAAGACTCCGCCTTCGCGCCGACGCGACAACTTGTCCCAGCTGTTTAAAGAGCTTGCATCCGGACTAGGCTACCAAGCAAGCAAACAGCGACCCGGTGCACCGTTGAAAGAGCAAACCAAGCCAACGCCTCAAACAAGCCATATCATGGATTCCCAAAACCCCTCCTCAGCCCCTCACGGCAGCCATCAACACCCCCAACCCCCACAGCAACAACCAACTTATGATTTGAGCAAGGGCGGCCACTATGGCGCCAGTGTACATCTCTCACAGCAAGGCTTTGCCCCATCAGAGCTCTACACGGGGACATGGGCGAACGTACACCAAGGCCTCACGGGATCATACAAGGACATCCTGACGGCCTACTGGCAGCAGACCATCAACCACCTCGAGACCGACCAGCATGACTACAAGCAACACCAATTACCCCTCGCCCGCATCAAGAAGGTGATGAAGGCCGATCCCGAAGTCAAGATGATCTCTGCCGAAGCCCCCATTCTCTTTGCCAAGGGCTGCGATATCTTCATCACCGAGCTCACTATGCGTGCCTGGATCCACGCTGAGGAGAACAAGCGCCGCACCCTCCAGCGCTCCGACATCGCCTCCGCCCTCGCCAAGTCGGACATGTTTGACTTCCTCATCGACATCGTCCCTCGCGAGGAAGCCTCCTCCCACGCTAAACGGACCTCCAACCAGCAGGCCGCCGCCGCCAACCAACAACCACCCCAGGTGCCCGGTGTTGGTCCCGGTCCCGGTGGTCAGCACACCATGAACCCCGCCGACTATGGCGTTCACCAGATTGGCCAGGAAGGCGACTACCGCAACCCTCAGACGATGTACCCAGGGCAGGTCATGCCTGGCGCGCCATCATATGGTCAACCGCAGGCCCAAATGTACAACGCCGATGAAATGTACTACGGGACGATTCAACAGCAACAGGTGCGTTCTTCCTCTCCCTTTCCAACAATGCCCAACTCATATGGCTAACATGTAAATCCAACACAGCAGAGCGCTTAGAGATCGCCTCAGCTGAAGACGGAAGAGCAGGAGGAAGGTGTGGTAGGAGGCCAGCAGCATGACCTCAGAGATGCCAAGTACGCTCAGCTTCTTGCCGGTCCGGTCCACCAGGCCATGCCGACAGAGGGGCAGCAGTGGGTGGGGTCGGGACCAAGCAACAACCATCAGAGTCAACATTCTCATCCTCAGCAGGAACACTATTCCGGGGTTCATGGTTACCAGCTTAACGGCGGCGGTTCAGCGGGTGCTGGGATGGAGCAGGGCTATCGCAGCCCGTACTCCCCTGTTCTGCGGCATCCACAGTATCATGAGCAGCAGCAGCAGCAAACCCCCGCCATCAAGAACGAGCCATCGAGTAGCAACCCGACGACGGATAACGCGGACCCTTTTATTGACAGTGCTGGATCCTGCTGATGTGTGGCGGCAGTTGGCAAAGTAGCAGAGCAGAAGATACACAAGTCGACGAACTGAAACATGTTGAGAAACTTTTGTTGTTGGTTAAGGGGGATGAGCCTGTTTTTGAATTATGTCACACACACGCACAAAAATGAGCTTTGTTGTAGTTATGGTGGAATTTGGCTTTTTGCTATGAGCGGTTTTTTTTTTTTTTTTTTTTTTTTCGTAAAGTATATGAACGGGTATAGTTGTCAGGGATAGGACTGATTTTGTTTTTGTTTTTCTTTGTTCGTGGTGTGGTGGTGATGGGAAAGGTTGTTTATATATCCTATATCTACCCTATCTGTCTGTTGTTGTTTTTTACCCTCTCTCCTGCTCTATGACTACCCACTCCAAAAGATTGATGACTCTTTTTTTCCGATTTCACTGCAAGAAGCGCGCAAATATTTGAGATGGTTTCATGACGTCATTATGCATTATATCTTGTGTGGTGAGGCTATATATCTCGAGTAGCTACGGGTTTGACAAAAGTGTTGATGATAGCTTGGGATGTGTTGGACAGCAAGAGAGTTGTTGATCACCTCAACCCGAAGCGCGAGCTGAAATTAGCAAGCGGCGCTGTGCGAGCTGGGGCGTCGACTGTTTGAGTGAGCCTAAAAAACAGGAAGGGAACAAGTCAGCATGATCCAAGATCGATGATAGGTAAGGGAGATAGATGTAAGCATACTTCTCCAGCAAAATAGGCCCGTTCATAGCGTCCACCCGACCAAACTTTTTGTTGCGGATGGATATATCAAAGAACTCATCGTGGTTCTCCGTCTGCATGAGCGCCACGGTCTGCTGCAGCTCGTCAAGGTTCTGCTCGAGCATAAACGCGTTTTCAAGACCCCCGACGAATTTGGAGAGGTGCTGGACATCCAATGCCATGGCGGCGACACCGTTGGGGTTGATCTTTTTGACGTCTGGGGATAGTGGCAGGGCCTATGTTCTCTGTCAGGCTGTGTTGAAAAGAACTGATGCGGTTCGACAAGGGACTTACCAAGATCTTATTCGCCGCGTGACTCAGCGCATCAAAGTAGATGAGCTCCTTGATCTCCCTCGGAAGGCCCAGCAAGGTCGAGTTCATAATGTTAGACAGGTACCTAGTCAATGTCTGCATGTAATTACTCGTCTCCTTGGGCGGGGTTGTGGCGGTCCAGTCGTAATCCGAGGTATCGACCAAATCATCAATCTTGGAGTTGACGAGCTCAAAGATGCGCTTTTCGGCGGCTTTCTTGTTGCTTCGGAATGCCTCGGTCGCCTTGAGAGTAATCGGTCCACCGGCGGATGTGGATGACCGCTCTCGGATCAGGATCTGCTCCAGTACTTGGCAGGCTGTCTCAAAGTGCTCGAGGTTGATCAAAATCTGTACAATCTGTCCTAGATACTGCGAGTTCAGCCGTTCAACGAGAGACTGGCAGACGATATCGGTCAAGAGCTCGTCAAGAGACTAGATGAATAGTCAATATGGCATCCCATGGGCATAAAATAAAAAACATATAACAAACCTTTCGCAGCGTCTCATCTACCACATTTGGGTTGTGAAAATGCTCCGATGTGAATATCAAGAACTGGTTCAAGAGATTCCTAATATCTATGCAGCACAAGGGATACATCTGTGAGAATGGCAGCACGCAAGGGAAGCTGGCCGAATTAGAACAAGCGACGACTTACAAACACACCCTGTAGAAAACGGTCGGGATACGTACACAAGCTCTTCTGCCGGTTTGTCGTCGACAAACCAGGTCACGTCGACAACCTTCTGGTATTCGTCGCGTGTGTTGATTGCCATGGGCATGTAGTCGTCGGTAGATACGATCTTGTGCGAGGTGTCAGCGCCAATCAGAGAGCGGTTATGGGGAAAAGCGAGCATACCTCTTGGAAGTCCTCGCCAAAGCGGCGGCGGAGAAGTTCGGCGTATTTGTAGAATAGAGTGAGCTGGAAGTTGTTCATCATGGTGACGGAGTATCCCCAACTCTGGTGCTTATTAGCGGAGATCCAGATAAAAGAGGCCGGGGATCTCGTACCTCCATGGTTTCAATGAAAAGCGCAATGTTCATCTTGATCTTGACCAGCAAATCTGCATCATTGACCTCCTGTAGCGACTTGGTGATCACTCGTATAGCGGTTTGACACATGGAATCCCAGAGCTCGTCGACCTGTCCATACTGTTAGAAAAAAGGCCATCGAGCTTCGAGTTTGACTGCTCACATCGATTGTTGACCTTATTGAAGGTGCTCGCATAACAGTCGCCTTCTCAATAATAGCAAACCCAGCAATGTTCTCCAAAAGACCCATCAAGGTTTCGTCGTCACCCCCGGCAAAGATATTCTCGGAGCTTGAGGGCATAATAAGGTCCTTTTGTTGCCGTCTCGTTGCCGCATACTCTACGCGGAACTTGTCGACTTGGCCGAGGGCATCGTGGGTATGCAATGCTTTGTGCAGCGGGGTGAAGTCAATCTGGTTCTCCTCGTTGTCGATTACGTCAAACTCATTACTTTCATCAAAAACCAGCTCGATGGCAGAATTCAGTTTGAAATTCTTCAGATATTCATTGACCTCGGCGCGCTTCTTTTGCCTCTCCCGTCGCTGTTGTGTCGCGAAGAAGGCAATCTCGCCCAGGAGTTGGGACTTTTCCCGAACCTCCAGAAACCACTTGTTCAAATCTGCCATGACGGACTCGGAAATGGTCTTTTGGGATGCCGGGATAGACCGTTGAATGATGTCGGCCAGCTTGTACTGGGTCGCATACTTGTTCTGGATGGTGGGGATCAAGTGTTCGTTCTGCAAGTCCTCTAACGACTTGAGAGCACGATGGTATTCCTTCTTTCGGATGAGCTCATGGGCATTATTGACAGCGCGCAGTATCTTGAGCGATTCCTCTAGAGCGTTCGATACATCCGTGATGTTCTGCCTGACCCCCCGCGTGTTGACCAACGCCTGCTTTTGCTCGGCCAACTTCTCGGTGCTGGCCTGGATGGACTGGTTGAGGTCCAATATCTCGGCCGTCAAAGCAACAGTACCCTCGCGCACCTTTTGTAGTTGATTGACGGATCCCAGGAACTCCTCGTGCTTCGTCAACCCGATCTGTTCGATGTCGCCCTCGCGGTCCTCGGCATACTGCGACAAGCTCTGGGCGAGCGATGCGATTCGGCTGCTCGTTGTCGCATCTTTCAACACGGGTATCAGTCGATCGAGAAAATCCGAGTCGGAGGGCGCAAGGATGATCTATAAAAGGGGTCAGCATCCAGGATCTACAAATGTGCTGTGTTTGGTACTGGCAGTTCCTGATTGCTGGAAGCGACGTACCTGAGCTACCGCCGAGTCATAATCGTCCCACGTTTGGGCTTTTCTCGGCATCTTAAATGATGGAGCATCAAGCTCCGCCAGTTATTTGATTTTGATGATATTCTGGGTCTTTGCTGGTCACTGGTTATGGGAGCGCGGCGTTGAAGGTATCCGCGCGGCAGGTACCTACATGCTTTGTCCAGCGTGCCCCTCGCTGGTGCTGGTGCTGGTGCGCCATTGGTCTGTGCCGCGACAGCTGCCCCGGAAGCGAGGAAGCTTCCTCCATACATGGCCCGTGCGCCGAGTCCTGGACAGAGCACCGTTGAGCTCTTGGATTTTCTGACGAAGTAGCACCGCAGACAGGGTGCGGCAATCTCAAAAACCCGAGGATCCATGTAAGATGTGAATTATACTTTGTTTCTATCACAGCTAGCAGGTTTAGCTGCGTCGTGGAACCTAAAGTACCCAATATCTCCTGGTTGCTAGGTGCCAAGCAATAGCCCCTATTAACCCCTTTTTTTTGGCGCAAAGATAGATCAAAAGGGTACACTTGCCTCTTTCTCTCTTCAAGATTGGTCGCCAACACTTGTTTATGTCAAGACATGTACAAAATTACGCTTCCCGTCTCTCTGTCATCATACCATACTTGAGAGCCCATTTCAACAACATCAGTACTCATGCTACATCACCTTACTGGCCTTTTTGATCCAAACTGCATAGAACGTTGTTATAATTTTCGTCGGAGCTTTTGCCCATCAACTCATATTGTGCATTGAATCCTTCGTCCATTCGTCCCAACACATAAGACCTGGCGCGGCTCGGACGGTTTCTGGTTTTAAATGGTAGGGAGTATGACATGGTTATTAAGTATGTATCGCATAGTTGCTCTTATTATCGCCGAGATACATTAGATATTGAACAATTTCGTCGGAGCTTTTGCGCAACAGATGGACAATTTGCTCAAAAGCCCTCTTCAGTTCGTCCGAACTTTTCAGGCCCGGTGCGGTTCGGACGGTTTTAGGCCTAGAATTAGGTACCGACATGGGCCTCATGGGGCATAGATATGTCGCTGTAGTCAATAATGGAAGACCGTGTGGTTGGAAATGACTGATACCTTATGTAAGGAAACCGCATGTAGAATGCATTAGCTTAGGTACCTACGAACCGACTATCCCTGTTGTAAGCCACAGTGAATGACAATCGGTTGATCTACACACACCTCATTATTGTACCTTGCATGGTGTTATATGATACAGCAACACAACCTGAGTCTTGCCTTGCGTAAAGCATAACAAGCCTTAAACCAACAGCCAGGTACGCTACAAATAAACTCTCACCATGTTCTCGTTATACTTTATATATTTTCAATATTTTTAATATTGTTTCTCCAAGCTTTACCGTTATGACTGGATTCCTCAAAACCCATTGCCTAGAGCCCTTGAAAGAAAGAAAAATAAGCAAGAAACTCATGGAGTACGCATAATGCTGCTTGGTCATGACCGCCGCCAGTCTAGAGCCTTCTAGTAACTTAGACCTAGCAAGGTAACCCCTTGAGTGAAGAGATGGCTCCTGGATAGCTTCAACTTGACTACATTCCAGCTGTTTATGGCAACCCCAGGTCGAGTTCACCACAAAACCTCTTACATATCTACGGGAATAATCTTCTGAGCTTGAAGAGATCGTCAAATGGGCGCGGAAACGTGGAACCCTTTGCTTTCCCATGATTTGCATTATGGGTTATCTCTCGCTCGTAACACCACAGTCTACCAGTGTTGTGGGACTATGGAGAGAGTGTAGCTGCAAGCATACCTATGAGAGAGGGGTGTACAACGCTCGGCCATGTGGAACTAGAGTTAAGGTGATGGTAACGATTTGGCCTCTCTTACACCTTATCATCGCAATTACGTAGTAAAGTATGTGTGTCGACTAGGTGGTTAGACTTTGGGTATTGATACAATGGCTCGGCCAGTGAAGGTTACAAGCGCACACATTAACCTTGGGGACATTTTGAACGTACAGAAGTACCTTAGCCTTGATGTTATGTTCTGAGACTTCACAGTTATTTCTTTCCAAGCCTTCTTAGATCTTTACCTTCCTTGCCTTCCTTTATTGTTCAGCATTCCTCTGTTTGCCGCTTTGCCTTTGTGGCTCCAATGTATATGTAGCCATCTTCAGGCACCAGCACTTCGTAGATTATCCATCACCTCTCCCATCCATCATCGTGTTTCCATCACCTGGACAGTTTCTTCCAAACATATCTTCCAGTAAGAGAACACTACAGGAATCATCTTGCTCCATCAAATCCACACGGTGTGACGTATTGTATCTAAACATTGTCTTGTGTCTTTTAGATTCTAGGAGCAACTGCTAATCAGGAACAGCAGCCCGATGGTTCCCATAGCTTCTACAGATTCGTCCAAACGATTCTCCACGATAAGAGAATAATATTCATTTCACCTTGCTGTATCTAATCGGCATCACATACCAAATTTCATCTGAACATTATTCCGCACCTCATCGAATCCAGGAGCAACTAAAAATTCAACAGAGCAGGCGGAATCGTGTCAGGACCCTGACAAGTCGTTTGAAGAATCTTCAACGATAAGAAGACGCTAAAAGAATCATCATTGCTCTCTCTTATCGGCATAATGGGGCAGAATCGTCCTGAACCGTGCGTTGATCTGATCTCACAAGTATATAGCTTGGAACTCGGAGCTTGGGTTTTACTCTTCCCTCCCCCACAACAACACAATAACAACAACAACAACAACAACGCGAAAGTGGCAATCCCGAGTATCACCAGCCACATTTACATCCGTGAACCCACGTCCAAGGCTACAGTCCTTTCTGTCGCTCTTCAACTTACATCAACATAATTTGGGTTCTCATCCAAAATCAACAAAGTCGGTTTTCAATCCGTCCACAACGTCCCGTCGCCGACAAGGGGTAAGTAAATATTGCACCTTGCAAGGGACTTTTACTTCCTTTGCATGTAGCGTCTCCTTCATCACGATATCGTTCACGATTACCCTTCTTCACTATCGCCCTTTTCATGGTATCGTTCTCACGATAGATATCGTTTCTTTTTCACCCCTCTCTATCACAACTTTCCTTGTTACCATCCTCCGCTCCTTTACATCCTTTCTTCTTCTTCTTCACGGTATTCTTTCTTCTTCACAAGCAGTCAAATACAGATAGTCACATGTTGCCACTGTGGCTTCCTTCCTGTTGTGCTGCTTCGCTCTTTCTAGTTGAAAGAGTCGGTCCTTCTCCTCCGACGTTCTTTCCACCTCAAGCCTTCAGCCTGGAGTCAATACGCAATCAGGCACCAAGTGGTCCTTCCCATTGATCATGCCTTCGCCATCCGATGTGCGGGGGTTCGTCTTCGGCCGCTCCTTCCCACTGATCGTGCCCACACGATTTGTTGTGCGGGTGTTTTCATATTCGGTCGCCAGAGAACTTTCTCCTTCGATCTCAAACGATAAAGTCATTTTGGCCAATCGTTCGAGGCTGATTGTTCATTCTTTGAATCGTTCGGGACCGACTCGTCATCTCTCCTAGCCGCTCTTTCTGTCCGCAAGCACAACTCAGTTTCTCTGCCCTGGATCGTGATCCAACCACTCCTTCCTTTTTCGTCCGGTCTATTGTCACCACTGATACACCTGTTGCAGATTTTTTTTCTCCACAGATCACCTGCCTGCTCTGTGCCTTACCAGGTAGGAATTCTTCCTGCCCCCAAACTTTACTCCCTTTGACACTTCCTGCAATCAGTCCCCTCCACCTTGCCGTGTCATTTCGTTCATCGGGCCTCTCCCCTCACCTACCTCGACGACGACCTTTGACTCTTCCGGCTTGTCACAATGGCTCAGGCTCGTGACGCGACGTTCAACCCGTCGTCGCCCCATTCCTCGAGCGGGGCGGCCGATTCGTACAAGCACGACGGCACTCCCGACACTCGTTTGACTGCCTTTTCGCCCGATGACGGTTCGGCCAGGTCAAACAAACTGTACCCTGGCATCACCGGTTTGAACCCTGCATTGTTCCATCAGAAGTCGACGGAGCACTTCGGCAATGTTGCTCCCGCGGTCGAGAAGGACCCCTTCATTTCCGGCGACCCGACTCCCTCCAAGTCGACATTGGACCAGAAGCTGTCTCCCACCGCTTCGGCCTTCAGACCGCTCTCTGTTCCAGTGGTCGCTCATGGTTCCCTCAATGGACAACAGGGCCCCACCAATGGCCCTCAGCAGAAGTTTCAGTCAACAACCACCACTGCCGGCCCTCTCTCTAGCCGCTTCAGCAGTGAGCTGGACATCACTCATTATGTCATTACCTTCTCTCTCACGGCTCCCGTATCCATGCCAGAGGTCGAGGCGTATCTTGAGGTGTGTATTATTCTTTGCTGAGTATGTATGACCAGTCTGCGAATCTAATACGATGTGTAGAAACTGAGTCAATTTGGTTCGCCCTGCCAGGGCAAGCGGGTTATCTTCCCGAAGGAGGGCAGAGTTTACTTGTTTCTCTCCAACATTCGCGACGCTTTGAACATTCAGAACAATGTTCAGCTCGTCTCCCAGGACTGGCGTGCCCGGTTCATTGCCCCAGAGGAGTTTCACCAAGTATGTGATATCGTCAAGCTTTTGGAACCAGCTCCATGTACATGCTAACCACATGCCAGGCTCGCAATCCTGGTGAGAACCACCAGCAGGTTTCGGATGGCTTGCTCCGAGTTATCGCTTTCCCTCAGGAGAGCGCCAACTTTGATCTTTTCCACACCAATACTGTGGTTCGCACTCTGATGGAGTCTCATGGTGAGGTTCTTGCCTTTCACCAGCTATCCCGCATGAAAGACATTCCTTTCCAAGCCATGGTTGAGTTTTGTGACTGCGATGCCGCCATTGCTGCCGCCGAGGCACTCAATGGCCGCACCTGCAATGTAAGTATACCGTCCTCTTGTTTCATCCAATTCATGTATGACTAACCGTCCCGTGACCAGGGCGTTTACTTGAACCTGATTTCTGCTCTTCCTGACGCCACGCCCGGAAACTTTCAGCCTCATGATGAGCATGGTCCCCACGCCCCGAGAAGCCCGGTTCAGGATATGACCAATCTTTTCCAAAACATGGGTATCTCGAAGCCTGCTCCTGTTCATCAGCAGCAGATCGTTCCCTCTGGGCGTCTTGCCCACTCACCGGCCGGTGGGATGCACATGCCCCCCCAGCAGATGGCCATGTATCCCACTGTCGTCTATCACGGTCTTCAGCACAACATGCCGGCCCGCTATGTGCTCGATCACACTCCCACTCGCAGCCAGGGCATTTCTCCCATGAGTCCCATGACCCCGATGTCTGGTGGCATGCCGGTCATGGCGCCGTTGTATACCCCGCCTGCGACTCCGATGGCTTTTCACCATGGCGATTACGCCAGTCCTAGGGCCATGCAGCCATACAATCGCATGGATGGTCGTCGCCAGAATGCCATGCGCGTCAACCGGTCTCCTTACTACAATGCCGCCGGCCATCACAACCATGTCGACGTCAACAAGATTCGGGATGGTATCGACGTCCGCACCACGGTGAGTATCTATCCTCATTGGAGGACAAAACGAAATTGTTGTCTAACTTGTTTTAGATCATGCTGCGAAACATCCCGAACAAGGTCGACCAAGCGATGCTGAAGAGCATTGTTGACGAGTCCAGCTGGGGCAAGTACGATTTTATGTACTTGCGAATTGACTTCGCCAACGACTGCAAGTACGTACTTGGAGCACCCACCCTGATGTCACCTAGTTGCTGACGTGAAATGACAGTGTTGGCTATGCCTTCATCAACTTTGTCGACGTAAGTTCTTTTTTCTCCACACCGAGGCAAACCTGACACTGACCAAATTTGTAGCCGCTCGACATCATTGACGTACGTGGATCCTCCATCCACTGGATATGGAACTTTCTAACAGTGCGTTAGTTCGTCAATGCCCGTGGCAACCAACGTTGGAACTGTTTCAAGAGCGACAAAGTCGCGGAGATCTCGTATGCCAGTATGTTTTTCATATCCCCATCTGAAATGGATCCGTCGTTGACAATTCCCAGCTATCCAGGGCAAGGACTGCCTTGTCCAGAAGTTCCGCAACAGCTCTGTCATGCTGGAGGCCCCTCACTATCGCCCCAAGGTACGGTGGACTCTCATTCTCTGCCTTTTTGAAACTCTTATTGACCTCCAGCAGCTTTACTTCACACTCAATGGTCCCAGACCTGATCTTGCGGGCAATGAGGAACCTTTCCCCGGCCCAGACAACCAATCAAAGATGAAGCGGAGCTGTGAGAATGCCGAGCATGTCGGTAAGTTTGAGCCATGCTATGGGGAGCATGTTTGATTCTGACCCCATTTGTCCGTTATCAGGCCTCTTCACCCCCAATGCCGGCCAGCACTTTCGGGATGAGCAGCGCCGCCGCCGCTCACAGTACGACCGCGGCACTAGACTTGCTGCGCTTGAGGAGTACGACTACGACTCTCACATCCAGCAGCCCAGCCTCTACATGGGTTAATCGCGGCCCAACTAGGCATGATGCCTACCTAACCTACCTTTTCAGTCACCAAAGATTGGCGACATTCGGATATCCTTCCATTCATCATCTTATCTTGACGATGTGATGAAATTGCTTCTATTTTGGTTCGCTTTGCTTTGCCATCTTTGACAAATCATCAAAGGTGTTGATGATCTGGGGCGAGGAAATGGAATCAGTATCTGGTAATGGACCATCATCTTTAGCGGGTGGTGCTTTGGAAGGAGAAACTGGGAACGGGTAATAGGGTTTCTGAGGAGAGGGCGCATCTTTACAGGCAATCGCGATCGATGGTTTGAGGAAGGGATTGGGCTAGTCCAAAAGGGTTTCTTGAAACCTTGGTGGTCTAGGAAAGGTCGATCGTCCGATACCACAGCGTTTTGTTTCTTTTGACAGGGGAATCGAGGAGCTCTGTGCTGGGCGCAGGTCTTTTCAAATAGATTATCAACAACGTTGTTTTGCTCTATCATGTTGTTCTTGTCCTGGTTGTTGTGCTGTGGGTCGAATCCTGATGGAAACCGGGTGACCTGAAGGCAAAACTAAAGGACCTTTTTCTTGTGCGAAGGGAACCGGGTGACGTTGAAGCGAACAACAAAGGACCTGTTTCTCCTACCCTACGAAGGGATATCATAGGTAATTACAAGGTTGCTAGCTACAAAATGCTTTTCGTAACAATTATTATTATGTACATGTTCAGTTTGGTTTGTAGGGTAACAAAGGAAGCGGTTTCGTGGCCCCATTCCTATCCTGTGGCACGCCACCTTGACCCTCATCTTCTTGACCCGATTCGTGTCCTTCAGCCTCTGGTGACGACGGCGTTCTTTCTCTCCCGTCATCCTCACCGTTTGTCTCGAGGGATGAGACCTCATGGTAGTCCGCCGACGACAGCGACAACAGCGACGAGTTGGAAGGTTGATGAAGCTGCTGCCGCCTCCTCCTCCGCTGCGTGGCCGTCTCCCCTGGCGAGGGCGAGGGTGAGGGCGAGGGCGAAGGAGACGGAGACGGAGACGGAGACTCCTCCCTTATCCCCTCCAGCTGCGGCTGCAACTTGTTGTTATTATTCGTGCCAAGCTCATCATCTCGCTCGCCATCATCACGATCGGGAGACGAGCCGTGATTGCTAATGTGGATAGCCGGCGTCCCCTCCCTGCTCGACTCCGGAGTCAGAGGCGGGATCATCGGTAACGACTTGTCCCTGTGCGCCGGGGCAGGTCGTCTGTGGAGGATAGCCGTGGGGGAGTAGATCTGCCTGGGTAGTGCCGAGGCAGCCAACGTTGTGGAAGAAGAGGCCGCCGACGGCGGGGAAGGGGAAAAGTTCATCCTGTGATCGATGCTGTCGAAATGGCTACCTGCGTTGGGGGAGGTAGGTGGCGGGGAGGCGGTTTCGGAGCGGGCGCCGTTCGACATGAACCCGCCTGCGTATCGGCGGTAGTACGCTGCCGCTGCAGAGGACGGGTCCCGGGATAGGGAAGGGGGGAGGAATGACGAGGCAGAGTCCCCGCCGCCGCCGCCGCGGTTGGTGAAGATTACTAGGACCAGACAGGATAATATGAGGACTGATTGGAAGATGGCCATGCGTTTTTGGAAGACCACCTCGTCAGCGAGAACGTTGAGGCGGGTCGTGAGGGCGACGATTTGGCGGTCGGATTGCTCTCGCTGAGTCTCGAGGGCGATGACGGTCGACTGCCACATTTGGTCGTACTGGGTGCGGACGTGGCGGAGTTCGGAAAAGACGGTTTGGTTGAGGGTGTTGAGGAAGGAGTCGACACGGGTGAGTTGTTTGCGCTCCATGGTGCGGAGGACTTCTTGAAGGAAGCGAGATTGCTCCTCGATATATTGGAGGGAGAGGGAGGTGTTGGATTCCAGGTGCTGGAGGCGCTTGTTGACTTGTTTGAAGAAGGACTCTTGGACGGTCGGTGAGGAGGAGGTAGAGCCTGAGGCGGGAGTTGTCTTGCTGCGGGTTGTGTTGGAGGCCTTTTCGCCTTCTTTGCCTGGTGTTTTTGCTGAACCCTGGGATGGGGGGGTGTCGGTCGAGGTATCACTGGCACGGTTTGGTGGCTGTTTCTGGTTGCCCTGGTTGCCCTGGTTGTTTCCCGTGTTGCCATTATCGCCAGCCTCTGCCTGAGGAAGAGAAGGATTGGTTGGTGGTGCAGCATTGGGCTGGCCTTGGACAGGAGCAGTGTCTCCTGATCCCGGAGACGGGGGATTCTTTTCAGTCTTTGGGGTCTCCTTGGCCTTGTCTACTGGTGCTGGCTTCCCGGCTCCGGCGTCGGCTTTGGCAGTCGAATTACTGTGCGGACTGTCCGGTCCCGAAGCAGACGTCGGGTCACTTATCGTAGTCGAGCGTACTGCACAGGTCTCAAGCACAAAGTGGCTATGGTGTGGTTGCCAGGGAGATGAACCTGTATCAATGGCCACTGTATTTGCGGACGCCTCCTTTGTTGAGTTGGCCTGTTCGCTCTCCACAACAGGAGTCGGCTTGGCAGGGGGCTCTTGAATCTGGGGAACAACCTCCTCAGTGGCAGGCCCCTCAATCTGCTCCGGCTCATCATCCTCTCTGGGCTCTTTCCAACTATCCAACATCCTCGTCCCGTGGACACGGAGCAATGAGACTGGACAATAATACTCGTTTCCATAATGGCTCAGAAACTCGATACGGATGTACTTTGTATAGATCTGAGGATGCTCGACCAGAAAAGGCTGAATATCGCGAGCGTTTCGTGCTTCAAAGGTACCCAAGTCCACCCACTTGTCCAGCTTCACCGGATATCGATCGCTGGCGCTGACCCGAAACTTGCGAATCATGCTGGAGAAGAACTCAAAATTTGCCAAAACAACAGTGTCCACGAGGATGTCGTCACTCAGCTCGACAATGACAAACTTGTTCTTCCGGTGGCATTCGAGCAACATGTATGTGTCCTTGTTTTCCACCAGGATGGCCTTGGCGTTCTTAGCACCAGGGCTTGTCTTGAGAATAGTAGCACCGGCATCGAACGATGAGAACGAGAACCTTTCCTTGCATGTCTTTCCAGCATCCTTACTCCGGTAGTATGGTGTTTTGTTATCGTCATACAAAATCTGCTCTTCCTCAACCTCCTTGCTGGTTTCAGCCACAGGGTCCCCAGAAGAGGAGGACGTAATCTCGGTGACCTTCTCTGCGAGGGCGTCAAAGTCCAATATTTCTCCATCGTTGCCTAGACTGTCCATGTTGTCATTGTTCAACCCCGGTTCGCGCTCGGGCTTGTGGTGTTCTCCATGGTGTTGCTTCTGGGCCTTCTTGATGTTGGCGGGATCCTGGCCTGACTTGCGCAACATCATCTCCTTCCACTCTTCAAACGACATGAAGGCCACTGATTCTTCTTCCTCTTTTTGTTCGGTGCCAGATGCCTGCTCTTGCTGTGTCACATTATCCACAGTTGGCGCAACGGTGGCAGTGGCCGCTTCGGCAGCTGTGCTTTCTGCGACGGGTGTACTGGCTGGTGTTGGGCTCGTCCATGCGGAGCGCAAGCATTGTTGCGGTAGGGTATGTGTGATGTAGTTGATAGTCTTGAATTCGCAAACTCCGGGGGCAGTGGCAGAAAGAACCGCCGTCGTCGGGGCTGTGGGTGTCGTCACCGTCGTGGCTACGGAGGGAGCCGTGACGGCTGGTGTTTCGGAAACTGATCCATTGGCGACAGCAGCTGTTGCGTGAAGTCCCAGCAGCACCAGCGCCAGCGCAGGTGTAGCTCTCCAAGAGCTTGCAGCAGATCGCATGCTGGGCTTCCTTCAAGTCGTTGATGCGCCGGATGCTCGCTTATCCATGGCGTCTGTTGATAATGCTCGAAAGTGAATTCGAGGAAGCGTGACAGGCTCGTCTTTGTTGGTATGCGGGATATGATGGTGGCTTCTCAATCGGTTGGTCCCAATTCCGTCGACAGTGAATTGGTAGTCGTAGGCTTGGGCCTGTCTCTCATGTCGTGAAAAAAAGGACGAGGCGGGTTCGACACTTGCCAGGTTGGCTTTCGTCACTGGCGCTGTCCAGAGCAACAGAACAGCCTGGAGCGTTGCACTTGCAGGGGTCAAGCACCTTGACAGCCTGGGGTCTGCCGGCCGGGAGTTGTAAGAGTGAGGGTTCGGGTTAAGAGCGTACGCTGCCAAACCTTCTTCTTTATAGATGGCACAAGGAGCAACTTGACAGACTAGTAGTCTTCAAAACTATTATCAGACAGGACTTTCTTATCAGACGGAATCTTCCACAACCAGACGGAAATCTCTCACTCACTCACCTCTTCGAAAAATCCGCTGCTCCCAAGGGTGAGGTTGCTCCCCACTCTTCAGCAAGCACTCCACTTGACAGCTTGGATGGCCCGGGGGTCCTCCCCGTCAACAAAAAGAAAGAGCTCCCAAACGGCGAGCTGGCATTGGTCGGCCGCGCCAGCTCTGATATCAGGCTAAATTCCCCCTCAGACGAGGCTGCCACCTGTTCCCATGATGCGCTGCCCCGCCATCTACAACAGGCGCGAGGGAAGCTCTGGGGGGAAAGGGACCCCAAGAGATCAGCTACCACTCATGACCACCATGCCCCACGTCGATCTGTTTTGCCGGAAGAAATAAAATAATATGACCATATGTTTTCCTTCCCTTTTGCCATTCTATGAAGTTCAGAGAGTTCTTGGGTGATTACTGTTTTCGAATTGCGTCCTTGTTGAACCATCTACCCCGCGGTCTTGACCATAGAGCTCGACGACGACTTACACCATGACCGACAACGGACCCCTTTACCTGGGGTTTGACCTCTCGACCCAACAGCTCAAAGGTACACCTCCTCCATAGAAGCTCTTCCCCAAACAGAAACTAACACTTTCAAAGCCATCGTCATCCAATCCGACCTCTCCATCGTCTCCTCCGCCAAAGTCGACTTTGACCAAGACTTCGGCGCCAAATACAAGATCAAGAAGGGCGTCCTCGTCAACGAGGAAGAAGGCGAGGTCTTTGCCCCCGTAGCCCTATGGCTCGAGTCCCTCGACCTCGTTCTCCAACGCCTCCAAGAGCAAAACACACCCCTCAGCCGCATCAAGGGCATCAGCGGCTCCTGCCAGCAGCACGGCAGCGTCTACTGGAGCCATGAGGCCGAGCAGCTCCTCGGCGGCTTGACCGAGGACAAGCCCCTCGTCGACCAGCTCACGGGGGCATTCTCGCACCCATTTGCCCCCAACTGGCAAGATCACAGCACCCAGCATGAGTGCGACAAGTTCGAGGAGACGATGGGCACCGCGGAGCGGTTGGCTCAGGCGACAGGCAGTGCGGCGCATCATGTTAGTTTTTCTCGTTGTCTTTCCTCAATTACATCTAGACTAATCTTGATTTTTTACCTGATAGCGCTTTACCGGCACCCAAATCATGCGCCTCCGCCGCAAGCTCCCCGAAATGTACACGTCCACCTCGCGCATCTCCCTCGTCTCCTCCTTTCTCGCGTCCCTCTTCCTCGGCTCCATCGCGCCCATGGACATCTCGGACGTGTGCGGGATGAACCTGTGGGATATCCCCTCCAACAACTGGTCTGCCCCCCTTTTAGACCTGGCCTCTGGTGGCTCCCCCGATGACCTCAGAGCCAAGCTCGGCGAGGTGAGGCAGGACGGTGGCGGAAGCATGGGGAATGTCTCTGGGTATTTTGTAAAGAAGTACAACTTCTCCCCCGACTGCGGTGTGGCCCCTTTTACGGGTGACAACCCGGCCACCATTCTGGCGCTGCCGCTGCGCCCGCTGGACGCGATTGTCAGTTTGGGGACCAGCACGACGTTTTTGATGAGCACGCCCGTGTACAAGCCCGATCCGAGCTATCACTTCTTCAACCACCCGACGACGCCGGGGCAGTACATGTTTATGCTGTGCTACAAGAACGGGGGGCTGGCGAGGGAGAAGGTGAGGGATGTGCTTCCCGAGGCTAGCAGCGCCGGGGATGTCTGGGAGAAGTTCAACAAGTTTGCGCTGGAGACGCCGCCGTTGGATGTGCGAAAGGAAGGGGACAGGGCGAAGTTGGGGCTGTATTTTTACTTGCCCGAGATTGTGCCGAATATCCGGGCTGGTACCTGGAGGTATACCTGTGATGCGAAGACGGGAGAGGGGTTGGAGGAGGTGAAGGAGCCGTGGGGGAAGGAGGTGGACGCGAGGGCGATTATTGAGAGCCAGGCGTTGAGTATGAGGTTGAGGAGTCAGAAGCTGGTGACGGCGCCGAGGGAGGGGCTGCCGGCGCAGCCGGGGAGGGTGTATTTGGTTGGAGGGGGCAGTTTGAATCCTGCCATTACGAGGGTGCTGGGTGATGTGCTGGGAGGGGCGGATGGGGTTTACAAGTTGGATGTAGGGGGGAATGCTTGCGCTTTGGGTGGTGCGTACAAGGCTGTCTGGGCTTTTGAGAGGGGGGAGGGGGAGACGTTTGATGAGTTGATTGGGAAGAGGTGGAAGGAGGAGGGGGCGATTCAGAGGGTGGATGAGGGGTACAAGGAGGGTGTGTTTGAGAAGTATGGGAATGTGCTGGGGGCTTTTGAGAAGATGGAGGAGGAGATTTTGAAGGTTGCGAAGAATACGTAGTGGCTGTTGGAAGGATAGAAATTAAAATGCTTGGTTACTTTCTCAACGTTATTCCGGACCTGTGCTGTTGATCTGTGGTAGGGGTGATAAGCCGTATGCAGCTGCTACCGAACCGTTGACCCGCGGTAACGCAGCGAGATATACGAAGGCGTTGATTATAAGTGGCACAAACTAGTAAGGCATAACTAAAGTAACTTTCAACAGCCTCCATCTTCTCTCAACAAACTAACTACACGCCACCGTCATACAAACCTCCCTTAAGTTCGGCCACCGCCAAGCAGTGGATGCCGCGGACTATTCACCTCCGACGTCACCACCCGCGGGGCTGCTCGCCAGTGGAGTGCAACTTGAGGTAGCTATTGTTTACCAACCTTTCGGAATGCTATTTACAGCAAGCCCCTGGGCAAGAACTCCCCCCCTAAAACATGGCGCGCGGTCCAGAAAACCATGATATGATGCTGCTTCTCGGACCAGTGTCATACCTGGACTGCATGGTGTTCTGCCTGTTTTTGGCTCCGCAGCTGATATGGCAAGTTGGGTTCTTTGAGACGGTTTGGTGTGTGCTTCAAGCACTGCCGTTCTTTTGTAAGTCGGCCGAATTCTCACATTGATGCCGTTTCGCTCACCTGAACCAGTGGTGAAGCTACCTGTGGGGTTTCTGAGGGAAAGATATCTATCTCCCCCAGAAGAGCAGTCTCTATTCGTTCAGAAGGCCTCGCCTTTTGAAGATTTTGTGATTCGCTGTGTCCGGTACGCTTTCGAGCATGTTCCTGCAAAGATTGGCAGGGTCTTCTTCTCGAAGGAGGTTGCGCTTCCGTTCATGCAGTTCCGATTATTGCGACATGGCTATTTTGGGTGTCCTGTTCCATGGAGGGAACATCGTGAGGTTAGTAGCTTAAGCGCGGACCAGAGGTTTGCCTACAGGTAGCTGTGCACTGACTGTCGACTAGGAGTCCTTTCGGGGCATCTGGATGATCAAGAATCCCGCAGAGAAGCCTGATTTTGTGCTATTTTACGCCCACGGTAAGGGTCTAGTGGTGGAGGTAACATGCCGATACACCAGGCTGATGTTGTTTAGGGGGTGGGTTTTCAATGGGGTCGTCGTACTTCTACCTCGAGTTTCTCCTTACTTGGTTATCGGAGCTGGAGGCCCTAGGTTACAGCAACCCGGCGATCTTTGCGTTGGAGTACACACTGGTGCCAGACGCTGCGTTTCCAACCCAACTCCAAGAGGCTGTACGGGGCTACGAGCATGTGCTGGATGTGGTCCAAGATCCTTCACTCGTTTGTGTCAGCGGTGACTCTGCAGGTGCAACTCTGATACTGAGTTTGCTGCTGTATCTAGGCAGTCAAGAGGCGAACGGCATCGGGTATGGGCGTCGACTCCCGGTGCCTGCCTTGGCCGTCCTCATTTCACCGTGGGTGACGCTGGTTTCCACACAGCACCGGAATACCGTCAGCGACTACCTTGACGTGAAACAACTACACCAGTACGGAATGCAGTTTGCAGGCGGGAGAATGCCAGAGAAAGAGCCGTTAGTGTCGCCGGGGTGTTGCAAAGATATGAGTTTGTGGAAGCGGTCGTCCCCGTCGAAGGGGATTTATATCACGTATGGCACCGAGGAGGTGTTTGCCTCGGAAATTCAAGACTTCATCGGTACCCTGCAGGACACAGTCGTTGTCAAGAGTGACGCCGCGGTCGGTGGCATTCACGCATGGCCCGTTGCCTCGTTATTTCTTTCGAGCAACGTCGATAAACGACTCGGTGGGCTGAGAACTATAAGCAAAGAGATTAGACAGTGTATTTCTTGAAAAGGCCACAGTTGATGTCATGTAAAGTTGTTAGAGAAGGCGTTCTGTCAGATTAGATCAAGTTATTTTGGGCCATCATAGACTTGAGCAACGATGACCCCAGAGCATAGAGACTCGGTTTCTTCGATGCCCCGTTCGGCGTCTTTGGTTATTATGTTTGCTCATCGATGGTCATCATGAATGCCGGGGGTGAGTGTGATCGAGGGAGAGAAGGGAAACCAACCATTCGAGAAGCTGGCGTCGTAATGCCATCCGGCCGTCTGAAAGGCAAAAGTTGGTTGGAGAGCATGAAAGAGACGTCAATGGAGAAGTGGAAACGACTTCAGAAATGCCGTTCTGATACCTGCCCCACCTGGACCTGAAACCTAACGTCGACACAGGCAAATGCAGAAAACCTCGGAGGTGCATCTTGGTCTCGTCAAGTGTCTTGTTGTGCCAAAGACTGCGTTAGGTATGCGTAGTGTCGGGAGCCGTATATAATGAAGCTACGAGTCCCTAACGGAACACAACAGCACTTCGTTCAAAAACAGAAGCCCGTGAGATCGACGGTCCAGGGGAACATGGCAGATTCTCGAGTGGTGATGCAGACAAACCGAAGATCTGCATGCTCGGAAAAATGGGCTTGGGGCTGTGCTCCCGCTAAGCCTAATGGGGCTAGATCTTACGCCTGGTGATTTGCTGACCGTGGGGCAGAAGCGGCGTGAAAGCGCGTCAAGGTGCATATAAACGCGCTGGTGATCCCCCCTCCAAGGACGGCCTTGCTCGGCTGTAGCCTGATTGAGCCTTATCTGAAGTCGTTCCAGCAAAATCTGTGTCCATTGCGGACCTCTCCAAGTTCATGTAAGTTGACTATGGGTTCTCCTTTCTCGTTTTATACATATATACCCTCTAGGCATACACATTATTCCTCCCCCTAGACCTGACTTCAAAGGATTGACATGGTAGCTGTCAACTTAGGCCGCTTCTGCCTTGTTGAAGGCAGACACATACCCTCTTCCAGCTCCTCAAGTGCGTCCTACCCTCCTCCATCTCATCCCTCTGCATGCAACATGATATGTCTCCAACCTGGAGGGCCTGGCAGGCACAGCTTGCATTAGCCCCGCCATTTGACCCCTCCATTGCCCCGCCCCTGCACAGGAAGCTCTCTTTGTCCAGCCACAGCTTCCACGGCTTGGGTCTGTTCGAACAGCGATTAACCTAAATACCTGTAGCATCCCACCTCCAACCACCCCACTAAACCCAGCTTGTCTCGGTCCACGGAAGCGATCCCAAAGAGACCCCATCAGGTTCTCAACAAGGGCGGCAGCCTCTGGCCTATCATAAATTCGGTCGCCGGTCACTGGCATCCGGTAGAGTTACCTTACCTACTACAATTTGTTGAATTTTGGCTTGGAGCATCCCAAGCCATACGCCATCCATGTCTGGGGAGGGTACTTATGCTCCCCGGAGTCCGGATCTCTCTTCCTTCTATTCATCAGGCCCCACTCCGCCAGCTGAGCAGCAAGCACAAACCCAGCACTGGCCGCCGTTATCACAATCGCAACCCCCGTCACAGTTTTCTCCGCAACAGCCACACAAGCTTCCGCCCTCAAGTACATATTTTTCGGGCCAGCCAGCAGCAAACCAAAGCTCTCACCATTACCAACCTCAGCAACCGCAACCACCAACTCAACAACCACAACTGCAACCACAACTACAACCCCAGCACCAGCACCAGCACCAGCTTGCGACACCGCCCCAGGCCTTGGCGCAAACCGTACGACCATCCAAGAACATCGCCGACATCACCAATCAGCCGCCCCTAAACACCAGCTTTAGCGGAGCCGCATACCCACCGCAGTCACAGGTCTACTCGCCTTATATCCCCCAGTCCGCTGCTCCCGCGTCGCAACCCGCTTCTGCTGCGTCCAGTTACACAGCTACATCGCCGCAATCATACCAAAATCGATCGTGGTACGGCGCCGACAACTATCAGTACCGTCCACCACAAAAGCCCATTCAACAGCAGCAGCAACAACAGACACCACTTCACACGCAGAATTACACGTCTGGCGCGTTCACAGCTCAACCTGCCGCTTTTCCCCAGGGCTTAGACGGCACGGCCAGTCCACCCGAATCCCACGACGCGAACAATCACAGCCGCCACAACATCAACTTCAGCAATCCTACTAGCACGATGCCTCCTAAACGCACGGCAGCTGCCCGACCCCCACCTCCGACCATCGAGCCCTCTCCAGTCAAGACAAAATTCCCAACAGCACGGATCAAGCGCATCATGCAGGCTGACGAAGAAGTGGGCAAGGTGGCACAACAGACGCCTATCGCGGTGGGGAAAGCACTGGAGCTTTTCATGGTGCAAATGGTGACGAAAAGCGCGGATCTGGCCCGCGAGAAGAACTCCAAGCGTGTATCAGCACAAATGTTGAAGCAAGTCGTCGAGGCAGACGAGCAATGGGACTTTCTGAGAGAAATCGTCAGCAGGGTCGAGACGACAGAAGAGAAAAAGGGAGGTCCCAGCAAATCCAAGAGCGCAGCCGAAACGGAAAGCGAGGAGGAAGCACCCGAGAAGAAGAAGAGAGCCGGCAGGAGGAAGAAGGTAGCCTGATTTCACGTTCTTGAATCGACGACACAAGCAATGCAGGACGATACGGGATGAGATGTGTACGGTACATGTATCTCACGATGACTGGGTGCAAACCAAGGACAGGAAGCAGGCGTTATGGGGCAATGGACCTGGGATGGGCGGCGTGTTTGGTACAAGCGGGAGAGTATTCACTTTATTTCTCAGAGGAGCATTGATATACCGGTGTTTGTGCTTCAGCATCAAAGAGGATTCATGGTCTGAAAGAGATGGCAATTTGCTTTTATGGGAAGGAGAGGGTAATTTGACCTGGCAATGCCAGTCGAGGCTACACGACAGTTGGCACCCCCACACTGGGTTGCGTTAGATTTTGTGTTTTTGTACCGAGTATTGTGGGTGATAACCGGAGCTGTCGGGCTGCGGCAGAGACGGAGAACTGCGCTGGCTTGTTACTGATGGGCGACGGGATAAGCCGGGGCGGCGGATCTAAGATAACAGCATACTATTTCGTCCAACTTGGTGATGATAGCGAGCAACGGAGTCTGGCTGTGTATGTGGGTTCGGCACTCGTGCAGATAGGGCGTCAAGTTGGACCCTTCTAGATTCCCATTGTCTTTCTCAGGAGGGCCGCCCGCCTCACCAACGAAAATGCGAACGACTAGTAGACGTTAGGCCGCATCTGCTACGGCCATACCCGATAACCGGAGCTTGCCCCAGTGGAACCCCTCTACATTTTGCAACTTTGTGTACACTACCTTCTATACTACTATACCTGTAGTTTTAGACTATGCCTGCAACTACCTACTTGAGACGGATGACGACGGGGAGCCCGTCCTTGTGAGCCGGATCGACAGATGGGGATTCAGCCTTACCGAGACCACTTTTTGACCCCTGGTCCCCGACACTTTGCTGCCGGGTGCTAACGAAGCAACACTGTGAGGTTGTGTTTGCCCAATGCCCAATAGTATGGATAGTAGTTTGTCTGCTGCATGGAGCTGAGCTGAGAGAAGCAGCCTCCATCAGCAGCACCCAGTGGAATTTCTCGGCTTTTCGCTTTCGAATCATCAGGAGGGCTGCCCATCCATGCCCTGCCCGCCCCCGCGCGTTTCTTTTGCCTTCCCTCCAACTTCCCCGTCACTGCCCCTGTCTTCCCCAAGCTGCTTCGCTTGTCCCTGTCTCTTCTTATCTTAGTGCGCTTTTGACCGTTGCCGGCTAGCAGTGCCTAGTGTAGTGTAGTGTATGCCCGCTACCGCTGCCGTGCTGGCTGAGCAGAAACGGACACCTGAAGAGGCACAACACACATATGCGACGTGTCGATCGCCGCCGTCTTACAACAGTCCTAGCGACACGGCCATGGCAGGTTGAAGGGCAGGTTGAACGAATGGGGCTTGCGCGGCGTCATCCACGTCCATGATGCCAGCCCAGGGCCGTAACACCGCGGCCCCCAGCCTTCTTCCCCCCGTGGACAGCGAGGCTACAACGCCTTTCTCGGACCTCTTCAACGCCGGTTTTGATCGCGCGAGCATTGATGCCACCCTACAGTTTGTTGATCGCAACATTATCATCGCACCCAACGGCCGTCGCTACCGCCTGGAAGAGATTCCTGATCCTGCACCTGCACTCGCACCTGCACCTGGGCAGCTCCCCGGCCCTGTGTCTGCTCCGTCTGCTCCGTCTGCCAGTCCCCCGAGTTATCAAGCCGCGCCGGCTACCAGTACGCCCCCGATAGCAAGCCGTGCGCCGCCGCCGCCGGTTGCCAGCTCTCTTCCGAGTTCTCTATCTTACAAGACATTTGCGACATGGGGGAGGTCGCCGTCGAATGCCAACTCGCATTCGTACCCGTTCCCTCGAAGGAATAACACAGCACAACAACCACCGCCCCAAAGCCCGATTCATGAGACCACCACGATGATGGCCCAGCTCAGCGTCAGCAGCCATTTTGGGGCCAACCCTTTGTACGGACAGTCAGATGGCGGGGTGCAAGCGGCCGAAGCCTTGACGGATCCCTACATGGGCGTTCCCGGAGTGGCGCCAGCAACCCCGCGAAGTTCAACGGCTTCACCTAGGGGGTCCATATCGCAGACACAACAGCACCCGCCATCATCACCACAGCAATACTTGGAGCCTTCGAGTCAATATTCCCAACATCCCCGAACGGCGTCTGTGTCGTCTGGCAGTGGCAGTACACATCAAACACCATGGACCAGCCCCGATTACGTCGGCTACACTCAACAGGCAGTCAATGCCTCCCGTCAAGTCCCCACGACGACGACGACCGGTCTACCATCACTGCTAGGGGAATCAATACCGATAGTATCGAATAGCCCTTCCACATCGTCACTCTCACCCACACTAGCAACGCTGCCTACGTCATCTTCGTACTCGTCCTCCAACTCGAATTATCTCCACCAATACTACAACCAGGCTCACCCACACCCACGAAGAATATCAGACCCTTTGTCGCCCCCAACACCATCACCATCAGAGGTGGAGAAGGAATTCTACAGTGGGCCAGGGATCCAAGGACAGCACCACTACCCGCCATTGTATCACCATGTGCCATCATCAGACTACGTGGCCTCGCCGTCGGTTGTGGGGAGGCAGCCGAGTTATGCTAGCTTTGGGGCGACCCCAACGCAGGAGTATGGCGGGGGAGGGGAGTACGACACCTTGACTCCGGTGGTGGTGATGCACCCGATGCAGAGCACTACTGATGTAGCGGGCACCCCTGGCATGGCCCCGTCGATGATGTCGAGTGATGGGGGAAGCACGGGGAGAGATAACGTGCTGCCAGGGGAGGATTTGGTGTTTGATGGGTAGGTTTTTCTCAACCGCAAAACGAAATAGGAGGTATACACGGCAAGCTAATCAAGAGAACCATAGCCTAGTAAAAAGCGCCCATTCACTCACCCAACCGATATGGCAGGAGGGGGTCCTGAAAGTGTTTAGGAATAACTTGACCAACGACTTGAGGTTCCACTGCAAGGCGCCGAAGGAGTCGGAGACCTACTGGAGTGCGTGTGCCCCCTTTTCCGGCAGATCAGACGAAAGACGCTGACTAGACATTAGTGAAATCTATCAACGCACAACTCGTCCCAGCTTATGCCTACGACCAGCGCCTCCCAAATGTGGTGTACATCCGCGATAAAGAATCGGAACAAGGCCCAGGAAGCGGGTACATGTCGTCCTCGTCGCAAGCAGGAACAGGCAGACCAAGCGGAATTTATCAGTTTGACAAGCCAGCAGCGTTATTCGACTTTCAGGCTCGGCTGACTAGTCAGAAGGTGGTGCTTGATATTCAGAGTGTCAAGCTGGTGACGTTGAACAAAAGTGGGTCGAGGGAGATTGAAAAGTACTCTGGGGTGAGGCTACAGGTATGGCATGAAAGCAACGAAGGTGGTAGGAGGAGTGGAGGGGGTCCATCGGCTGAAGTGGCTAGTTTTGTCACGGCTGGGACGGCGTTGAGTGGGCCGTTGAGGGAGAGGTTGGTTGCCAGCAGTTCAAGGTTGATGGTTTATCTGGGCAGATCGGGGGAGTATATCACTTTATTTAGTAAGTTTCTTGTTCGTGCTCGGACGAAATCTGGTGGGTTTGTGCTGACTGATTGGGAAAATAGTCACCGATGATCTTGATATTAAGCTGGAAGGGCAGACGATTGTGAAGCTGAAGCCGAGAAAGGGACCGGGGCCGTTCACGAGGAGGGTGTCACGGTGGCCAGGGGTAAAAGGTATGCCGTCTTCCGTCTCAACACGCAGACTTTCAAGCTAACAAAAAAACAGCACACATGGAGAAAGGCATAGGCTCTGAGCCAGCAGGTTTGGATATCCACGGTCAACAAGGGGAGGAAGACGTGGAAAAGTACGACTTGTACAAGACATTTGAGATTGAGTTTGAGAACTCGCCAAGTATGTCTCCTCTTTCGTCTGTATTCGCTTTCTGGTGTCCAAAACTAACCAAAAACCAAACAGGTCAAGACAATTTCGTCCAAAAATGGAAAGAAGTCCTCCACCAACGGCGACGAGAACGCCAGCGGTTGGAACAGATACAAGAAGAGATGACGAGCACAGGTGGTCTACACGGGCGACAGGCCAGGGAGCTGTTTTGGTGATGAAGGAACCGTCCGATAACGGGGAGTATATGAACAGGTACAAAGCAGCAGCGAGACGGAAGGAACATATATCATGTGAAACGTCATACATTACGAACAGAGTCTATCCAAGGGGATGGTATATATACACCGGACGGAAAGATGGCGATTAATTTTTCTCGGATAGGTCACGGATGGAATATTTACCGGGTCTGGGGGGGTGTATAGGTCGGGTTGGGACGATACCATAACATAGTATACCAGTTTTAGTTACAATTTCAATTGCAAGGTCCAAGATTCAAGGGCTGTTCACAGTTTCCGACTAGGTAGTCAGGAGCAACTCCAGAGTGAACAGCAGGTGGGTGGGTATAAGCCAGAGCAAGTGGAATAATGGGAGCAACATAGGAGCAAATCATGGGAGCAATGATAACAGCAACCATTCCCATCCCACACATGGGACGAAATTCTTTCCCACGCAGACAAGTTTCGCCGATGGACATTACCGACAGCAACGGAAGCGGCACAGCCTCTTTTTTCGTCCCAGCACTCTAGGAAATGAAAAGGCAAAGAGTGCAGCAAATGCCTAAACCCCAAGTCATAAAACCTGAATGAAAAAAGATCAAAGCATTAACCAAACTTCCTTACCGAGTTGCCCAGAAAGATGAGGCTGTGTTCTGCAGTATTCCATCATCACTGCAAACCCCATCGGTCAACAAAAACAACACCAGCTAAAAAGCCTGTGATCAATCGGTGTCAGTGTAGAGGGGGGAAATGTGGGGCAAGGGTTCTGCTTGTCTTCCCCAGATTTCGAGATTTGATAACCTGGAAGGGAGCGTCCCGCCCGCACGCGCGCCCCGCTCGCTAGCCGGCGGGCGCTGCCTGGGCGTCAAGTCTCTGAGGAGCAATACATAGAACTTGGAGGAATCAAGCCCTGTTCAAGCATCATTTCAGTCCCCATCAGCTGGGACCTTAACAGGAGCTATGCCTCAGCCTGTCACACTCTTCTGCGGGCCCATTGGCGTGCGCCGATCATTCAAATCTGAACCTGAACAGAAAGGAGGGGGGGACGAATTATAAGAAAAGTTTAAGCGAGCCATGTGGTTGCCCTGTCCAGGTGAGTTTTGAGATGGCATGGTGGCATGGAGGGGGCGCAAACAATGAAGGGGTAGGGGGGGGAAAGACAATGGCATTGATTTGCTAGGACGGAAGAATCCATTGTTCTTTTTATTATAAAAAAACATGGGATTTTTATACTGGATATAAATGTTCAAAGAAGAGAGTGTTGACGATAAGGCTCCATGGATGAGTACCGTATATACTTGCAAATAACACAATTACTCGATCAGGCAATTTCATGGCTGGCACAGACCAGACGCCACCAGTCTTTACCCTGGCTCTCCAAAATCTCAGCTCTGCACGAGCCAGAAAACCAAGATCCACGTGATAACTTCCCCTGCTCTTCGTCTGCTCAGACCACATCTTGGTAGGAGCACACCCTGTTTTCCACCATACTACATCCAGTAATTGTGTTATTTGCAAGTATATACGGTAGACGGGGAGTGTGATGACCCGAGCGTGCTTGGACGCCGTTGGGATGTTTCAGTAGGGGTTGTTGAAGGGTTTACCAGCAATTAGCTTCAAATTGTCTAGACTAGATCTGGGGTGTAGTGAGTCTATTCACACTTATACATGTTGTCAAAACAACATGTTCAACACTCACCTTATCACCGCAAATAAGGTGAAATTCCACATTTCTGTCAGACCGGGCAGCGCGCACGGCACGGCCCAGTCCTCCGGGTTCCATTTCCACAAAGTCCCAAAAAGTCATGCATCTCGTGGGAAGCCAGCGTCGCACCAAGCACCCAAGAGGTAAGAATCCAAAAAATTATCGACAAGGGTCCATCATTGGCTGTTGTCGCTGGCGGTCCCCCCAGCTGCAACCAACCCAACCCAAAAGCATGATAGCCGTGATAAAAAGGCGACAAGAGGAGCGCAGCAGGCCGGAGGGCTTGGCTGGATTTCGAGCATGACCGGGGAGCTGGGTTTAGCTGAACGGAACCTCTCATCAATCAATCGCCTTCTCTCTTCTATGTTTCATTTTCACTTTCAACGACCGTCTTTCTTTTCATGTTGCAAATCTGCCTTGCTAGCGACTTTGACAGAATAATTTCCAGATTGGATACCGCCATCTGAACTGACTTATCGCATCTTGTACTTTTGTTGCTGCAGGACGGGGGGACGCGCCACTGAATACGGGTACGGATACCCGGCACAGCTCAGCCAGACGATGTTGAAAGTGAGGCTCGTTGCTTGACCGAGGACTCGATTGAGAAAGGACGGATCGAACTACACCAGCAAACTTGACGTCAGTTTGCTAGCCTGGCAGAGAGGAGGGGAATATCGAAAAGAACAAGCGCCGATAGACGGCAAACTGTCTCAGCCCTCTTGTCTCACGGAGGAGTACTTGACCTAGATCCCAGCTCATATCTACACACCACCACCACAGCCAGTTCACCCAACCCACATTTCCACCACCAACCACCCAGCCTCACCACCACTCGCCCTACGTGGGAGTGAGTGAGAGGCCAGGCAGGCTACCGAATACATCAACTCGTTCACCGAGCCTCAAAAACAAACCCAGGCTCTTATCACTGATCTTAATTCCCCCCTTCTAAACTCAGCCCCCCTTTTCCTTTCTCCCCACATCACCCTCGGTGTGTGGTGAGGGAAAAGTTTCAAACCACAATGCAAGAACCAGAGATCTTCACCCAGCCCATCACCTCCAAAGACCGAATCGACGGCTCCCAGTCCCCCAATGGTCTAGAGCTAGACACCTACCGCGGCACAATCTACAGCAATGGCCTCTCCTCCCCCGGCGGAAACGGCCACGGCGGCAGCCGCGGCGGGCCAAACGACGATAATTCCTCCGATGATTACCACGACTTTGTCTACCCCGAGGAGCGCAAGCTGGGGACGTGGTCGACTGCCTTTCTAATCATCAACCGGGTCGTGGGCGCGGGCATCTTCAGCACGCCGAGTAGTATCATCCTCAGCATTAACAGCGTGGGGATGACGTTGCTGTTTTGGGTGCTGGGGGGTATTATGACTTTTTGGTGTGTACTGCTGCCCTCTTATATACCCCTATTTTCTGTGACGATGGCTGACACATTCATAGCGGGTATGATCTACACCATTCATCCAACTTACCTTCTCTCAACAGCCAAAGACTAACCTTGAACCCAAAAGACTCTTCGTCTACCTAGAATACGGCACCGCCCTCCCCCGCTCCGGCGGCGAAAAGGTTTATCTCGAGCGTGTCTACCAACGCCCACGATACCTGGCCACCTGCATCTTCGCCGTGCAGTTCGTCTTTTTCGCCATCTCCACCGCCAACTCCATCTCCTTCAGTTCCTACCTCCTCCGTGCCGCCAGGGGCAGCGGCGGCAACGAGGACTACCTCCGAAGCCAGCAGCTCCAGCCCAACATCAACGACCCAGAGGACGAGCGCCAGTGGCTCACGCGAGGCATCGCCGTCGCCGCCATCACCGTCGTCTGCCTCATCCACGCTTTTGCGCCGAGATGGGGTATCTGGCTTAGCAACGGGCTGGGGGCGTTCAAACTGGTGTTGTTGAGTCTGCTTGTCTGCACTGGTTTCGCGGCGTTGGCAGGGAGGACGGCGACCCCGAGGCCGGAGCCGAGTAATTTTTCGAGTTTCCATGGCCCGGATATGGCGGCTGCGAATGTCAGGACGACCGATAGTGGTCCGCCAATGGCCCAGGAAGCGGCGGGGTATGCGTTGGGGCTGCTGCAGGTGCTGTACTCGTATGGAGGGTGGGAGAATGCGAATTATGTGTTGACCGAGGTGAGGAATGCGCCGACGACGTTGAGGAGGGCGGCGCCCATTGCGATTAGTATTGTTACGGTGTTGTATGTGTTGGCGAATATTGCTTATGTGAGTTTTTCCCTGGGTTTTTGTTTGGATCAAAAGAAAGGGGGGGCTAATGAATGTGGGTTTAGTTTTCTGCCATGACCAAGGATCAGATGGCCAACTCGAGAGTGGTTGTCGCAGCCCAGTTCTTCGAGAACGTCTGGGGACAAAGTGTCTTCGTTCAGAGGGTGCTGCCGCTGTTCATCGGGTTTTCATCGCTGGGCAACGTGTTTGCCCAGTCGTTCGCCATGCCTCGTGTGAAGCAGGAGTTGGCCAAGGAGGGTGTGCTGCCATGGTCACGGTTCTGGGCGAGTGACTGGCCGTTCAATGCCCCGTCCGGTGCCATTTTCCTTCACTGGATCGTGACCACGGTTTTCATCCTTGCCTCGCAAACATCAGATGTGTACACGTTTGTCACCAACGTTTTCGTGTACAGCTCCAACTGGATCAAGATCCTCCTCGCGGTTGGCTTGGTGTACCTGAACTTTACGCCTTCGGAGCGGTGGGCGGAGCAGAGGACTACCTTTAGGAGCTCGCCTTTGCTGACGATATTCTGGACCGTGTCGTTGTTGTTTGTGCAGGCGGCGACATTTATTCCGAACCAGGTGTTCACGACGGAGAGATTGCCGTACTACGTCGTACCCACGCTGGGAACAAGTCTGTTGGCCATCGGGACGGCTTACTGGCTGATCTGGGCAAAGGTGCTGCCTGCGTTTGGATATCATATCCAGCACGAGATTGTCCAGATGCCTGATGGTAGTGAGAGAGTGAAATACAAGGTACGTTGCTCGATATGGGACCCTGAGAAGCGGATTATGAGCTAACAGTTCGCTACAGAGAGTCAGACCAAAAAAGAAGAGAAAAAAACAAGGACAATGGCAACGTCCGAGGAGGCAGTCGGTGTGGTGATACGCCGATGTATTTGTTGTATATAAGGACGAATGTAAATAACTCTTAATGTTGAATACGGATACCCAGTAGAGGTTGAGCCATGGATCCCATCCCTTAAAACGCAGTGACGTAGAGAGTTGTGATGGCCAAAGTATTGAAGGTTATTAGGGTTGGGGTTGTCGATGGTGGATCTGTTCAGAAAGACCGGAATGAGAAGAGACGAGGATGAACGCCGTGGGAACAATGTTTACCAAGTTTATAATTCTGACAAGGGCTGGGAGAGAGAGGCCTTTTATGTTTACGACCTCCGTCTTCATCGGGAAGGTTGAGCCTCCGTATAAAGAAGGTGCAGGGAAAATGCCGAGCCGGAGCGTCGGCAGGTGGGGCAGCTCCCTGAAGCCCCTGGAATTGGCCAAATGGAGCTTTTGGATCGGCTGGCCGTGTCCTCAGCGTCGTGTCGGAAAGCTTCGACATGACCGACATCTCCATCTTCTGCCAAGTTAGCTACCTATTCTTTTGTGGCAGCCATGCTGCATCTCCCCCCCTCCAGCGCAATTCTGACATCCCAACGTGACGTCAAACCCCGACTCTAACTGAGGGAGGGCATGCTGTCTCCCCATCGTCTGATCTCGTCTCGTCCTCTGCCACCGAACCGAGTGCCCGCCCCGTCCCCGTGTTGCCCGAGTGCCAGGCCCGCCCGCTGTTCGTCCCCCGCGCCGTGAACGCGTGAACCGGTCCTTCGCAACCCAAGCATCCTTACCACCCACCACCCAACCAATGTCTTGGGATTTGCTTCAGCGGTTCCTCGAGAGCGATGTCTTTAACCAGAATCCTTTCCTCTCGGTGTCGTACCTCTCGTATGTTGCTTCTGGCGTCTAGCGCATTGGACAAGGACAGCTGTTACAAATACAAAAAGTTATGGATCACTGACCGCTTGCTTCCCATCTTTGCAGACGATATGCCGACCACATAGGCATTCACTATGTACTGTGCAACAAGCTTCGCCAGTTCCCCTACGAGGACATCGAGTTCTTTCTCCCGCAACTATGCCACCTTATTATAAGCGTCGACAATGAGTCCATGGCTCTGGAGGAATTCCTCCTGGACCTGTGCGAGGAGTCGGTGACAGCAGCGCTCCTGGTTCGTTGCTTTGGTTCAGCATATGCACCGCAAACCCCGGTATACTGACCGTCGTGGCTAGACCTTTTGGTTGTTTCAAACTTACCTCCACGACCTCTCGTCGAATCCGCAAACCGAAGCTTTCAGTACTTGCCGCCGAGTCTACAACAAGGTGCAACACATAGTGTTTGGGGTATCAGACGTCAGGAGACATGAAAAGATTGTGGAAAATGCACTGCCGGTCACTGTCTTGGGGAGCTTTGTGTTGGCCAGCATTGCCTTGCCCATGTTGCCTGGCTGGGCCGGGCCTCTTGCCGTTGCGCAAGCCAGAAGGCCTCGCCCCGTTATCGAAAGCATCGCCGAGCCAGTCGCCGCCGCTCCCCAGACTCAGAACAAGAATGTCCCAGCTAGAGCGCACACCGTCACAGCAGGGAGTAGCAGGTCCAAACGCGCAAAGGAGAGTCGCATAACAAGCGCTCCGGACGTCAAGGTCCAGCCGACCTCCCAGAACAACTCGCCGTCCAAAAAGCACCGAACCAAGCCATCGAGGCCGGGTACGTCAGGAAGCGTAGCGGAAGCACCACTGCCGGAACCAAGCCAGCCAGCTCCGGTTGAAAGTCTGGAAAATCTCACCCTTGAGGCACGCATCAGCTCGGCATCTTTACCACTGCCCGATTCTCGCCCTCGTCTTGTTACCAGACCCACCACACCGTTGACAGCCGGCCTCCGACCGCACGACATGTCTAGGAAACATTCGCACAGCGTCAAGACAATACTGAACCAATCTGAGATGACCAACGAACAAAAAATACGGCTCCTGAGACAAAACTACTTCCGGTGCCAAACAGCTTTCTTGACAGCATTGGAGGATATCTCTAACCGTTTGGTGATTGTGCCAAAGCCAGCTCGTCTAAGTGCTCTGCGCGCCGAGCTTGCCCTGATAGCAAGAGACCTACCGGCCGAAGTCGATATCCCGGTATTGTGCCCTCCTACTTTGGTAGATGGCTCACCATCGAAAAGTCGCCACCACAGAATAGTCCGGCTGAACCCGGCCGAGGCAACAGTTCTTAACAGTGCTGAAAAAGTGCCGTATCTACTAATGGTGGAAATCCTGAGGGATGATTTTACCTTTGACCCCGACTCTCAGGACAACCAGAGATTGCTTACAACCCTACTGGCCGAGCAGGGGACGAGGAAAAGAATATTTGACCTATCTGATGCCCCTAGCATACCTAGCGTCTCCCGGACACCGCCCACGGAGCCGGTGGTTGACAGCGTTTTCGAGCCAGCTTCTGGGGATTTGGGAGCTTCGCCCATGCTCAAGCCCTCGGATGATGACTTATTCGGCCCCGTACCACCATTATCGAGAACGCAGTCTCTCCGGGTTGGCAACCCGAATATTGCCGTTTCTGGGACTGTGGACAAGACAACGCCTCGTCACTCCATCACCACTAGTATTTCTGGGTCACCTAGTCCTCCGGCTAGAAGCCGTACTTTGACTATCACCAACGCACGAAACAACTCGGTCGACCAGCCTGACTTTTCAGCACTGGCCATTCACATGCGAACGGCATCCCAGATGCTGGCCCAGCTGGACGCAACTAGCGGGAAGCGTCCGAAGCAAGAAGTAGCTGCCATTCGTGCCAAGATTATCGCAAGCATGCAGAGTCTGGAGGAGCAGAGCTTCGATCTGGACGACGGTCACGGCCCGACGTTCGACATGATCATGGCGAAGAACGAGGTGGGCTCCGCTGCTGCTGCCAGCAACAACAATGCCAACGGAATATCAGAAACAGAAAATGACGGGAGCGCCGGCCCTGAACCAGCAAACATCAACGCCAATGCCGGTATCGACAGGATGGAAAACGACATCAAGACGGGCGGGCTTCAACGCAAGGGTGACCGTGACGATCCCAGTGCAGCGGTCTTTGGAGAGGCGTGGGAGGTGAAAAAGGAGCGGATCCGCAAGTCTTCGCCGTACGGGTGGATGAAGAACTGGGACCTTATGAGCGTCATTATCAAAACAGGCTCAGACCTGCGACAAGAGGCGTTTGCGTGCCAGCTGATTCGAGTCTGCCACAAGATCTGGGTGGATGCCGGGGTGCCGGTGTGGGTGAAGCTCATGCGGATCTTGGTTACGGGAGAATCGTCGGGTCTGATTGAAACAATTGCCAACGGCGTGTCGCTTCATTCCATCAAGCGCAGCTTGACGATGGCGTCGATCGAGTCGGGGCAGAACCCAAGGAGGAGGATCGCCACGCTCAAGGACCACTTTGTCAAGGTCTTTGGCAAGCCCGACAGCGAGGGGTACAAGGCGGGTGTGGACGCTTTCAAGAGATCGCTGGCGGCGTATAGTGTTATTTCTTATGTGCTTCAGCTCAAGGACAGGCACAACGGGAATGTCTTGATCGACAACGAGGGACATATCATCCATATCGACTTTGGGTTCATGCTGTCGAACTCGCCGGGGTCGGTTGGGTTCGAGGCGGCGCCGTTCAAGTTTACGTATGAGTATGTGGATGTGCTGGGGGGTGTTGGGTCGGCTGATTATGAGGACTTTAAGAAGCTTTGCAAACAGGCTTTCCAGGGTGAGTTTTTTTGTTTTTTGTTTTTTTGCGTCAGGAAGATGAGTTGGGATTCTGACAGGCAGAAAAAAAACAGCTCTTCGACGATCGGCGGATAACATAATTGATCTGGTCAGCATGATGGGCAGAGAAAGCAAGATGCCTTGTTATGGGGCGGGCGTTACCCAAGTCACGGCGGCCTTGAGGCAGAGGTTCCAACTGCAGCTGAGCGCGGACGAGGCGGAGCAGTTTGTCGAGACGGACTTGATTGGGAAGTCGCTGGGGAGTTATTACACGCGGCTGTAAGTTCTCTTCTGTTTTGAATCACAATATGCAGTATGCTAACTCGAGGGGAATAGTTATGATACCTTTCAATATAGAACACAGGGAATCTACTGAGTGGCGAGGTAGAGCCGGATGGGTTGGTGGTGGTGGTGGTGGTGGTAGTGGTGGTGTGGGTGACAATAGGAGCGTGGTTTTCTTTTTCTTTTCGATGTTGATCTCTGGTATTGGGCGGGGGGACGGTCATACAAGACACATATTTCTACAAACAAAAAGCAAGGAAGCAGCACAGCCAGCATCTTGGACGGCGTTTTTTTTTTTTTTTTTTTTTTGTACTTCATAAAAGGGCTGTATGATGGTTGCTTGATCGATCTGATTTGGGAGGGGGGCGTAGAGGAGAAGATGGTTGGTGATAGAATTGAAGATTTGGAAAGTTGGTATTTTTACGTAACCACATTCCCATGGTTTTTTGGGTGCTGGGTGATAGGTGTAGGTCAAGGGGGAGGGGGGGGTATAGATGGGTGTAATGGTTAGTTGATGGAAATGAATGAGAGGGATGTCGATGCCGAGTGTGTGCAGATGCGTTGTTTGGCAAGTGAAGACATGTTCTCTTGTGTAGAGCTCCTTCATCGACTACCTTAAAAGCCAGGTCGGTTGAGCTTGCCTTGGGGACTGCACATCGGATGTCATTCCAACTCGTGGCAAGAGCTACCACCTGGAAGGCAAACAACCCAGTTCCAGTTCCAGTCCCACCGTCCTCCAGTTCTCTTCTCACCACATCAATCGTATGCAAGCATTGTTGACGCCGTTTTTCTCTTGGTTATATTGAATACAACTGAATACAACAGGGCTCGTCATGGATCCAGACTTCTCTTCCACAAATTGGTCGACAATTACACAATGTTACGACCTCAAAAAGCTGCACGCCTTGCTTGAACAGCATTGCTCAGAGTCCCCGAGTGGGATTCTCGTCATGAGCTACCTGTGGCGGATCGACAAGTACGAAAAGCACCTCCTTACTATGATAGCCACACTACCACTATACCATCTTGTGCCCAGAGCCGCGATGCTCGACGTGGAAAGAGACGAGGGGAATAGTCGGGGACCATTGCATGGCATTCCTGTCCTGATTACGGTATGCTGAACATGATATTCGGCCTTTGGTCTCGTTTTGCCAAAACTGATTGTATAATTTGTGTCCAAGGACAACATTGCGACAGGTCCGGACCTTCCCTTTCCTCGGTATGCGATAAATGACCTTTTCGTGGCACCCGAACCGAGGACCAACGCCGATGTTGTCGACCTACTCTTGCAGGCCGGCGCCATTATTTTGGGAAATACCGCTTTCAACGTGCGTCCCCCCCATCAAGTACATCTATCTGGCTGTTCTGATTATCATCTTAAAGGCCCTCCTATACTCGAGTCAGCAGTCTGCTGAAAGGGTGGACAGCTGTTAGTGGTGGCAGCCTAACAAGATCTGCATACGTTGAGGAAGAGACCAGATATGATGGCCTTGAACACTCAGTGAGCTACCTTTCCGCACAAGGCTCTCATTTGGCTTCTTCTGACGTATCCAGAGCCCTGGCGGTTGCCCAAGCGCTTGTGCTGTGGCTGTTTCTGCTGGCTTCGCACACTGCGCGCTGGGCACTGACATCGATGGTACTTTGATATGCACTGCTGGGAGAGCGGCCCTCTACGCCCTCAAACCCACCCCCGGTGAGGTGTCTCAGAAGGGTGTTGTAGGCACCTCGAAATGGTTCGATTCGGTCGGGCCCATGGCGAAGAGCACATATGATATCGCTGTTTTGTTGGATGTTATTATGAAACGGCCGATGTAGGACTCGTTCACAGAGCATCTTCCGACAAGTTTTAAGGGCATGAAGGTTGTTGGGCTGGATCCATCCAAGTGGAGGTTTTCTTCTAACAGGATGCCACCTGTGTTTGGCGCTGAGGAGCATATGGTGGGTTGTGTTATTCAGTGAATTGTTTTCCTATCTGACACTATTCTAGGACGCTGAAATTTCGGACGCATACGACAAGATCTTGGCAGGGCACCTCTACAAGGCTGATACAATCGAACCTGTGCACTTTTGGTTGAATGGACAGGACGTTCAAGACAAAATCAGATGTAAGCTGGGACACTGACCACCTATCCTCTGCTCTCAACTGACACAAGGTTCAATGTATAGTGGCCGGTCTCAGACCAGTCCTCAACGCTTACTTTCTTAGCCTTGGACAGGCCCAGGTTGATCTTGTGAAATCCAATATGGGGGTCAAAAAGTGCTCAATTCTAGTGTTATACAAGGGAGAGAACCGGGTGGCTGGTTAAAACCGAACCCAGTAGCTTAAGTCCTACTACTAAAGTATTAATTTCTTAACAGTAGGTCCCTTTAATTAATTTAACACACCTCTTAATTAACGCTTTATTTAAAGCTATTAAATACTTATTTCTTAACTTAAACCTTATAATCCTTTACGTTTTTTTATTTTATAATATTATTATTATTTTTATTACTTTATAATATTTATCGGTTTATTTATATTAATAATTTTACTTTTTATATTTTCCTTTAACTTTTTTATTACCTTTATTTTCTTTTATATTAAAATTAATTCCTAATATTACTTTACCGTTATATTATTTCTTTCCTTTTATAATAATATTAAATTTAAATCCTTTAACTTTCTCTTTTAAATCCTCTCTTTTATATCTTTAATCCTAATAAAGTCTTTAAATTTAATAAATTTATTAATCGTTAAAGCCTTTATTAAACTATTAATAAATATTTAATTAATTATTATATATTTAATAATAATTTCCTTATATTATTATTTTTTTTAAAGTTAATAATTATAAATATTTATATAATATAATTTTATTTATAAAATATTAATATTTATTATAATAAATTAAATAGTTTAAACGTTATTATATTATATTTAAAAACCTTTTTCTTTATTTAAAATAATTTTTAACTTTTAAATTAACCGGTTTTAATAAAAAACTTCTTTAATAATTTATAAA
>JAULSY010000092.1:0-146470 GCA_030512305.1 Cercophora samala | reverse complement strand
ACCCCCCACCCCCCCCCCCCCCCCCCCCCCCCCCCCCCCCCCCCCCCCCCCCCCCCCCCCCCCCCCCCCCCCCCCCCGCTACATAAAAATTGATACCTGTAAAAGTTTCTGATATTCATCTAAAGATCTCTAGATGTTGATGTATAATGGTTGGATTGGTAAGGGCTATCTACCTAGTATATATGTCTTCAAATACCTCCCTGACTAGCAACCGTTTGGCAGTCTTGTTTAGACTCCGTTACCCTTGAACAAAGTCATGACGCAAGGAGAGTAACGATACGCAGTACCATGGAACGGAATTAAAAAGAGATATACAATTTCAGTCTTGTGAAATCATCAAGTCCTGCTGCTGAGAGAATGGGGGATATATCAAGGAGAATAACACCACACGAACGCCATCGTTTCCCATGAATACCAAAAAGACCACACCAAGGAAACCAAAACCAATTCTCCTCATTCATCCAGATTCCTACTGCGATGAGCAGCGAATTCTTCGTTCTCCTATCTTGCTCCCCAGTCCTTACTCGGAATAGGCCCCAAAACAAAAGAAACATTAACGGTTTGTGACAATAAATACAAATGAAAATACAAGGGCGAAAAAGAAGAGAAAAGAAGATCAGTAGATCGGCCTTCCTGGTCCCTCCTCCCACTTCCGGTGCTTAACCACCTCTTGCTCACCCTCCTCCTTTACACCGGGACCCCATGACACTCTCATGCTCTTCCTCCCGGACCTCCTCGCCGACCCCTCGTTTGCGATCCTGCTAGGCCCGATCCACTCCCAGGCACGTCCGACCTCACCATTGTGGCTCTCCCTCTGCCCGGTGCGAACATTGGCGTTCTGCTCCACCAGAGCACGAACCCGCGTCCAAAGGCGCTCTCGGTCAGCCAGATTGTGCATCGAGCGAAGGAGATCATCTCTCAGGTTGGGCAGGAAAAGGAAGGCGTCCTCCTTGTCGTCCTCAAACGCGAGTTCCTTCTGGTTGGCGAGGCGATCAAGGACAATGTCAACTAGGGCCGGCACCCGCGCTGCCAGAGCGCGGTTCTTCTGGAAGCGGCGACGCCCGTAGAGAATCGACAGCAGTGACATGATTAGTCCACCAATAGAGAGTCGATGTCTTGCCAGTCCGAGCTTCGCCGACCGCTGGATGGCGCACGTGAGCGGAAGGCTAGCGAGAGAGGTGGACGATAGGCTGGTGGTAGGAAAGCCTCCGGCACTTCCGGTTCTACAGGTCCAGCCACGGGTCTGGTTAGTCAAGATGTGTCAGATACCAAAAAAATATGTAACAAGGTAGCCGCAGATCTAGAGGGATTCCATGCCGGATGTAGACGGGGGCGGGCAGAACTTACGCATGGTCATCGCTGTGTACTTCCACTTCGTCCCGAGACTTGACCTCTCCAATCGCGGCAACCCAAAGGTCGTCAAACTCATCAGCGGCCATTCTTGGGTTCCGCTTCTTGCTGAGAATTTGCTTCAACTCCACTTCGTCAATGTTTGGGCTTTCCAATGGCTGTCCCTCTGGCTCCAAAGGCTCGCCACATTCGTATTTAGCCCTCCGATCTCGCAGTTCTTCAACAGCCCTGTCGGCAACAGCCTGAACACGCCGAACCTTCTCTCCATCCGGCTCGCAAGTGGGAGGGAGTGGGATGACTCCACCGAGTGAAAGCGGGTGAGGCTTCAAAAGAAAGTCAGGCTCACAGCGAGCAGTGAAGTCCTCATAGCAGTAGGCGTGTGGAGGGCAAGGCTCGCATTGAGGTTCAATGTAGGTGAACACCCACTCAGGAACCTGAATATCTTCAATATCGAAGCGCGACGCAATCTCTGTCGCCCACTCTGGAATCCGAATAGTTGATGGAATGAGCTCGGTAGGTTCGCGGCCCAAGCCACAGTATCCCACTGCAATCTTCTCTTGTCTGTACCAAGCAGCATAGGCGACAAGAAGGGTCGTAATCAGAACCCAGAATGGTGTCGACAAGCTCGACTTCTTTCTGGGGGGAGGCGGCTGCCGAGCAAGAGCTAGCTGAGGGTTGGCGGCTTCCTCCTGCATGAGAGCTAGTTGCTCGTCAGGGGTGAATTCCTCGCCGGCTTCCATCTCGGGTGTCTGCTCCCTATATTTCGTAGCAGGAATTTCAAAAGTTCGACTAATGGTAGACGGCGCAGGCGTGCCCGCGAACATGGGGCCGTCTGTTTGGCGGCGGGAGGTCGAAGGAGTGACGAATTGTTGCTTCCTCACAGAGTCAAAGCCTGACGTCTTGCGACGATGCGAGGGCGTCTTGATCGCCGTTGCAGGAGTGTTCGACCGACTCTGGAAGGGATTATCACTGCTGAACACGCTCTCCGTCTCTGGCGTACGCTTAAAAAAGTTATCGCGCTGTTCCGGCTCCGCCTTGGGCGTCTTGAAAGGAGTTTCGCGCGTGATGGTTCGGGGTGGCTCAGGTTCGGCGGCAGTCTCGGCGTCGGAAAACGATGGCGGTTGCGCGCTGACGGAACGCGATGTCCTCTTTCGAGGACTGCTGGCCCGGTTTCGTGCAGGCGTCACCACAGGAAGGTGCTCTGGATCTTCCGACTCGCGCTTGATTCTCGTGGGCTTTCTTGGCGACTTGGACCGGCGCGACACTGAAGTCGGAGGTGGTGGCAGGTCCTCGTAGTCGTTGCCGAAATCAGTGCTGCTCGTGTGTTCGGAATCAGCGTCGACAATACCGCGGCTCATCCGCTTGACACGAGCGCGCGCAGCAAGAATCTTCTTGGACTGCGGCAGCACCTGATTGACAAAGAGCTCGACCAGGTCCGACTTCTTCGCGGTCGATGGATATTGAACATTGTAGGTGACCAAGATTGATCGCAATCGCGGCACGGTCAACGACCTCGGATCGAAGTCCGGCTGCAGGTAGTCGACACTCTCAGTGTCGGACATGGTGGCAGGTGTCTCGTAGGGCGGTGATGTTGCAGATGGTGGTAGTAACAAAATTTCAAAGAAGGTTTGTGAAAAGGGAAAGGTGAGGAAGTTGCGAACTGATAGGGGGGAGCTTATCGGCGGGTGCCTTGAGCTGCCTGCGCTTTGTCAGTTGCCGGAGAGCTGGTGCGACAGGTGGGTGGGTGGGTATGATTTCTGTCAATGATGACGATGCATGCGGCCGGGGCAGGCGGGACCTGAAGTCGTGGAAGCAAGCGAAGAGTTCCAGAAACCTGGGACAGAATGTGGTCCCCTTCTCTGGACAGATATGATGAAACGAAGCGGGGGATAAGAAAAAAAAAAGATTCACAGCTCTGTTGATTTTGCGAAGTGGGCTCAGCGCATCAGTACACAAAATACAAGGATGACGAAAGTGGAGTGCCAAGTTTGGTTGTCGGTGGCAACAGCTGGTCCTTTCACGTGGGGCAAAATCCGAGGTCAGCCACGTGTGGCTCAGCATCATCACTCGCCACCTCACTTTGTCGACGACACGGTTTTGAATAGCTTCACTTGCTCAATTGTGCAATAATCATCAAATTTCCGAAATGTTTTTGATGTTTCTACTTTGAAATATCTTATATAACTCGTACGAGACATGAAACTAATTAACTAAACCAGATAACGCCTTCCAACCTGATTAACAAGGCAACCCTAACCCCCAATATACCCCCGAGTTTCCTTCTCCATTGCCATGATGTGTTCATTCTGCTAGAGCACTTGGACTCTCTTGATCTCTCCAGTTCCTTTCTCCTTCTTCTTCTTGGGAACATTGACGGCCAACACACCGTCCTCCAACTTTGCAATGATACCGTCCTCATCCACCTCGTCATCACTGCCCTCTGTCCCGGCAGGCGGCATCTTGATCTTCCTCTCAAACAGCCCAACCTTCCTCTCCGCTGTGACCAGCCCCTTCAAAGATTCCTCATCTCCAGGCCTGTAGATCACACCACTAACCACAAGCATACCCCTCTCCTTGTCCCAGTGAACACCCACATCCTGCTTCTTCGCACCCGGAACAGCAAGGTGAACAGTCCAAGCATTGCTCAAATCAAACACATCCGCCGGCGGGCTAAAAGTTTCCTCTCCCTCAAATAACACCCCCTCCTCCCCTCCATTTTTCCCTCCGTCATTCTGTCCAGCATTCACCCCCGAGAAATAATCCCTCAACCCCTTAGCCAAAGGATGCTGCCCCATCGCCCACCCCAAATTCCCCAACCCCCTCACCGCACTCCCGATATCAATCTGCGGCCCAGAAGCATGTCTCGGTCCACCGAAACCACCTCCTGGTCCAAAGTGAGGAGCAAAAGGAGGTCTACCAAACTCAAACCCAAACCCGTTCGGTCCACCACCCCATCCCCAAGAGTTATGTCTCCCACCCCCAAACCCACGTCCGCATCGTCCCCTTCTCCCAGGACCACCACCACGGCACCGGCCCCGGTGGCCAGGGCCGGACGAAGCGGACGGGATTTCCTCAGGGGGGTCAGGGTGCTCCCTTTCCTTCTCCTTCTCATCCTCAAAAGTAGTCGTGGTAGGCGTGTCAACCCCGTCCCTCAACGTCGAGGTGCTCTTCAAATCATCATCTTTCCCGTCATCCTTCTCCCTCGCACGATCATACGCTCCCATGAGGTCATGCTCCGCAGCCCCGGCAGCAGCAGAGATATCGTACAGATCCTCCTCTACCTCTGGTTCACGACGGTGATGGCTGTGGCTGCGGCTGCGGCTGCGACTGCGGGGGTGACGACCATGGTGGCCTTCCCGGCCGTGTCTACCGTGACGGTGGTGTTGATGACCGTCCGAGTCGTCACCAGTATCTTCCCCAGAGCGAGGACCAGGAGGGCCGCGACGGTGAGGAGGGGGAGGGTGGTGGGGCATAGCCCAGGAGGGGTTGAAGTTAAACCCTTCAGGGCCGCCGCCGGCAGAGAATCCAAACGGTGGGAAGGGGGGTTGGGCATCGACGCCCTCGTTGCCGGTGCGAGCATTGGGAGGGGAAGTAGGGTCGTTGCCGCTGCCGCTGGGGGTCATGGAGCGGATGAAACCCCAAAAACCTTCCGGGCCGTAGCCGGCAGGGGGAGGGGGAGGCCGGTGTCCCGGTGGAGGCCGGCGACCTTGACCTTCAGGGCCGTTGAAGGACATGTTGTTTTGGTTGTGCAGTGATTTGTCGTTGATGGTAAGCTAAGTAGGTAACTTGGAATAGAAGTATGATAGTGAAGTGTGAAGTGTTTGCAACAGAACTATTGGACTGAAAGAGGCAGAGTGTCAAGTTTGGGTTATATACACCTGGGAGTTGGTTAGTTAGCTGATTGCGTACAACGCGGCAACTACTTACCCGGTCGAGAGCAATGACAAGGCTGGCCAGACCGCGTCAACGATCTCCTGATTTGCTGCTTGGTACTGTAACAGTTGCGATATATCCGAGCTGATGGTTATAAGCTCCGAGAGAGCTTGTATTGCTCTAGGTGTGTCCCCGAAGCTCCTATCAATGGAATACTAAAGAGGGGCAAAGTAAAGACGGCACATTCATATTCGCCACTTCATGATGACGACGCTCCCTTTCATCCTCAGTCGACCTCATTGCGCAGTTGTGCAGAAAGACCACCCAAGAGAAGACCAAGCTTTCTTATTTGATTGATCAGTAACACGTGCATTGTGCATACATACTGCAGTACTATGTCGCAATCCATCGCGCTAGCGTGTAGGTAGAGCATCATGGCTGCACATGTGAGCCATGATGTGCTACACAGAGCACATCCAAAGAATGATATAGAAGCAGCATTGCCGCGTGTTTCTGTCGATTCATCACATCAACTGTTACCATGGTTGATGATGGCTGCTAGGTCTTGGTACGCGGCCTCCGGTCGACTCACCGAATAGGGGCTCCACAAACCACAACCATCACCTGCCTCGGAGACTCGAGGCCGGTCTCCGAACTCCCCGACCACCGATGCCGTCTTGCCGTCCTCTCAGCTTAGGTTCTCAGTGTCGATGGGCCGGCGGATATTCATACCGAGCTCTGTCAGTTCAAGTCGAGAGAAATAAAAAAAGATAGTATTTAACGTTGGTTGTATATTTTATCCTTCTCTCCATTGGGCATCTCGCCTCTACGCCTGCTCTTAGGTTCTTAGCTGAACAAAGCGTACAACTCCCAACTTCTTTACACAACACCGAGACATGTGTAGAATTCAGTGCTAATCCTGAATTGTATATAGGTAATATAGGTAAGCAGACATGAATGCCTAAACGCCTGTCGTTGTTGAAATTCCCATTTGCCTGTGTTGCAGATGTCATGCTCTCTCGTCCGTTCGCAAATCATCGCAACATTTCCTTCCAAGTCATCAGATTATACCCGCATATAAAAACGTATTGGATGCTGTGCTAGGCGCCCCCAGTCTCGGCCAGCTTCTTTTCAGCCTCTTCAGCCCGCTTATTGGCCTCTGCAACCTGCTGCTGGAGCTGCTTGATGTACTCAATCGCCATCTCCACCGTACTCGCCTTGCTATTCGGCGCACCGCCATTCCTCTCCCTTTCCTTCTCCTTCTCCTTCTCCTTTTCTTTGCTCTTATTGTCGCTGCTGCCTTCCCCCTCACTGTCCCTCGGTGGTTTTGGCAGCAAGGTGGCAATCTCTTGTAACGCCGAGTTGATCCGATTCCGCCGACCTTGCTCGGCAATCTTGTGAGATGTCCGCTTCGACGTGAGGTTGGTGGAGAGCTCACTCGGATATGACACACCCGGCACTGTGTTGCCCTCCAGGATCCTCTGGTAGTTGGATTTGCTGGCAAGAAGTTGTGACGCCGTCTCCTCCAGGTCTGCTCCACCGGGCAGTAACGGTTTGATGTTGGGTGAAATTGAGATCTTGGGCCTAAGGGCCGGTGACACAGGAATCGAACTGACACTCCCCCGCTTCTTGCTATTTCTTGGTAGGAGCTGTGGTGTCCGTTTCGCTCCATATCCTGGTCCAGGTCCCAGCTGCGGGCTTGCTGTGACCGAAGCTGTTCCCGATGGCCTTACTAGCGTGGGGCCCAGTGACGGTGATGGCAAAGGCGCAAGGGATGGTGTTTTGGATGATCCGGCATCTTGGGCAGCTTGTTTTGGTGTCGGGGTATCGTTGGTGTGGCTGGATGGGGCATTGACATTGGAAACAGATTCAGGCAACTCAAACAGCTCAATATGGTCAGTATCAACCGCTTCATGGCTGTCAGCCCTGCTAGCTCCAGCCACAGTGGTGTGAGTGCTTGGCGAGCTCAACTTCATCAGCGATGCTGGAGTGGCGGGTGATGCCACACCAGGCCTGGGTGGCTGAAGAGCAATGACCGGAGTTGGTCCGGAATTTTGAGGCGCAATGTAAGGAGACGGCCTCGCAGACCGAGGTTTGGGAAGAGGGGGTGGTGGCATTTCGGTTTCAATGGGTGTCGTCTCATTCAGGGCTTCCGGTGAAATCGAGCCATCCTCCGAATCTGTTGGTCCAGTGGTGGTCGATGAGGATGAATTATGCATCATGGACGTCGGCAATGGCTGGTAGTCTTGGCTCTGCTCCGCGCTTTCCATCAAGTCACTCAGAGCTTGAGAGTTGAGGCTTGGCGTGGTGGCCAGCCTTTTCCTCAAGGGCTTCGAGATTGGTGACTGCTTCACGCCCGCCTTCGCCCTCGCCTTTGCCGCGTTCTTCCTCATTTTCTTGGCCAGGTCTCCCGGTGTACCGATCGGCATGGTCGACCCAACGGCATCAAGATCCATATCGATAGGTGAGCTGGTTGTCACAGGACCATGTCTTTGCTCAAACATGGCTAATGGGTCTGTTTGCGCATGCAGGGCGGGTGACGTTAGTGGGCTGAAGTAGGCTCCCGGAACAGTGAATTGGGATTCGACCGAGAAGTGGGTGTCCAGAGGCGTGACGGCGGGTGATACCAACGGGGTGAAGGACATCTGAACGCCGTCAGCAAACCTGTTGGCTGACCCGGGATACGGACTCGAACAAACATCGGACTGGTCCTTCGCTCTTTGATACCTATAGTCTACGGCCTGTTGTGGGTGTTGCTGCTGTTGGTGTGGGTGTTGTGTTCGGTGTGGGTGTGGGTGTTGCTGTTGTGGTTCTGGAGCATTACGCTGGACATAGAAAGGATTGGCGGCTGGGACCATCTCCAGGCTCTGTGGCGTTGGTGGAATCATGCGGTTCTGTTGCTGATGTGCGAAGAAGGCTGCGTGCTCTTCCATCTGGCGCTGCTGAGCCTGCATCTTTTGCTGTTGAAGAAAATGGATTTGGGCATCAATGCTGTTCACGATGGTCTCGCTTGGTGTTGGAGGCGGCATCATGGTTGTGGGGATAGACTGATAGGGCCCCCCTGTTGTTGTGATGGCCGGCACCTGATGCTGCATCGCTGGCATCGATGGTGATATGAGCATTGGCGCATCGCTGCCTGTCATTGGGGTGTCCAGCTGCTCGCGGCCGGGAACTTGCAGCATGTGGGCGCCAGCAGAGGACTGGAAGCCCTGGAAATTGTAGTCGATGCCCTCTGCCAGGTTGTTCATGTTGGTCATGTCCAGATATTGCTGAAAATCATCCTCGGCTGTGGTGGTATGAACGCCATGGTCCCCGACAGGCCATCCAGAAGAATCCATTGCGGTTAGGCTTTGTACCACTTGTGTCTGCAATCCGTGGGGTTGTGAGACACGATCTGGCGGGATATCTCGTCAAAACGTCGTCGATGGATCCGCCGCGCTTTCGTTTTTCCAGTCTTGGCGAGCTCTATAATCCTTCCCAGCTGCTGTTTCCCAACACGAGGGCCAGTGCCCAACTTCTCCTTCGACTTCGAGATGAATACGACAGTGGCGTTTTAGTTGTGCGCTCAGGGGAGTCACCGGCCCGGGTAAAACCGTTATCGTTAATCGGCCTTGAGACTTCGGTGGTTTAGGTAGGTACTGTACGTGTGCGGTCACGGGAAGGGCTCAATGGGCGCGCAACATGTGTCGTCGTCGTCGGGGTCGGCAGAGCGCAGGGCAGCACCCGTCGCGGTTGGGTTGAGCACGGCGAATGCTCCACGAAATTTGTCTCCTGGTGTGACTGGCTGTGAACGACGTTGAACGGAAGGCTTTCAGGGTTGCGGCTCCGAGGTGTTCTGATGGTGGGGGGGCACAGATTGAAATGGAAATCAAGTCCGCTATGGTCAGTGCGCGCTGCCCCACGATGTTTGTCTCTGCCACACCTCAAACTCCCCCATGTTCCATGTCCCGACTCCAACTTCCCCCGCGCAGACCAGTCCCAAGCAGCGCTTCCGGAGCGGCAGGTGTCGCGCTGAAAGCCGCGAAGGGTTATTAAGTAAGGCCCCTATATAACCATTACCTCAGCTTTCCCTCGTCAACCTCGAGCGGCCACCGACGCCGGCCACACTCACAGCTTGGGGTTCAACACGAAGCCGTCACGCTATGGGGCGACAAGCCCTTGGCCGTGGGAATATTGTCTAAGCTGCAGTAATGAGGCTCAAGGCAATTTCATCGGCAAGCTGTAGCAGATGTTACATTTCCTCTCGCCCGAAAAGCTTGAGCTCGAGCTGGTCAGGCACCATCTCGATAGAGAACAGTGCTTGATGGATGGAGCAGTGGTCAGGGTCTCAAACAGTTCAGTGGAAGTTAGATTCAGATGCCCCTCCTGTTCTAGTCAATATTTTATTCCGAGGTGGCTTTTCCCTTGTGATCTGCGTTGTACCACATGGTTGTGTACACGCCTTTGCCGGATGTGTGCTCGGTAAGATTCACAGACGCAACAAGCAGCTCCTCGCATCTCGTCAGGGTATCGGATGTGGTGAAGATGCCGGGTCACTTGCCTGCATGAGGTTGAATTTGAGGAAGCGAGGGTGTTCCTGGGTGGTCAAAGCTCCACTTGTTGCATGTCAACTGCAGGCGTTGAATAATGAATCCACCATCACATCGTGACAGCCTTCAAACACCCCACGCTTGACAGGTTCCCAGTGGGGGACTGGAGCGGCGGGTTTGCCATTCCTGACATTGGAAAACGGCTTGTCGTATTGGAGCGCTTTCGGCCGCGAGATCTCTGTCGGTCTTTTGTTGGTTCATATTCCCAGATGTCAACACTTCTTCTTCTTCTACCTTTCTGGAAACATGTTTTCTAGATTCGTTGACCGAAGGTCCTATCAACCCTGAATGTAGCGAGTGGCGCACCCCCTAGACGCAATGAGGCTTGCATTTCCGGCCAACAACTGTGGTTGCTTTTGCAACTCCCGCTCCAGTCTCGTGGGTGTGGTGTTGTGCCATGTGTTTTAAGGGTTCCGGCTTCTGCCGTAGTGGGAAAACAAGCTTTTGATGACTGATGTAAACTCATCAGCTTGGAAATGGGATTTGTCTTGAACGTGGGCAACAGTCAAAAAGCGAAACGCGACTTGGAACTTTTCCTTGTTGGTGCGAGGATTTTGACGTATCACACAGCTTGACCAATAGCATGATACCTTCAAGATTTTTCAAGAGGAGGCCTGAAAGAGAATCTAAAGTCAAGGCCTGACCACGGTGTAGTTTTCTTCAAGTTTTGATATTTTATGTTCTACTCAACGGCCAATCATAGACCAAAGAGCCCAGTCCTAAATACAATCCCACACCACATCCAAAGCATCCTCATTTCCCCCTTCTCTGCTTTCTGCCCCCTCCACTTCACCCCCATTCATACACCCCTTCCACCCATGGCTGCTAACAGCAACCGTATTGCCCATTGCGCATGTCCAACGCGATTATTGGCAACAAAGATTGTAACATAAAAGGTAGAAAACCAACGAGCGCCACAGCCACGACCAGATAATCTGGTGAGGCTGATGAGAGGGTAATAACTTGACAGAAGAAAACGCAGTGGTATCATCGGATCTTGTGAAGCGAAGACCCCCAAAAAAGAACAATATTAATGACCAAACCCGGGTCGCCAAAGCAATGCTAGCAGTGCTGGATGAAGAAAGAGAAAAAAAAACAGCCGATTGTACAGAGCAGGAGAAAATGCCGCAAAAAAGATATGCACAGTGCGTAAGAAAATGTATAAGCCCGGTGGTTTTGTGAGCCAAAAGGAGATCTAAAGGCGAGTGTCCGCGGCATCCAGGACCAGCATATGATGGAGGGAGGCATGTCGTGGGTATCAAGCGTCATAAAGATGTTTTGGTCGTGATAGGGGTCGTGGCGCCGACGTATAGGTGCGTTGGCATTTAACTCAGGTTGAGCCAGCTCATGTCGTCGCGTACTGCAGATGGCTGCTTGCGCAACGGCGCCGGCTCAGCAGGGGGCTTGGCTGCGGAAGCTGGAGCGAGAGCCGTGGCGTAGACACCAGAGTTCGACGAGTTCTGTCTCTCCATGCCCCAGGGCCTGCTGTTGCTTGCTGTGGGATCCCAGGCGTCGTGAACCGATTCCGGAATGCCGCTTGAGTAGGCTGACATGGAGAGGTCGCTCACCGCGCTGATGGGACGCCCCGTCTCGATCTGAGCGCTCATGCCTTCGTTGAACTTGGTGTTGTTGTAGGTGGCAATGGTGGGGCTGTGTGAGTTGACACGGCTGAATGATAGTCGAGGCTCGTAGATCTGAAGGCGAGGTACGGTTACGCTGTCCTGGGTCATGCGATTCTGCTGGTCGCTGTACTTGGAGCTCCGCTCCGAGTGTAGGGTAGTCCGCTGCGAGTTGTTCTTGGTATTCGAATTGCCGCTGCCGAAGCCGAGCATGTTAAGCGCCGAGCCTCCAGACCAGTACCGATTCCAGCCAGAGCTTCTACGAGTGCTTTCTCGCTTGTCCGTGCTGGTCAAGTTCCGTGGTCTTGGTTGAACAGTTTCGGTAGTAAATGATACCCCCTTTTCATCCCGCATGGGTTGCGGTGATGGCGGAGCCACCTCAGGAAGAATGGGCTTGCTGATAGTGCTCTTAAACGCTCTAAAAACGCTGTCGCCAGAGTCGCGCTTGCTGCCATCGCTGGACTTGCTGCCCTTGCGGCCTAGGGCTGGCAGCCTCGGCTTGCTCTCACTAGAGCGACCCATGAGGATGGCCATGGATGAGAAGGAACTCTTGGAGCCTTGAGACTGGTGTCCCCGGAAAACCCCAGCAGGACCCTGGCCGTAGGCAAGCGTGTCCTTTGCATAACCGACGCCGTCTTTTTCACTCGAAGATGCTCCGCTAGATCTTCTGATATGACCAGCCTCTGTATGGGCCTGCTGTCTCGTGCGTCTCCGCAGACAGAAATAGATCAGGCCCAAAACGAGTGCCAGTCCAAAGACAGACCCAAGCACAGCGCCGAGGATCAAGTTGAGGTTTGACCCGGAGCCGCCGGCAACAGGGGCGGTTGTTTCGGTTGGGGTTGCCGTAGCCGCAGCAGCGGAATCGCTGGTAATCGTAGCGAGTGTCGATGATGTCGCTGTGGAGAGTGTTGCAGTTGTCGAAGTGGCAGTTGTCGAAGATAGTGTAGTAGATGATTCATCATCGTCCAGCGAAAGAAGCCTGACTTGACCCAGCATTTCTGTGGCATTCTGCCAGGTGTTCGTCGTCGTATCGAACATGGCCACCGGCTCCTCACTATTCCCACCAGCAATAACGACCATTCCATCAATATCTTTAGCTATGGCGAAGTTGGTTCGGGTGGTTGTTGGGGCAAGCGATGAGTTGTACGCCGGCCAGTTATTCAGGGTCAATGGCTCAGATCTCCGCGCCCTTCTCCTGGTGGAACGCTTGCTGACTGGTGCGGCAGCTGTTACTGGCTGTCCTGGGCCAGTGTAGAGGACAGTCCGCTTAACAATGTTCGGTGACTCGGTCATGTCAAAGGTGAGTAGGTTTTGTGAGCCATCAGCGCCGCCTAGAAGTACAGCCTGAAGTGCTGAAGCGTCCTTAAGTGGTGCTGCAAGTGTCGCCCCGGAGTCCAGCCACTTCCCGTCCTGGTTATTGAAGAGATAAACTTGTCTGTTGTCAGGGTTGCCACCAAGCATGACAGCTTCATGAGTAGACCAAGGCAGTAGAATCGGCTTTACCGCTGGTGGCGCCCATGATTCGTGAGACCGAATAGTATGTGGTGCGGCCGCGCCCACAGTAAATGTCTGTGATGATGCCTGGCCATCTGAACCACCACCATATACGAGAATAGAATCTGTGCTGTTGAGGTAGACGGCGCTGTGACCTGTCCTGCCGCTAATGTCGCGGGAATCCACTGGAACTGCCTCCCACTGACCGGTCGAGAAGGTAAATTTCTGAAGTCCCAGATACTCTTGGTTGGCCGCCTTTCCTCCAACCACAAAGAAGGCCGAGGTCGCCGGGTTTCCTGTTGTCGAGCCGACACAAGCACCGCCGGTGACCTTCTCGCCCTGTGGCAAGACCTCCCACTCAGCACCTGGTTCGAGCTTCAAAGACTGAAATGCGTCGGCCGAATATGTGTAAAGCGTGTGGTCGAAGATGACGGAACACGCATCGTTCAAGGGTGTCTCTGGCTGAGGGAGAGACATTGTGACTGTGTACCCGTCTCGTCAGTCGCGGTGACGAGCGACCAAGAGATCAATGGACTCCTCCGAGCAGGTAAACGTAGGGAATGGTGGCGATGGTGTCCTCCGAGTCACAATGACATGTCGAGATGAAGTGGTTGCTCCTGGTGTAAACCGAAAGAATATCCAAATCAGGGAGCCCCGGGTAAGAACTGGCACAGAGAGGCACGGTGTTTGATCCGGACTTTTCCTTGAGCTGCTGTGGTCAACTGTGGCACACTCTGCACAACCAGCAACACGGAGAATAAAATGATGGTGATCTGGAAAGTTGAGGGCCGGCCCTTGCTGGGGAGCAAAAGAGGATGATCGACGGAACAAACTTGTTGCTTTGTTTCCCGAGAAAACGGCGGTCGATCGTGTCGACGAAGAAACAAACTCGACTCCTGGTTCCCGTCCTGAAGGGGGGGTGTTCGTGTCGCAGGATGGGGAGAGGGCGGGAAACGTCTGAGCGTATGTGTTGTTTCTGTTGCTCCAAACCAAAGCTTGGTGACGAGAAGAAAACTGAAGTTCTGAAAAACTGTGCCAGACGAGTTTCAACTTTTCCCACTCGCGATGCAATTCGCAACTCTCAAGAGGCGAGCAAAACGACAACGACGACGACAAAACACGCGAAGCGGAAAGAGGAGAGAAAGACGCGAGAAGCAAGAGAGAGAGAAAGGGAGATTGAGAGACAGCCGACCAGTGTGACCGAGACATCGGGCGAGGACCGCCAGACCAGCATCCACTCCCACCGACCACAGAGATGAACTCGGAGAGTCTGACCAGGGGAATGGGAGCCGGGGGCTTGGTCGAATCAGAAACGCCAATGGAGCTTACAGGGTGGTCCTGGACCCTCATTTGTAGCCCATCATGCGAGTGACCTCCAGTGGCACGCAACGGCAGCGGGCCAGCCATGTAGCGGGGGCTTGCGAGGGACCTTGTCCGTCTTGTGGAAGGGGAAAAAGGGGGCACAGGCGCAAACAGAAATTGGCCAGTGGAAGCCTCGGCTTCCTCACCCATCCATCTTCAAATTCTCATCCCAATGTTGGTGGTTGTATGTACGACCATCCCAGACCCGTGGTGGAGATGCCCGGTTGAAGATGATCCACCACGTGCAGTTTGGCGTTTGTTCTCCAGTTTTGTCGAACGACATTGATGACAGATGCTCTCCGTTTCATTGACGGCGACCTTCGTTCGTCAGTTCAGCTTGTCAGCTCATGGCTGATTGGAGAGGCTTTCGTGTTCGTCCAGTCTTTTCGCTCACGGGCAGCGGGGAGATCTCTTTGGTGAATCCAAGCAAGGGCAGACGAGGTGACATGGCGCAGAGGCCACCACCAAATGGCAACCCTGCATTGAAAAGCACTTGAAACGCTAGCCTCCTGGCAGTTCCCCTGGCGCTAGCCCCAAAACGGCTCGAGAAAAGAACGTTGAACGAACCCCACATATGCGGCCCGTGGTCTGTGGCTCCTCCTCGGTGCTCTTCAAGGGGAAAAAAAGAAGAAATGGAGTCGGCTTAGATTGCTTGTTTCCTTGTTTGCAAGAGCTTGTCTGCTATGATGTCAGTTGCGTAGATATTAATTCCAATCTTTCAACATGTGTTACGAGCGCGAATATCAGCTATCGATATGGATGGACCTGCCAGTATGGCATAACCCAAGGTTGTAGTCAGTCACTGGCCTGGGGTGGTGGCTGACCGGACCTTGATAATGACCCCTCCATCAACCGGCGGCACGACTTGACAAACTCCAAGGCGCATTATGGCACAGCTAGACATTGGAGGAATTTTCTCCTGAATGATACATCATCCAGCCATTCATGGTTTATGAAAAGGAATCAGTATCTTTGACATAGTGAGATCGAAATGTAAGAATTAATATGGAGATAGGCCCTTTGGCGGCACATACCTAGATGCTTATCTCTATCCCTCCAAAACATCTTCTCTTCAAAAGCAAACTAGATAATATCAGAATACCTGTATTCTTCCTCCCCTCTCATTTCGGTCCCGTCATGAAAAGTTGCCATCACACAGCATGAAGCCAGGATGCCTTCAAATCGCGATCCTTGTACCCCATAGCCGCCTGGTGAGGCCCAAGAAACCAGCCCCTCCATCCCCACCCTCACCGGTGATGACGACGGTGAACAGCACCATCCGGCGGTACGGTCACGACCCATCATCCGATCTACCTTATTCGTATGCTTCGTAGTGTAGACCGCCCGCCTGAAGCAGCCACCGCGGTTCTGTAAAAAGATGCGTAGATCACCAGCTTCAGCCGCCTTGATGTTGCACTCTCTCCGCCCTCTGCGTGTCGCTCATGCATGTCATCACACAGGCACTTTCTAGCTTGCTCCATATCTCTATTCACTTCCCCATCTTCACAACAACCAATAACCACCCCCAAGCATTTCATCAGCACCTAGATAAACATCTGCAACCTGAGTCACCACACCATCACTTCACCTGTCAAAATCCCTTCCCCGCCTTCCCCCCCATCATCAAATTTATACGCGCTGGAATGCACAAAAAAGCCCACAACACAAAAGTAGGGGCGGGAATGCAATGCACGACAAGTACATTAGGACACCAGATATGCAAGATCCAGTCCAGATGTGTACCTTACCTTATGCATTCCTCCCGTTGGAAAAGGAAAAAAAAAAAAAAGGCGGCCGCCCAAGTGGCTTGCGTATTGTTGACCAATCGACCCCTCCATTGAAATGCGTCTTAAGCGCCCGCGGCGTCCCTCTTCTCTTCGACCACCACTTGGTGAAGGTAGCATAATTTAACCTTCAAAACAACAGGACCCAGTAGATATGCCCCATGACAGTGGTCCTGTGATGTGTTATGTTTCGAAGCGCCTACGGCGAAGTCACGTTCTGCCCAAAAAGTCTTGTCTACAAGGTGATCTACCCGCTTGGCCTGAGTTTTGGAGTTGACGAGATTTCCCAGAAAAGCGCCACGTTTTGGTGTAGAAGCCATAGATTGCGAGAGTCAAGCACACGGTCACAGGACGAACAAGAACGAAACAAGTACAGAGAAAAAGTCGCTAAAAGCGACATGTATGTAGAGCTTTATTAACCCATTCCCCAAGATTCCATTTCCATATTCACCACTCCCCATGATTCCAGTCTAAAATACACCCATCCCCCCCTTTCCCCAGCCCGAATGAATCGCTATGTTATACAATAACAGAAAGTTTTTGCTTGCCCAATCCTCCACACCGAAAAGAAAGCATAGAAAACACCATGCCTGCATAAAAACCCTCCTCCGTGAAAGCTAACGTCAGCTTGTCACGCTTGCTGGTATCATCGTAGAAAGCACCGTATCCGCCCCTTGTTGCGCGAAAAAGTGCCCGTTTCCCAAATCTCAAAACTCCAGTCCGCACCCAGTCGTGGCTGTATCCGCCCCCTTCTTCCGCCGACTGACCGAGGCATATGCATATGCAAGTACATTGTTGAACCCAGAAAGAAAAAGAAAATCCCATGTTTCCGCCCCCTCCGCTTTACTCCTATGTTTGCTTGTTGTTCTCATTTGTAGCCTGATCAATGACTCGCAACCATCATCGCGGATGCCATCTAAGCAGGCGCGATAAAGGCAGCAGGTGGCAAGTTGGCCCGCTGCTCCTCGAAAGACTGGAGAGCGAGATCGAAGTTCCAGTTGGCTGTCCCGGATAGACAAAGCTCCGAATACTGGGCGTTCATGCCGGTGCGCCTCGACAGTTCCTGGATAAGCTGGACCCTAGTGACATCGTCGATGACGGGCACCGCAGCGACGGCCGGAACCACTGGGGCAATAGGCACAGCGGGGACAGCGGTGGCTACTGGGGGAGACGTTGCAGCAGCCCGGGGCGTCCATTTGTGGAGGGTGAGCTGATCGCTGAGAACCCGGTAGGGGTGAGGAGCGCCTGGCTTGCTAGGCCCGAGGATGAAAGAGCGCGAAAAGGTACGCGTACCATAAAGCTCCTCGGTCGTATCAGCTTCTTCGAATTGCCCATGGACGCTAATCATCAAGCCCATCGCGAAGCCGTGTCCCGAGGGTTCCGCCAGGTGGGGGAATGTATGGCAGTCGATAATCCATAGCTCGGGTTGGTCCAGAGTGGCGTGACGAGTGGCCGGCAGCGACTTCCACATCTCAGCAATAAGCGAGGCGCCGGTGAAAAGACGCTGGACAACTGCTGGGTTTCGGCTCCCTCCAAGCTTTTGAATGTTTCGGGAGTATTTCATGTAGGGCTTCCAATCAGCATCGCGACCGGGCTCGGGTGTGGCAGAGAGCGAGGCCACGGACTCGGCGTCATAAAATTGCGCTGCCAGGGCGGGTCGATCATGATCGTAGAGCTGAAAGAAGGAGCGCAGAAAGATGCTGGCGACGTTGTTCTCGCCATCCCGGAGATTCGAGGGCAGCTGGGCCAACGGCTGTGGAGTCATCGCCTTTAAGGCCTCAGCAGCCTCCTGTGGAGTCCGGACAACGTTTCCATCCAGGACTTGAAGGCATGGGAACCATTGGGTGATCTGCGTGGCATAGTCAAGAATGCCAGTGAGAGGGTTTCCAACCAGATAGAGCTCTTCCAGATAACGGAATTCCTGCTTCCATTTGGTAATCGAGGAGAAGGTATCGAGCTTGTTGTTGCTCAGGTCAAGCCGACGCAAATGTGGCAGCGCATAGGCAAGTGAGAACACCTGGTCGACATCCGAGATCTCGTTACGAGCAAGGGAGACCGACTGAATGCCCTGCTTCTTCTCCTCGGCAGTCTTGAATTGTTCGCCAGCGACATGAATAATGGCCCTGAACGACTTTTCCGCAAGTGACTGAGAGCCGACTGCGCCGAGGTTTCCAAGGATGTCGTCTGTTCCGAGAGCCGACAGATCGAGCAGTTTCTGCTCAGCGTTGTACCGCTTTGCCAGCAAGGCAAGCAGCTTCTCCCGGGTGTCTGCGGCTTCTTTTGAGAACTTGGTGCCAGTGGGGAATGGTTCAGTGGTCTCCTCAATAGTGATGGGAGCACCGGCGTACTGGTACCCATTGAGATGCATGATGCTGGATACGTCGTCCTTGTTGGCTTTGACCCAGACGTAGTCGCCGTCCAGGACACCCTTGTGTATGTTAGTATGTGATCAAATTAAACAAAAGAGAATGGGGCTAGCGTACTCTGCCCAGGACGACTTTCTTGTCCTTATCGGCCTTGCGCTCAATGAATTGGAGAAGGCCCTTGACACCACCGTCAGAATTGGATGCGGCCTTGCTGTTCTTGATGCCCAGAATCTTGAGGGTCGTTTTTGGGTGCTTGGATCCACCTTCGCCGATGTAGTTTTTGAGATTCTGTGCTAGGCGCGAAGATGTTCTAGAGCCCCGCGAAGCTCCTCTGGCAGCTCCTCTGCCGCGGTTTCCCCTACCGGACGGTCCAGTTGGTGGATTGGAACCCAAGGTCGGCGCACCCATGGAAACATCACCATCGCGATCGGTTCTGGTGGCAGCTCGGTGCTTGGCAACTCCGCCGCGAGAAGCTCGACCTGTGGGCTTGCGATTGTTGCCGCCGCCGCGAGGACCAGTAGGAGGGGCCATCGTGTGGTTGAAATCGAAATTTGCTTGAAAGTCGCGACCTGGACTGCAACGAAGACGAGCTTGGCTGTTTGCAAGTTTTGCCGAAGCTTATGTCAACAGCCTTGGACGGTAAAAGTCGCTCGGCGAGGGTACCAAGGGCGGAAAGCTGTTTGGCAGATCCTGTCGAAGCAACGACCACTTTTTTGCGCGGGGTTTATGAGGTATGGAAGAGGAAGCGGGGCACTGTTGGTGGGCGTCGCTTCGATGAGGCTTCGGTCGACTCTCGCTGGCTGACAGTGATGGCTGGGAGTCGCGCAAGCGCAGAAAAAAAACACAACGCTCAAAGCAGATAGGTGAAAGTGAGGTTGGTCGAATGTTGTCCCTGCTAACAAAGAGAGTAGGGGACCAGTAGGTACCGCTGTTTGGAGGCGCCGGTTGCGGCACAAAGAAGAGAAGTAGGTGGTGTCGTTTGAGGTTGAGAGATGGAAAGTTTCGGTGCAAGGCAACGAGAGCTCGAACAAAAAGACGATCAACTTTCAGGTTGGCTGTGACGGCACGCCTGCCACAAACCTTGCAGCAGGTGGGGCTCTGCCTGGCCATCTGACCCACCGTTCCTGAAAAGGGCCAACCAATCGTAGCTGCTGCCGAAGCTTTGGTGGGGCACAATTCACCGGAGCTGGGGTGGCTTGGCAAGGCTGCTCCGTCAATTGCACGTGCTCTGGTGTATTGTCGCGTTTTTGAATAGGCACAATAGGTCGTCGTCGTCGCGTCTTCTTCAGAGACGATGCACGTCGCTTTCAGGCCAGACAGCACCTTCGAGATGATATAAGAAGCATTCTCAGAAGCCTTCATCTACCCATTTCACCAATATATCTTCCTGACTCAGATACCTTTGTTGTAACGATACCCGCCGAGGCGGTGATACATCACAATGGATGATGAGTTTGACGACACCTTTGATTTCGACGACGACTTGATCGCACTCACTCAAGTTGCCGAAGCCAAAGCAGCGGCGGCCGCAACGGTGCGACCGCAACCACGTACGCCGGCCACAAATAAATCAGCTCAGAGGCCTTCCATACCTTCAGTAACCCGGGCAAATACGGCAGCTGCAATCTCAGAGTTTGACGACTTGCCATCAGATGCCTTCGACAGTTCCCCGGAGCCACCACCAAATCAGAAGCGGCCTGGTCAGGTGCCACCTCCCAGAGCCACCCCGAGGTCACAGGGCCAAGGGCCAGGCTTTCGGCAGACGACACTTTGGGGAGGCACTGTGAGGCAAGACAGCGTTCGGCCTTCGCAGGCGACTAAGAGTCGCCCATTCCGCGCTGACCTGCCACCAGAGATACCAACACATCATGAGCTTAACGAGTGTGAGCTTTCGAAATGGGTCTATCCTCTGAACCTGGGGCCCATAAGAGACTACCAGTTTACCATAGTCAACAGCGCTCTCTTCAACAACACACTGGTGGCTTTGCCCACTGGTCTGGGGAAAACGTTTATCGCTGCCACTGTCATGCTCAATTTCTATCGATGGACCAAGCGAGGCAAAATCATATTTGTTGCGCCCACCAAACCCTTGGCGTCACAGCAGGTGAAAGCATGTCTTGACGTCGCAGGTATACCGCGGTCCGAAGCAACACTGCTGACAGGAGAGACGGCTCCTGCTTTGCGTGAGGCCGAATGGGACACCAAGCGGCTCTTTTTCATGACACCCCAAACACTGCAGAATGATCTGTCCAAAGGTTATGCAGACCCCAAGTCAGTTGTCCTTTTGGTGGTCGATGAAGCCCATCGGGCCACGGGCGACTACGCCTATGTTAAAGTAATAGAATTCCTTCGCCGATTCTCGCAAAGTTTCAGGGTTCTTGCACTCACCGCAACTCCTGGGTCCTCTGTGGAAGGCGTCCAAGATGTCATTGATAATCTCGGTATCTCCCACATCGAAATCAGAACTGAGGAGTCTTTGGATATCCGGCAATACGTTCACTCTCGAGAGACCAACACAATAACACTCGAACCATCAGACGAGATGATGGAGGTGAGGGGCCTCTTTTCCAAAGCCCTCCAGCCTCTTGTCGATAAGCTGAGCGCCCAGAATATTTACTATGGAAGGGATCCCATGAGTCTCACGACCTATGGCCTGATGAAATCGAGGAGTGAATGGCTTGCTGGAGCTGGCAAGCACGCAAATCAAGGACTCAAGTTTGCCATGTTCGCCGTGTTTAGCATTCTACAAAGCCTGGCGCATTCCATCAAGTTGCTGAACTTCCACGGAATCAAGCCATTTTACCACAACCTCCTGGAGTTCCGCAACTCGGAGGAAGAAAAGGGCGGAAAGGGTTCGAATATGAGACGACAGGTTATCCATGACGAAAGCTTCAAGAAGATGATGACCATGATCGAGAAATGGATGAAACTGGACGGCTTCAGTGGGCACCCCAAGCTCGACTATCTCTGCGAGACACTAGTAAACCACTTCATGGATGCTGGGGAGGCATCCAACACAAGAGTCATTGTCTTCAGCGAGTATCGAGACAGCGCCGAGGAGATTGTGCGAGTTTTAAACAGCAAGCCTTTGATCAGCGCGACGGTTTTCGTGGGACAAGCAGATTCCAAGAGAAGCGAGGGCATGAAGCAAAAGCAACAGATTGAAACGATTGAAAAGTTCAAGAACGGCCAGTACAATGTCCTCGTTGCCACATCCATCGGCGAAGAAGGTCTCGACATTGGCCAAGTTGATCTTATCGTCTGTTATGATGCCTCGTCCTCTCCGATCCGCATGCTGCAGCGAATGGGACGCACAGGGAGAAAGAGAGCAGGCAAAATTGTACTCTTGTTGATGAAGGGAAAGGAACAGGAGAAGTTCCTAGAGGCCAAGGACAATTACGCCAGGATGCAACAGCTCATCTGTGATGGTGATAGTTTCAACTTCCGGCATGACCTGTCTACGCGAATTGTCCCAAGAGACATGAAGCCAGAAGTTGATAAGCGCATGGTGGAGATACCAGTAGAGAATACACAGGACCCCTCTCTGCCTGAGCCGAAAAAAACAGGAGCCCGGAAGAAAGCGTCAAAGAAGAAGTTCAACATGCCTGATGGTGTGGAAACTGGGTTCGTCAAGGCATCCGATTTCTTTGGGAAAGCGGCTGCCAAAAAAGCCACCCCCAAACCACTCGAGCCCCAGGAGACTGATGATATCGCGGAAGTACCTCCTCTTGAAAAGGTTGTTCTGAGCAAGGCGCAGATTGGCGAGTTGGATAGACGGTATCGAAGCCTACCAGGGATCGCAAACGCCGAAGTTGAGCCTCTAGATTTTGGTGCTCATTCTCAGAGGTCTCTGCGGCCGACTTCCCTTGTGAAACACGGCAAGAAGACCAAGCGGTTTGTGAAGCTGATGAGAAAATTGGGAGACATGCAGGACCCGTTCGAAAAGTTCACAACGCCGTATGGCGAAACTGATGTGTCCAACTGGCGGGATCTTCCGGCCCCGACCTTTGCGTCAGATACAGACGCTTCTGATGAAGAAGACTCGGCTGGAATAGAGGCGGGCACTGGCCGAGGCAAAAAGCGCAAAGAGATTGCGGTAAGGTCTGACGACGACGACGGCGGCGGCGGCGAAGAGGAAGATGGGGATGAGCCGGAGGCTACTTCACCTCCCGCTCGCAAGAGGGGTGCTCGAGGGAAGAAGGCAACGAAGAGGAAGGGCCAGGTAGCACGGAAGCTGGAGGAAATCGGGGATGACTGTATGCGTACGAGTGATATGGAAATTACGGATGGGTCAGATGATGGTGCCGACCTGGAAGATTTTGTTGTTGATGATGATGCGGACCTGTTCGGCTCGAGTGCCACCCTGAGGACACCTGGCTCTGCAAAAAAAACGAAGAAACCCCCACCAACAGAAGAGAAGCCTTTCTTTGAACCTATGGAGTCCGAAGAGTCAGATGAGGATATGCCGGATATCACGGAGCTGGCGACGTCGTCGGTGAAAAAAACAAAGCATAGCATGGCAGCGTCAGCTTTTGGCACAGAGAGTAAGGAGGATCTGTCGCCGGAGCCGACGCCGCGGAAGAAGAAGAGGCGGATTTTTATGGCTGACAGCGATGACGATGATGAGTGAGCCTGGCGACGGTTGGGTGGGGTGGCACTTGTACAAGTAAATGAAGCATAACATTGCAAACACATTGCGAAAATTGCAACCACACGGAAAGTTTTGAGAGTATGTATTAGTGAAGTTGACCCAAATGTACCACCACACGGTACAACGCGTCTACTTATTTGATTCTATCTTGTTTTAATTTAACCCTTTTCTCCTCTATTGCCCAGCAATAGATCCAACCCCTATCAAAAACAACCAACTCCTCTCCTCGCCGTGTTCACCGTCGGAGGAAAATACCGCTCCTTGCAAGGCCTGTACCTAGCAGAAGAGACCCTCATCCCAATCACGATCTCCCCCTTTTGCTCCTCTCTGTTCAGCCACCGCTTGATACCTTCCCGTACTTTGTTCTCCCCCAGCCTCTCGGCGATAGCAAAGAGGTCATACCCCTCCCTCCCCACCTCGCAGAGCCCCTTTTGGCTCTTGACAAAGTGCTCCAGTACCCACCTCTGACTTTTGGTCAGGGGAGCGGAGGAGGAGTGCTTGTGGATGCCATACCAGTTGATCTTGTTGATCCAGCCTGCCAGCCAGGGGTTTTTCCTGGGGAGGTGGAGGCGGACTTTGTGGTGTTTTGTCAAGAGGTTCAAGAGGAGGGTAGTGTCTGGGGTTGTCTGAGGGAGGAGGAGGAAGGATTTGAGTTGGGAGAGGAGGGAGAGGGATGTGGGGGAGGTGTAGTGGATGTGGTTGAGGTGGGTTTGGGGCTGAGGTTTGGAGTGGGTGAGGGAGCGGGGGTAGGAAGTGGTGTATGTTTTGGATTGGGGGGGGTTTTGAGCGCGTCTGGGGTGATGGTAGACTAGCTTGGGAGTGGAGCGGATTGCTGTAGTGGCAGAGTGGTAAGAAACAGGGGAGGATTTGATGGAGGCGGTTGTGGTAGGTTGGGGTACACCGCGATAGCTTGGGGTGTTGTCTGCCGCGGGGATGGGGCGAGATAGGGAGTGGATGGTGATCTCGCCGTGGTGGTTAGTACGTGTTGCCTCGCCGTCACGGACAGAGTGGGCTGATTGCATTTTACTCTTGCGGGTGTTGACAGCGACTGATGTGGACTTTTTGGCCTGTTTCAAAGCGTCAGCCTTTGCTGCTTCCAATTTCTCCAAAATGTTAGTGTTACCGTGAAGGTATGAAACTGTTTCGAAATAGAAATGGGGAGTAGGGCAAGAGTAACTGGACCTACCGTCTGTATTTATTGAGCCTCTCTCAGGAAGTTGTTGTCTGACAGTCAACTTGCTGTCTTTGGTTGACGCCCAGCGTCTCAGAAAGTTGAATGTCATTTTTTCTCAAAGGCCGGTGTATGCAATATTCCAAGCCAACCAACAACCAAAAAGAAATCCAACAAACACTTAACGCCAAAAAACAACCGAAATAGGAAAGCCGTCAAGACAAGATCCCCGTTTTGGTGTTTGATGGGTGCTGATGTATCGAGTGGATAAGTACAGAGGTGACCTTCTACACCCAACTGGTGGAGGGACCAACTTCTTTAATACATTTTGTGAATTGTTGAACAACCTGATGTCTGAACAATGTCTTGTTATAACCTGGCAACACAATGGGACAAAGAAACGGGTTGATTCCCTTGTTATCTTTGGTGCCGCCAACCGTCTGGCATCACAATAGGTCAATTCACTTCTCGAAAGAACAGAGGAAGAACCTCAGGTTGATCGTTCCAATAAGATTTTCAGATTCTTAGATTGAATGTGAGTTTGCTTCAAAGTTATCAGCTATTAAAGATGGCCATACAGGCAGGTATACGATACACAGTCTAGAAGAAGGCGGCAATAAGCATAGCTCCAAGCCGCCATCAAAAATAACACTGTGTTATAGTCCAGAGTCGAAGCCTATAAATAGCTCTCAATGACTTCCGATTTAGACAATGCCATTATTGTGTGAAATCCCCACGCAACTCTTTATCCTAAACGCTCGACCGTAAACCTCAACAGTAGAACTCTCAAGATGACCAAAACAGCTGGAGACGAGAGCTCAAAGTCCAGTCATTCATCCAGACAATCCAAGAGCAGCTGGACCAGAAGAAGGAATGAATACCGGAGCCACCAGCAACGCGTCGCGCCGCGCCTTCACCAAGAGAAACATGGCTGGGAATACCAACCAAATGCCTCAGCACCGGTGACGGGTCAGGCCGCTTTTGGTCCTATCCAGACCACCGACAGGATACTCCTCTAGAGCAACCATCTTACATCCCGCACCCCATAGACTTCGGTCTACCGCCGAACACGGTACAGTATCGTTGGGAAACTCCCGACCCGATGGGCCAACAACCACAGCAGCAATAACGCCAATCTCCCCAGAGATACGGGACTTACCACCAGCCAGTTCACTAACACCTTAGGCACCACTCTTTCTTTCACTCCAAGACATCTATTGGCCCAGCACTTCTAGGCTGTAGTTAAAACCACTTGGTTGGCGCCCCCGATACTGTCAGATTCAGGAGTTGTATCCGGCTCCAATCTCCGGCATATCGTCAGATTGGGCAGAATAGGGTAGGGTCGTAGTAATGTTATCCTGGTGCTGGGTTGGGCATGTTCACATCTTCTTAGCGTTGCTCTCTGGTCAAACCACAGGGTTGACAGCCGCGCCTCCGGTGGCAGAGCATTCACTTGAGCCGCATGGCGAAGGAAGGGTTGAGCAGGAATCTGGGGGCTGTCAGGAACTTCTGTGTGGTGTGGGAGACTCCTCCGGCACTTGGGTTCTACCTTGTTGGGGTTGATGATTACGACAGGCAACGTTGTCAACTTCTTTCCAATAGAGTAGATAGCCAAATGCAGGCATGTTTTGTCCCAGAACAATGGACAGTGAAACGACGATCCTAGGTTCCATCCTCCCGGAGGGGGGTTGCGAATGTCGAGGCCATCTTCTCTCACGCCACTTTCTCTGTTGCCTGACCCCCACAGTTGTGTTGTTTGTTTGCTTGGGAACTTTGAAAACTGGACCAGAATAGATTGTGGCCACATGACAAGACAAAAGAGGCCCTCCTGGAAGGACTTCAAGATCCACGGACGGGAACCAGATTCCTGCCTCACCGAACAACAGCATTACCCCGCCTGCGGCTCTGTTGTGCAAGTTGAAGCACCTGGCGAACGGGGAAAGAAAGGGAGATGGGAGATTATTTGCCTTGTCTTGCACAAGGACTTTGCAGAAACGGACTCACCAGAAACCATCCAGTCGTTGGGGGACGCAGCAGTCATACGAAGCACAACGAAAAAGAATACAGTAGCCTAAGTGGGAACCATATACTGCGGGGGAGGTTGCATCGACGTTGAGGCTCCCGTTTCTCTAGCATCCTATTGGCAGACCTGGGAGATGTCCAGTAATCAATAACGTCCGACTGTGTATGTCGATGGGATAGTGTTTGTGCCGTGCGACGTGGTGGTTTCCCAATCGCCTCGCTTGGATGGAATGGGGAGCTTGGAGAGGGAACTGGCATTGGCTCGTGCCGGTCATCCCCAGTGATCCCCAGACCGCTCCGTGGCCTGTGTCCCTGCCCAAGGCGAGCCAAGCATTTCTGGATCAGCCCTACAGGAACCCGAGCGGAGACCTGCTGCAGCACAGCATCAGCATCTGCATCTGTCCCTCTGTCCCTCTGGTGCCCTCAACGCCCTTTGGTCGACCGCTTCTGCGCACATCCGTGACGTTCTCATCCGGGTCATGCTGTCCCGATATGCTGATCAATGTTTGCGAGTCATCCATCTGAGTCCTTGAAAATGTTATCGAGAGGTTGGGGGCTGCATCATCACGCTTGAGTGGGTGTGGCTTCAGCGTTGAGCCGCAATACTGCATTCTGCATTCTGCATCCTGCTTCAGGTCTATGGCTTTCTCGCCATGTTGCTTGCCGTCATTGGCTGGCAAGAAACCTGCATCGAAGTCCTGGAAAGTCAGATTGCGAGATGTTGCAGCACAGCGGTGGCTAAGCTGTGGGGTGCAACAAGCTCCATGAACGGACCACCGCTTATTCGTGGTGGAGATGCGGACATCAGTTGGGTTGTTCGCGGAGGAGGTCTGTGGAGTACTTGGTAGACGAGATTGCACAGATAATGCTGTTTGAGAGAGAGACGAGATGGGATGAGCGAGGCAGACGTTTAGATGAGCCGACTGGAGAGCTCGCTGATGACAAGCGGTGGTCGAGAATGTGAAGGCTCTGCACGGCACAGCAACAGCTCATCTGCGACTCTGCAACTCTGCAACTCTGCGACATGGTGAAAGCGACAAGCCACAGATCAAAGGGCGGTTCCTGTGGCCCCTGAATGTTCCTGCGCATTGTCGCCCATTGCGCTGGGATGGCCTCTCCCGTTGGCCACGCCCCTTTTGATTGACCTCATAACCGCCCAAAAGACCCATCCGGTTTCTCTTCGTAGTTTTTCCAAAGACGACGAAACGGTTGACGTGTTGATTGCGATGGATTAAAAGGGACTTCGTCATGACCCGCGCGGCAGAAACGACATCGAGGGGGGAAATCTGTCTGCCTCAGTGAGGGCAACCGGATAACAGGTGCGCTGCTAGCGTAGCAGAGGGCCAAGAGCCAAGTTTGTTAGTCCGGGACCTGATCAAATGTCAACTATCCTCCTATCAAGCGGTTTGTTGCAGTTGGGGGGAAGCGGTGTGTCAGCAAGACAGTTGTCCTGCATTAACAGGACCACGCCAACCAATTCCAACTGGAACCGTGCAGCAGCTATCGTTTTACTGGGAGAGACTGGTGGGAGAGCGGGAGAGGGTGGCATTGGGGGCATTGGGAACGAGTGGTGGCATTGGATGATTTTTCGGCGACAGAATTGGGAAAAGGATTCAGGGCTGACCAATTGGATCTGTCTGCTGCGCCCGTCTGAGACCCATCTCTTGCCAGGGACCCCGGTCGACAAAACAGGCAGCAGCGTCCAAAAGGCTCCACGCATTTCTCATCATCCCTTCGGTCCCCGACGTCCTCCTCCTCGTTCACGTCCTCAGCACCCACGCCGCCCCTTCTCACGACAAACCTCTCTTTCTCTCCATCCCATCCCATTCACCACTCATCGTTTTCGGCAGAGAAAAAAACTCTGCCCCCGGACATCCTCAGGCCACCATCGACTGTCAACGGGCCGCTTTCCCTGGCTTGATTTGTGAGGCTTTGCTGAGCTAAGACCACTCCCGCCGGCCACGCATTTACCACCGCGTCTGCCCACTTCCCATTGCCCCCTTTGTTATAGGACTTCTTTTCCCTTCGGCCACTGTCTTCCTGGCACAACGCCTTGTCCTTCCCGGCCCTTCCTTCGAGCGTATTCCACAGACCGATACATCCGTCCTCGTCGTCGTGACGCCAGGTCCTGGATTCCATTGTGAGCTTGAGGTCCCTGGCACTTCCCATCCGACCTTCATTCACACAGGTAAGGAACAAGAACCCTCTCCCCATCCCTCCCGTCTTCTTTCCTTCTCTATCTAGCTCCAGTCCACGTCGGTCTGGGCATCGTGACGTCTGGCTGCAACTCGTCTTGGTATTGGCCAATCCTGCTCTCAAGCACAAAGTCCTATCTGCAGAAAGTGTGCGTGGTAGATCGCTGCATTCGGCATCTTCTGCTTCTGTGACTCACATCCTCTCGTCCCTCAGCCCTACAATGGATACATTGCATGATTGAAAACTGACAAGAGGACCTGGCACAGTGCTCTCTCTCGCTCTCTCTCAGAAAGACTCGGGTTTCACCCCGCATCTACCGCAGCCATGTCCTCCAACCCCCGTAGGACGCCGATGACTCGGCCGGACTCGAGAGGCCTTTCACTTAAGACCAACACCCTCCAGAAGGGAGCCACCTTCCACTCGCCCACCAGTCCTACCTCGACCTCAGGGAACGTCTTCAGACCGCCATCTCTGCCGCGCCGATCGCAGTCGAACCTGGACGATGTCATTGATTCCCATCGCCGCCGCGCCGCTCTGGCCTTAGACGACTTTGACAGAACACTCGCCGGTCTTTCCGTCAGCGACTCGGCTTCCTCAGCGGCTGCGCGCAAGATTCTTCACGAAGACAGCCCGCCCATTCCCCGTGGAATTCTCGACCACACGCTGGATACTGTCATGGCAAAGGAGAAAGAGGTGGAACGCAAAGTATTGCGCCCTCGCACTCGCCGAACTTCTCGGCACCACGAATCCGACAGCGGTCTCGGCACCTCTATTGCTTCCACTAACGAAAAAATCGCTGCGAAGGAGCAAACAGTCGCAAAGACCACTGCTGTCACCAGATCTGCCGCCGCCGCTCGCACCACCACGACGGCCACCACTCAAGTGCTCGGTCAGCGCGCCAACAACCGCATTTGCGAACACACACTCAAGCCACTTCTTGGCAAGCCTGAATTCAAGGATTTCCACCCGCTTCTGCTGGAGTGCCCAAGGAAGATCCAAGACAAAGAGATCGTCTGCCTGAGAGATCTCGAGAAGACACTTCTTCTTGTCGCACCAGTGAGTGATTTCGATAACGACACGACCATCAAGAGTGATACTTACCGTGCTTTAATCGTAAAGGAAAGGACCAAGTCGGCAGGTCTGTATCTCGATTTCTGCCTGACCACCATTCAGTGCATCCAGGCCACTGTCGAGTACCTCACCGACCGCGAGCAGACTCGGCCACGCGACGTCCCATATACCAGCGGCTATTTCATCGACCTCGTCGATCAGATCCGCCACTACGCTCAGCAACTTTCCGAGGCCAAAGAGAAGGGGGAGAACGACGAGATGGATGTTGATCCGTACGGCTGCCCCATCAAACACAAACTCATTTTGCCGCCTGCTAACTGGTATTTTAGCACTGACGAGATCAAACTGCACGGCGGAATCCACATCAACGGCCGTCCCGCCGAGCTCGTTCGCGTCAAGAAGAACGGCAAAATGATTTCCATGGCCACCGGCGAACCCATCGAGTCGATTGAGGAAGAGAGCAGCGGCGCCGTCAGGATTAAGCGCTCGGCCAGTGAGGAGCTTGAAGACGAGGAAGAGATCATGCGCTCTATGGCCAGACGAAAGAAGAATGCGACTCCCGAGGAGCTTGCGCCCAAGAAGTGCCGCGAGCATGGCTGCAACAAGGAGTTCAAGCGGCCGTGCGACTTGACCAAGCACGAAAAGACGCATTCTCGGCCCTGGAAGTGTCCCGTCACCACCTGCAAGTACCACGAGTATGGATGGCCCACTGAAAAGGAGATGGATCGTCACCACAACGACAAGCACTCGGCAGCGCCCCCCATGTTCGAGTGCTATTACAAGCCATGCCCATACAAGTCCAAGCGGGAATCCAACTGCAAGCAGCACATGGAGAAGGCCCATGGCTGGACTTATGTCCGGACCAAGACCAACGGCAAGAAGCCCGGTTCCAGCATCGCTGGTGGCTCAACCCACCCCACCCCTCAGCTCGGCCACATTTCCACACCCTCGAGCGATATGAGCGCTGGAGTCGCTACTCCTCCTGATGAATGGAGCCACATCTATTCCAGCGGCCTGGAGTTCCCCACCTATCTTCCAGAGTCTGATTTCGGCATGATTCCTCAAGAGCTCCATCTCGAGTACTCTCCGATTGATAACCCCACTCCTTCCACTGACTCTGGCATGGACCACAACTCTGCCTACCAGGACATCTCCGCGGATTTTACACTTTATGACGATATCTACAGTGCCAATGTGCGGCTCCCGACCCCCATGCACGCCAACATCTTTGACAAGCCCATGGGGCCCCAATATACAACCTTTACTGGGGCCGAACTCTGCCCGCCGCCTGCCCAGCTCTCACCCATCGGCCAAGCGAATGCCATGCTCTTCACCCCTACCTCGATGGTCGACGAGGGCTTCGATGACCAACACGAGTTTGCCGCCATGGCCAATGTTGCCAACGGTGGCGACTTCATCCTTTTCCCAAACCAGGGTGTTTCCAAGCCCATGTACAATGAATCACTGTTCGCGACAGAGCTCCCGATTCCGGGCATGAGCACGGGTTACTCTCAGCCTTCTACTCAAGAGCTGATCAACGCCTTCCACGTTGACTGGTCAGCGCATGACTTGAGCGCCTACCTTCCTCATTAAACGAGAAGACATTGCGCGGGACTACCAGATCCGACCAATGGGCCTGTAAACTGGTGTAAAATTGGGCGGTTGTAGGGACGCACTTGTCCCAAACTGTTTGCTGTTTGTTATGATGTAATGAAGCGGGTCATTTAGCGATTTGGGATGGGAGAGAAGAGGGATGGGAGAACGGGACTGCCAGGCAGAATACCTGAGGACGGCTCTACTCTTGCTCTATTTTGTATTTTTTCCATAGCCGGTTTTGCCTGTTTAATCGACAGTTGGCCCCCTGCTTGGGGTTTTTCGTATTGCTTCACACGTTCTTCTTTCTGCAAACACGCAAGCGAGCAACATCAAGATTGCGAATGTCAATGGAGACAAGGGATTGGAAGTGGAGGCAATAATCATTGACACTGGCTCTAGTTAGTTTTAGATAGAGATCTCTGCTTTTCTACACAAATGACAAAGAAGCTAGGAGCTGCTACTGTTTTGTCCATCTTGATCATGATGTGATTTCGTGGGCTGAGTGTGCTTGTGTCAGATCTAGATGGGGAGCTGTCCAAAACAAAGTATCTAACAAAGCTACGCCATGGGTTCCGGATGCCCTGTTGAACCTCTTCCTTTAAGTAAACCTTGAAAGGCAGTTGCTAGGATAGTTGATAGGGCATAGGTATGTATGTACCTTGATGTCTTTAAGCGGAGCATGGATGTAGCTCTGTGTGGATTCTTTTTTTCTTTTTCTTTTTGGTATCCCCGAAAAGCCCGTCCCATCATGTTTATTACTATGATGGGTGACTGGTGATGTCTGGGACTTGTGGCCTCAAATGGTTGTTGGTTATGTAGAACTTTTTTTATTAATTTTTTTTTAGTTCCCGAAATCGGAAGAGGATGTGGTATGGGAATAAGTAGGCAGTTTAGTCAGGGCATGTTACCCCTCATCTTCTATTTTATCTTGCTCTTGCCATTTGTCTTGTTTTGAATCATTCATAACTTTTCATGATTTTGCATGTCTATTGTTGAAAACACCTCAGATTCTGAAACTCGCCCGCTCCGGCCTCAGGTCATGATGATGAATGTTATTGGCGATAACGACCTGATCACGCCTCTTCGTGTGGCCTCACGCAACCTGGCGAGGGAATGGGGGTTCCTACGGCCCACGATCGCAGGGTCGAATCTGTCGCCTGCTGCGGTGCATGCTCTTATCGAACTTGGGGGTGGGCGCTCGCTCGGTGCGGAGGGGCTGGCTGCCGAGCTGAGGGTTGGGAAAGGGCAGCTGGAAGGGGTGGTGGTGCCGGAGCTTGTGGGGAAGGGGCTGGTCGAGGTGGGTGAAAAGGGGGGTGGTGCCACCTATGGGCTTACAGAGTCGGGGAAGGAGGCGCTGGGGAAGATCAACGCTTTTGCTCAGGGGCAGGTGGCGAAGGCGCTGGAGGATGTGGGGGGTGTGACGGCTGGGGATATCACGTCCGCGTTTAGGATTTGGACCCAGGCGTTGGAGAGGGCGAGGCAGGTTGGGGAGAGTGTTCCTACGCCTGCGGTGACACCCGGGCAGGAGGGGAGTCCGTTTAACTTGCCGGGGATGGGGGCGGGTGCTGCTGCGGAAGCGGTGCCAAAGAGGACGACGGTTGAGATTGTACCCGGGTATCAGCCTGGGATTTTGGGGAGGGCGGTGGAGATGCATATGGAGTATTACTGGCCGGAGTATAAATGGGGGAGGGAGTTTGAGACGGTGTTCACGGAGGGGATGCTAGATTTGCTGAAGAGGATTGGGAACGGGAAGGGAAACCAGGTTTGGGCTGCGGTGATGAAACAGCCTGGGGAGAAGGATAGGATAGTTGGAACGGTATTCATCGATGGAGAAATCACTGGGAAGGAAGGAGTGGCGAAGTTGAGGGCCTTCATTGTTGATGAAGAGGCGCGGGGGTTGGGGGCAGGGAAAAAGTTGTTGCGGGCTGCGATGGATTTTGTCATAGATGAGGGTTTTAGGCAGTGTGAGTTGACGACTAGCAAGTTGCTGATCGTGGCTAGGAAGATGTACGAGGCGGAGGGGTTTAAACCGATGGGAGAGTACTGGTATGGCGGGTGGTTGGAAGGGGTGTGCTCGATGGAGTATTTGTGGGAGAGGCCCGCAGGGGAGCATTCGTCAAGGGAGAACGGGGCACTTGAGGGGGAGAATGTATAATGCTTATCTTAAATGTCTTACGCTACATAATGAGGGCTATGAATAAGTCGCATGCTATTTTTGAACAGATTCAACCTTAACTTGAAGACACCAATGTCCACAAAGCCCCTATTGCCCAGCTGGCAACCTTCCATGACCCCCATAGAAACACCACACCCAACGCTACCAGCAGGATTACCACACTACTCCTGATCTCAAACGCCTCTGCAACCTCCATCTTCATCAACTTCTTCTGCTTGCTGTGGTAATAGTCTTCCTTCTCTTGCCCGGGACTAACGGCGGGTGTCTGAGGGTTGCTGATGGGAAATGGCTTCCCATTCTCATCCACAGCTACGTACTCATACCGTTTGTATCTATAGAGAATTCGGTGCAACCACTCAGGCATGCGACTTTCTGAATCTGAGGCGTGATAGTGACGTCTCAGAGCCGAGTTGCGGGTGTCAACCAGAAACAAAGAAATCAAAAAGGAGGTGAAGATGATGGGTGTCATGATGACCTTTTCACGCTGTTAGTACAACCTGATATTTGGGAGGCTCATGGCTGCAAAGAGGGAGGTGAAGCTGCGGGCATACCTTGTATATCGACGACTGATCTCCGACTCTAACATCGCTCTGGTTGAGCTTGGCACTCGCTGCCCGAAGGGGTGCTGGTGCTGAGGTTGACATTGTATTGCTTTTCCGGGCAACAGCCTTTACTGCTGAGAGGATTTATGTGAAGGTGCTGTTACGATGAAAAGTGATGCGACGGCGGGAGTTAGTGAAGATATTGGGCTCGAACGGCGAGGGTTGTGAATACGTAGAGAGCGTGGCTGTGACGCGGCTTGACTCCTGTCAATCCGATTGCAACCCCTTCGAGCGACGTTCTGTGTAACCCAGGGTCGTTATATCAAACAAGGCCAAGACCGCGGGGCTTTTGCTGGACGATGAGAAAACTATAAGATAAGTTTGTATACTGCTTATCACCCCCGGTTGTTCTACTCACCGACGTTCGGAATACCCACCATCACCTAACATGGCCGGAAAGGCATTGTTCTCGAAGACTTTGGGTACCTATGTTCGTCATGGCCGTTTGACTGCCCCACCATGGATTAGACGATCACCCCGCCCCTCAATAGATATTAGATCGGGTATCACCGGGTTTGCAACATCAGTGAAATATCATGGCGGAAATCATCAGCTTTTGAATTGGTCCATTTTGTTTTTGTATATTTTTACTAATAAGCAACTTTGGGCTTGTCGCTTAAGGGAGAGCAATGCACTCAATCTCGACATCAACGCCCTTGGGGAGCTGCTTGACGGCAACGCAGCTTCTGGCGGGCTTGTGGGTGAACCACTTGGCATACTCCTCGTTCATAGACTGCATTCTAGTTTTAGCAACACTGTCGGTTGATGACCGGAAACTGCGGGTGCTTACGGCAAAGTTGGCCATGTCGGTCAAGAAGACATTGACCTTGACAACGTTCCCGATGGAGGAGCCAGCCTCCTCGAGAACGGCCTTGATGTTGGCAATGCAAGCACCGGTCTTCTCCTGGATGGTGCCCTCAACGAGGTTGCCCTGGGCGTCGCAAGGGATCTGACCGGAGCAGTAGATGGTGGTGGGGGTCTTGATGGCCTGGGACTGTATTCACTGTGTTAGGGGACTCTGGAAGTACTTGGGCTCTAGAGGTAGTCATACGTAAGGGCCGGCGACTATGGTGGTCATGTCAGTCAAGGATCAAGGGAGATGGTGGCCAGGGAGCAGAAATACATACCCGGGGCGGCCTTGTCGGTGTAGACGGGAGTGGCAGACATGTTGTGGATGAGTCTCGGAAGTGTCCTTTTGGGAGATAGCTGAGAAAAGACAGTAAAAGACCTCCTGGCAGCAATTGCAAACATTGATTGAGGCGGTGGATTCTTTTGACAGTGGAATTGGCGATTGGGTTTTTGATGGACTCTTTCCCCGCGCTCCGTTCTTCGGACTACCATAGCCAACCCCGCAGCCCGGGCCGCTGCTAAGCTCTGGCAGTTGCGGATGTGGCTGTCCAGGGTCTCTATACTAGGTATACTAATTGCAATTTGTCCTCGTACCTGAATAAATAAAGCCCACCTACCTAACCCAGGGATTTGGAATGGTTCAAATTACCCAGACATCAAGACACCCAGACACCCAGAACAAATGTAGACAAGACCCACGAGTCTAAGAGATACCTACCTATGTTCACCTTGAACACTTCAGCTCCGGAGCAGGTTGACATGGGGTATCTCTCATAGTGGTACTCTCTTGAATTTTCACTGGAGGACGGGAATGGTGTAAGGAGCTCTCATCTCATCAGAAAAGAACAGATGTGTACACTAGTTGAGGTAGACTCTTCTTGGGTAACAGTGTTGGTGACGTTTCCTGGTAGCAGCTGCAGGCTTGGCATCTCGAGCTCGGGCCTGGGTGCCGGGTTGCGCCAAGTGGCCAGAAAAAGTTACCCCCCCTGCACCCAGAATGATGGCGGTGTCCTCAGCCCTGCCGGAGGGAGGCTTTAAGGGGTTGGTGTCAAGTAATTTGTTGCCATCTGCATCTCGTCTTCTCCTTGCGCAGCCTTTGCCATTGCCCCTTCACCTTTCAGTCTTCTTCCTACTCTCTTTAAAGTTCCTTTTGTTTTTTTCTTCATCTTCCCCACTTTGAACTGCCATTGGATTCGGCATTAGGGCACTTATACTCGCGGTGTGCTGGTGAGGTAAGTTTAGGTGGCTTCCTCCGTCTCCCGTCATCTGGCATCCAATGTTTGGCGATCGTCGCCCGGCAGGTTGCTCCATTCTGCAATTCCCGTGCTCTTAGATGCCAGCAGCTATATATCTGCTTATCTTTGATAGCCCGGGTGAATTCAGGATACATTTCTTGCTCTTACCGTCGCGACCTTCAACGGCGCTCCAGGCAAGTCCTTAGCTAACGCTTTTGTTGTCTTCTTCACAGCCCGACCTTTGAAATTGACCACCACCACCCATCATGGCTACAACAGCCCCTCAGGGCACCTTGCGCCAGCGCAGCGTAGCTGGCGGCAAGAAAAACAAAGATAGCGCCTCCTCCGATGCTGATGTTGAGCTCGACAAGCTCGTCAAAGCCGCCAACAAGCGTCCAAAGGCCGTCTCGGAAAACGACCACAGGGTTGCCTTCTCCCTTATCACCATCCTGGCCTTCATCACCAGATTCTGGGGCATCAGCCACCCCAACGAGGTCGTTTTTGACGAAGTCCACTTCGGAAAGGTACGAAGCGACTCTACCCATGCCCTTTCTCTTGCGCCTTGGTCGACAGTCTTGCTGACATCTGCCGCCTTCCACAGTTCGCCTCGTACTATCTCGAAAAGACTTACTTCTTCGACGTGCATCCTCCGTTTGGAAAGCTCCTCTTCGCTTTCGTCGGCTGGCTGGTTGGCTTTGATGGCCACTTCCACTTCGAGAACATCGGTGACTCGTACATTGCGAACAAGGTTCCCTATGTGGCCTTCCGCTCTCTCCCTGCCCTCCTGGGCGCCTTGACCGTCTCGGTGGTGTACCTCATCATGTGGGAGTCCGGTTATAGCCTTCCCGCCTGCATTCTTGCCGCCGGCTTGGTTCTCCTCGACAACGCCCATATCGGTCAAACACGCCTGATTCTTCTCGATGCTACCCTCGTCTTCGCCATGGCCTGCAGCTTGCTCTGCTACATCAAGTTCTACAAGCTGCGCCATGAACCCTTCTCTAGGAAGTGGTGGAAGTGGCTCATCCTCACCGGATTTGCCCTCTCTTGCGATATTTCGACCAAATACGTTGGTCTTTTTGCCTTCATCACCATTGGTTCCGCTGTCGTCATTGAACTCTGGGACCTGCTGGATATCAAGAGACCTGGAGGAGCTCTCACCTTGCCCCAGTTCGGCAAGCACTTTGCTGCTAGGGCTTTCGGTTTGATCGTTCTGCCCTTCCTCTTTTACCTCTTCTGGTTCCAGGTCCATTTCACCATTCTCACCCGCTCTGGTCCCGGTGATGATTTCATGACCCCTGAGTTCCAGGAGACGCTGAGCGACAACATTATGCTCAGCAACGCCATCACCATTGACTATTATGACACCATCTCGATCAAGCACAAGGAGACCAAGGCTTACCTCCACAGTCACCCGGAGCGTTATCCTCTGCGCTACGACGATGGTCGTGTTTCTAGCCAGGGCCAGCAAGTCACCGGTTACCCATTCAACGACACCAACAATTACTGGCAGATCCTCCCCGCTGGTGCCGATGACAAGCAGCTCAATCGCCACATCAAGAACCACGACCTGATTAGACTCCGTCATATTGTTACCGACACCATTCTCTTGTCTCATGATGTTGCCTCGCCGTACTTCCCTACCAACCAGGAGTTCACCACTGTCTCGCTTGCGGATGCCTATGGCGACAGGGCCGCTGACACTCTCTTCGAAGTGCGCATTGAGCACGGCAAGCCGAACCAAGAGTGGAAGACTATCTCGGGCCACTTCAAGCTGATCCACAACCCAAGCAAGGTTGCCATGTGGACTCACACCAAGCCCCTTCCTGAATGGGCCTTCAAGCAGCAAGAAATCAACGGAAACAAGCAGATTGCGCCAAGCTCCAATGTCTGGCTTGTTGAGGACATCTCCTCTTTGCCCGCCGACCACCCGCGCCGCGCAAAGGTAGAAAAGAAGGTCAAGACACTGCCCTTCTTGCGCAAGTGGTTTGAGCTGCAGAGGTCCATGTTCTGGCACAACAACCAGCTGACGGCGAGCCACCCCTATGCTTCGCTCCCTTACTCCTGGCCTTTCCTTCTTCGCGGTGTCAGCTTCTGGACCCAGAATGATACTCGCCAGCAAATCTACTTCCTTGGTAACCCCATCGGTTGGTGGATTGCCAGCAGTGTCCTGGCCATCTATGCCGGCATCATCTTGGCTGATCAGTTCTCTCTGCGCCGCGGCATGGATGCCTTGGATCACCGTAAGTTTTCAATCTTTGATTCGTATCCGGGATCACAACAACTGACAGCCGCTAGGTTCTCGCTCCCGCCTGTACAACTCCACGGGCTTCTTCTTCCTGGCCTGGGCTACCCATTACTTCCCCTTTTATGTCATGGGTCGTCAGCTCTTCCTCCATCATTACCTCCCCGCACACCTAGCGTCCGCGCTCGTCACGGGAGCGCTGGTTGAGTTCATCTTCAGCCAGGACGCTGTGGAGCACGAGGTGGCCTATCAAGCCGCCAAGGCCGGCAAGAAGAGCCAGACCCCTAAGCACCACTTGACGGCCCGCGAGCGTTTCGCCGGCCAGAGTCTGTTCGGGTCATGGGTTGCCACCGGCGTCATTCTCACCTTGGTTGCTGCGGGCTGGTACTTCTTCCTGCCATTGACCTACGGATACCCCGGCCTGACGGTGGAGCAAGTTGTCCGGAGAAAGTGGCTCGGCTATGATCTTCACTTTGCCAAATAGGAGACTCAGAGGTCATAGAATGAGTTTCCGACATTTATTAGACTATTTACATAGTTTGAGTGAAGCAGGGGACTGTGAAATGAAGCTGTACGATTTGAAGATTCTCTTATTTGCGCGTTATAAAGGGAGCATGGAGGGAGGCTACAGCCAGTTTGAGGAGTCACGGTGGGTGGTTTGGGGGGATTCTCTGGGACATGTGGGATATAAAAAGTCTTAATCTTTGCCAGTTTCACTGTGTTATAGATCACCATGAATCACATCTGTTGTTTGAAGGCCTACTTGTCTTTTTGGGGATTTTTGTATTATCATGCTCCAGCTCCATGTGCTACCTATTGCTCAGATCGTCCCAACCTTTCGCCCCTAACCACGTAGCCTATCTCTGTCTGATATCTGGAAAAATGGACCTACTAGACATTGCGAGTTAGCACTTTGTCCGAGAGTTAATCCCGAACGCCAGACGCCAGTCAGGAACGACACCAAGAGACTTTCTTCAGAAACCCAGATTATAAGCATAACCAAGCACCCCGCCCCCAACTGCCCCCCCTCCACCCGCCCCGCAAGCATGTGACGATGCAAGCGTTGTCTCGGGTTAGGAAACATGAGCGAATGAAGGAGTTTAAGGCAGCAGCGACGAGGGGGTTCATACGGCTCTTCCTATTACTGAGATAAAGGGTTGTAGCCGGCGCTACATAGATCATCATGGAAGTCTTGTTGGTGTTGTTTCCTAATCTGTGCTGGTGTTGAGGCAAACACAGGAAGGATGGGAGGAACATACCATTGATTTCAAAAGCTGTTGGCTGCGTTGGTTGGTTAGTTGATGTTTGTTCAGGCCTTCATTCAACGCCGTCTTTCCGATGGTTCCAGGACCGCCAAAACGACCGCCCAGCCGGCCAGACGGGTTCAATCAATTCTTTCAAGTATTTCGCCGATGTCAATTGCTTCGTATTTCGTTCAAATGACGAGCTGGGCGCAGAAGAAGAGTTGGGCTGGTGGTGGGCGGTGCGTTTGGCTGATTGGTAACTAAACAGGACGTCGGTTGTTGTTGTTGCAGGAAGAATTTGAAGCAGAGAGCAAGCGAAAATATTTTTGGTTTTCTTGACCCAAGCTTTGGCTCCACCCAAAGCTTAAAGTCCGGGTAGCTCAAAGGGTTAGGGTTAGCTGCTCACCGTAGAACATCTTCAATATTACAGCGCCATTTTACGACGCCAAAGTCCCAACACAACATGATTGCCGACACAACAACTCTCTGAGGCTTCAGATTCATTTTCAGGCCGAACAACGGCTGGTGGGGCTGTGTTGAAAGTGCCCGGGAGCCGGCTTATAACGGAGGCCCGCCGGACAAATTGTTCGCCCAGGCCGCCAGGCTTTGACGATTCAAACACCCCCTGAAGCACACCAAGACCGTACGAGATGCCTCTTGTACTCGAGTTGACGCAATGGAAGTTCCTTAAACCGGGGTATGATTATTATCGATGGCGGCAAAGGTTGGAAAGGAGCAACCACTAGACCGAGCGGCGGCTGCGGTTGGAGAAGCCTTCTTCTACTTCAGACGGAATTCGGAGCAAGACGGAGATATCAAGACAGGCCTGTCAAAGACAACTGTTGAAGAACATGGCTCCGTTGCAGTTGCAAGGCAGAAACTGCATGTTTGATGACTGAAACGCAGTTCGGCACATCCGTCCGGTGAGTTCTACGAGGCAGAGACCCTCGCCAATCATCGCAGTTGCCGAAGGTCAAGGGGCTGAACGGCGCGGGGAATTATGTGACGCGGCGAGGTAGTAATCTCAGGAGTATATCCATCCTGAATCCACAAATACTTTTGGGCCATCTTTGCATTTGTTATCCTTTCATCATCCACAGTTCAAGTCTCACCCACGATAACAAAAACATCTTCACAAAATGGACCTTTTCAGGAGCTTACCTGTCCGGTCCATATCGGTTGTCTCCTTGACGACTGCGTATCTAGCTTCATTAGGCAAAATACCCATATGGCCTCAATGGAGTCTGTTACCGTCATTCGTGGCTCTATGGAGTCTTCAATTCTCCATGTGGCTTCTATGGGTTCTCTTTCTCTATAATAGTTTTTTCTCTCCGTTTCAAGACTTGCCTGTACCTGACGGCAAACATTGGTTCTATGGCCATTTCCCCATCATCAAGAAGTTTCCGACTGGGCAACCCATGATTGAGTGGTAGGTGTCCTCTCTCGTGGCGAACTCCCATGCGTGGCCGGTTGCTAACACTTATTACAGGGTGAACACACTACCCAATGACGGCCTGATCAGATATTTTGGCCTCTTTAACCAAGAGAGACTGCTCCCTACAAATCCCAAGGTCTTGACTGAGCTTCTTACAACCAAAAACTATGACTTCCAGAAGCCGTCTTCCTGGCGATGGCTCATCGGTCGTATGCTTGGCATTGGACTCTTGTTGGCCGAAGGCGATGAGCATAGAGTGCAGCGGAAGCATCTCAACCCAGCGTTCCACTTCCGCCACGTCAAGAATCTGTATCCTATCTTCTGGAGCAAGTCCAAGGAAGGAGTTGATACCCTGACGAAGAAGGTCCTAAGTGAGAGCAAGCCCACTCAGGCACCGGAAGCCAAAGACAAGGAGGAGAACCGTACGGCCGTGGTCGAGGTCGGAAACTGGGCCTCCAGAATTGCACTCGACATCATTGGAGTCACTGGCCTGGGCCGTGACTTTGGTGCCATCTCAGATCCAGGAAACGAGCTCAACCAGACTTACCAAAACCTCTTCTCCCCGAGCAAACAAAGCCAACTGCTCGGCATGCTGAATTTCATCTTCCCGGCCCGCCTGGTCCAGCGCCTTCCTGTTCAGCGCAACGCAGACGTGTTTGAAGCCGCCCGCTATATAAGAAACGTCTGCCATGATCTCATCCGGGCCAAGAAGGAAAAGCAAGAACGGAAAGAATCCCTCGGCGATGACATCCTCTCCACAGCCATCGAGTCCGGCGCCTTCACCGACGAAAACCTCGTCGACCAGCTCATGACCTTCCTCGCGGCCGGCCACGAGACCACAGCCTCGGCCATGACGTGGGCCATCTACCTCCTCTCCAAGAACCCCGAGATCCAATCTCGCCTCCGCGCCGAAGTCCGCTCCCGCCTCCCCTCCCTTGCCGATGATTCCTCCCGAGACATCACCAGCGTCGACATCGACTCCATGACGTACCTCAACGCCGTCTGCTCCGAGGTCTTGCGGTACTTCCCCCCTGCTCCGGTAACCATCCGGGTAGCGGCCTGCGACACCTCGATCCAGGGACGGCACATACCCAAGGGAACGCAGTTCATGATCATGCCTTGGGCTATCAACAAATCCGAGGCCCTTTGGGGGCCGGACGCAAGGGAGTTCAACCCTGACCGGTGGGTGCCAAAGGACGAGACGGATAAGAGCGCTGCCAGTGGGGGGGCGACGTCGAATTATGCTTACTTGACTTTCTTGCACGGGCCGAGGAGCTGTATCGGGCAACAGTTTGCAAAGGCGGAGTTTGCGTGCATGTTGGCGACGTGGGTTGGGAGGTTTGAGATGGAGCTGGAGAATAAGGAGGAGGAGGACGAGGCGAAGATCAGTATCAAGAGTACGCTGACGGCGAGGCCGGAGAAGGGGTTGTTTGTGAGGTTAAAGGTGTTGGATGGGTGGTGAATAGGGGGGGGGTATTCTTTCATGAAGCTTGGGTTGTAGTTGGTGATGGATTGGATGGTTTTTATTGGGAGTTTGGACAATATTCTTTTTATTTTGTAAGAGAGCATTGGCCCAGCCACAGCCCTTATATTTTTCTAGCAACGCAGTCTAAAAACAACTAATGATAATGATCATCGCCAACCAATGTGTCCCTTTTTTCCTTAGCTTTAAAAGAGCATAGGCCCAGCCACAACCCTTATATTTTCCTTAAAGCAACGCAGTCTAAAAATAAGTAACACACTACAAAAGAGAGGCCTCATTAAACATTAACGTATAGCCAGTCCACCCCATGCCATTTTCCCATTCTTATGAAAGACCATAGGCCCAGCTAACATCCCTTTCCCACCCCGTGAAACCAACGCAGTTCCAAAACAAAGAGAAGAACATAAATAGGAAAAACAGACCGCCAATCAACCCAGCCCTGTATGGTTTTTTTTTGTTTATTTATGAAAGGTCATCGGCCCAACCCAGCAATCTCTCTCATTGTTTTCCTGAAACCAACGCACCTCACCTCAGAACTAAATAATAAAAGAAGACCTAGGGAAAATAAAATCATCGTTATCGAATCTGTTTCGTAGCATTACACCCTGACACACCACCACCGTCCTTCCTCCATCCTTCCTATCCTCGGTTGCTCTCCATGGGCTTCCATATCCCCCCTTTAAACCTCTCGATCTCCTCCTACAGTTGAGTTTGGGAAACCCAGCCAGTTGTGACTTGAAGCATGGAATTAAACTGTTGATATTGTCTGACAAAAGAAAAGCTCGAAGGAGAACACGAAGTAGATATTTATAATACAGGAAGAGCACGTAATCATCGCCAAGAGCCCAGCTTCCACCTTGCCTCAGTGTAACCATACCATGATACCTTAACCAGCTGCTCCATGGAGCCTTGCACTCCTTCACACCTCCACGGTTGGTGTTTGGTGCGGGCTTAGTAGGGAGGGTTACCCTGCCCCTGGCTTCTTTGGAACCGCTCGCGAGCCTCCCTCTGGAGGTTGCGCTCGTTATTCAGATTCGCTCGGTCGGTCGTCTCCTGTTGCCATTGGATCTCCCGCTTCTTGTCCACGAACCAGTTGGTGGTGATGGGAGCCTCTCGAATGTTGTTCTGCAGACAGAAGAGGTTGAAGACATCCCAGAAGTGCTTGAGGGTGGGATAGTCCCCCTGGAAGTGGCGTATGACGATGACGTTGCGGTTGTCGGACCAAGCCCCGCGGAAGAGGCCGCGGATTCGCTCATCCTCGTCGATCATCTGTAGTTGAAGGGGGTGTGAGCTCGTTTTCAGAGTGGTATTTGGGAACGGAGCGGAGCGTGGGAGCGTGTGGAGTACAGGAGGGCTGACTTACATTTTGGTAATTCTGAGACGAGCGTTGCACGTACCCCGTGCTGAGGATAGGGGGCAGGAACCCGGCTGCGATTCCTGTGTTCTGATAGTGTTGTTGGCCGTAGGTGTTGACCAAAGGCCTGCCTGGCGAGGTGGCAGGGTGAGGAGTGCGATCGCGAGGGAGAGGGCGGCGGTAGTAAGTCCCAATATTGCCTGTGTAGTCGGCACCAATGATGATGCGGTAGAGAGACTGGATTTGGCGTATCTCCTCGGAGGAGAGGGAAGTGGGCCAGCTGTTGCTGGGCAAAGGGACAAGGTGGGAGGGGATTGTACCAGGCTGGTAGTCTCGTTGGGGCCCGATCGTGTATGTCTCGGGTTGCCTGGTGCCCATCACGCGGGAGATCTGGGGCTGTTCGTAAGCCCTGGGAGGCGCCTGGAAGCGGTACCCCTCTGCTTCGCGGCGCTCAAGACCCGCCACAGCCGCGTTCGCGAGCCTGATGGTATCGGCGACCGGCCGATACGCCTGGGGGCCAGGTCCAGGGGTGAAAGACGGCTCGATGGCGCGTCGAGGGGGGGCGATGCTCGGCAACGGAGCACGGGTCATTTGGGCAACTGGTTTGGGAGCCAGTTGCCGGGGAGGCTCAAGTTGAGCCCTCTTCGCAGGACGGCGGTCCTCCTCCTCCTCCTCCTCCTCATCCTCATCCACGCCCACAAACCGCACACGCTTTCGCGAGGCAGGCAGGCTCCCCCCTCCCACACTTCCACGAACCGGGTTGGTGCGCGGGGCCGCCCTCGGCTTCCGCGGGAGCTTCTTGAACTCCCAGTCACATTTATCGGCGTCGATGAAATGTGTGCGGTGCTGAGTGTGCCAAATGTTGCCTCTGGCACAGCCCTCGCACAGCCGAACTGTGCATCTCTTGTCACAGCACTCCTGGAGGACGCCAGGCGAGCGGCCATCGCAGGAGTCACACTTGCTGACCCGGCCATATAGAGGCTTCCAGGTTCGGTGTGTACGATGCGAGTCTGCCTCCAGCCCCGCGAGACCTGGAGTCACGGGAGCAGCCTCGGGCCTCGGTGATCGAGGGCGGTTTACTGGCGTGAAGCCAGAGACAGGAATGACTGGACCCTCCCCGCCGTTGTCAGAGGACTGGGAGTCGGCGGCGGCGGCGGTGATAGTGTCAGCCGTGTTGGCGATGACGGTAGGGCCGGGAGCGGCAGGGGAGAGGGCGGCAGCAGCGGGCGCCGCCTCCGGAGAAGACCGGATAGGGGAGTCGGGGTCGGCGGCGACCTCCGGGGAGTTGAAAGGGGTGCGCGTAATTCCCTCCATTTTGGCTGTGTAAGTAGGGAAATTATGAAATAATGAGGGGTTGTGTGGTTGTAGTGAGTTGTGTGAGGAGTTGTGTGAGGAGTTGTGTAATTATGAGAAGTTGTGTAGTTGATGGTTAAGATTTGAGGTAGGTTATGGTAAAATCTGGAATTGAAAGTTAGTAGAGTTGGGGTAATTGTAAAAAGTTGGGATAAATATGGGGTAAAAAATAAGAGGATTGGGGTAGAGGATGTAGTGGAGGGTGTGGTAAAGGATGATGGATGGTGTGGGTGTTGATGTAAAGGATGGTGAATGTTATGATGGGTAATGTGGTGGGTGTTGGGTAGGTTGTGATGGATGTTATAGAGTATTTAAGAAGTTAGAGTGGTGGATGTGTTGGGTGATGAGGGTGATAGGTAATGTGGAAGAGTGTAGTATATATTGTAGAGGGTGTTGATTGATAAAAGTAAAGGATAGGAAAGGTTAGAGGGGAGGGTGTGATGGTGGGTGGAGGGTGTTATAGTGATTATTGGGGAGAATGTTTGAAAACTTTAGATATAGTGTTGAAAAAAAGAAAGAGGTTGATAAGAGAAAGTTGAAGTAAAGTATAGGAAATGTTAGGAAGGAGGTGTGATGGTAGGTTAAAGGTGTTATATAGGATGTAGTAAGGGGTATTGTAGATGATGTTGTGGATGATGTTGTGGAGAGTGTTGTGGAGGTTGTTATGGAGGGAGTGGAGTAGGATTTTGATGGGCATGATGATGAGTGGTATAGAGTCTTTGAAAAATTGGAGTAGTAGGTAATGTGGTGGTGATGTAGTTGTTAATGTATGTGGTAGATAATGTGGTGTGTAAGTTGGTGAGTGATGTGGAGGAGGGTGGGTGTTAGGGAGGGTGGTGGTTGTTATGATAATGATATTGTAGAGAGTGGTGAAGGTTGGTGTGGAGGATGTGGTGAAGGATATGGTAAAGCTTGATGGGTATTGTGATCGAAAATATAATAGGAAGTAGTGGAGGTTATGGTATTAGATGTGGAATAGAGTGTAGTGAGGGATGTAGTAAGATTGATGGGTATCGTGGTGTATAATATAGTAGAAAGTAGTGAAAGTTGTGGTGATGGAGGAGAGGATGGTGGGTATTGTAATGGAATAGTAGAAAGTAGTGATGGAGATGATGGAGATGGAGAAGAGTATGGAAAGGCTGGGGTAAGGTGTAAAAGAAGTTGAGAATGAGGATGGGGTAGAGGATAGGAAAACCTAGAGTGGTGGTGGAATAGGTGAGTTGTGAAGGATAGGTGAGTTGTGAAGGATAAGTAAGTTATGAAGGATATGTGGTTGTGAAGGATGTGTAAGTTGTGAAGGATATGTGGCTGTGAAGGATGTGTAAGTTGTGAAGGATATGTGGCTGTGAAGGATGTGTAAGTTGTGAAGGATAGGAAATGAATGCTACCTCACCAAGATGTGATTGCGGTTGTCTTCGTCCTTTAAAAAGCTGTTGGCAGTGGATAGCTGTCGGCGAAAAAGAGACGACGGTGTGGCGGAGGGCTGGGGACTGGTGACCAGATAGAGAAATTCGATAGAGTGCAACAGAGAACAGCGATGGCGGGTGTTCCTCGTTCCTTGCGGTTCCCTCGAGAGACACGGAAGACTTGGCTGAACTGGCTGGCTGTTGACGATGTGAGCAACGAAGCACTTCTGCGGACGACGGGGGCTTGTGGAACAGAGAGCGGCGCTATCGAGAACGTTCAGAGGTGTACGTACCGTTGGGGCAGCGAGGCTGTTGATTCGTAGCTGAGGAAGAAGAGAAAGGAAGGAGATGTCAAGGGCAGAAAGGATATGAGAATGGGTTCAAATAGTTGGGTCGGTGGAGCAGGCAGGTTGGCTGTGAGTGCAGACGACTGGCTATTGTGAATACGTAGAGCCTTTGTGATAGTTGATTGTATTCACGAGGTAGTTTCCCACGGCGTTGATAGTTTGGTGTGTGAGAGAAAGAGAGAGACAGGGAGAGAGGGAGAGGGGGGAGGGAGGTGAGTTAAATAGACAGGGAAATCGGGTCCTCCCCAATTCACCATGTTCATACTTCAGACCGCAAAAGAGCATGAACGGTTGCCGGTAATATTGTGGTTTGCAAGGTGATCAGATGTGTGGGGGCCAGTATTGCCAGGCTCCTCGGTGAATGATATCAAACATGAGATGAACTTGAGCGATTTGATTGTGGTATATTAGACAACGGCGTACGAGGACCGTTTTCTCTGCCTTTGTTGTTCTAGACTGGCCCAGGCAGACTGGCGCCATATTACCAGTCGTCCCCTACGTGTCTCTGCCTCCATGAGCTTTGGGGTTCTGGACATGTGTAGCAAAGACAGCCAAGGATGCATTGTATAATTGCTAGATATCACAGATATCTCTTTGTAAACCTGTTGCCAACCATCTCTTGAAATCTTGAAATCTACACTCATCAGCAAGTAGGATCAGTTGCTCCGAGAGGTGGGACTCGCCGCATCACAAACAGACCTTGGGCTTTGTCGTGTTGGGCACGCAAGACCCGGGACATCAGACAAGGGCAATGGCAGCTGCCCGGCGATGTGTTTGAACTCCACCGCACCTGGTCGATCGACGACGGAGTATCAGGCCGTATTCACTTGTGCCACTGACTTGGTCCGCATTCGGGCACTCGGCAACTCCTCAACAAAAAGAAAGATCAGACGCCGGATCATGAGCCCTGTTTCTGTAGTACATGCTACTTCTCGAGCCGTGGTGAGTTTCAGGGACTTCAGATTGAGAGCAAACGGTGCCCTCTTATAATCGGTGCTGAAGCAAAGCCGAACGAGGGCGAGTCATCGTACGACGGACGGGTCACAGAGCACGCCGTCATTCGCAGGCAAAGTCATTTCATGACCCAATGCCTGCAATCAAGCCGCCAACGTCAACAGCAGATGAGGTCTGACCTCGGCTGGCAACATGTGCCATGGGCACTGGCTTTCCTTGTTGTAAATATGCTCTGAAAAGAGAGGACTACAGTCTACAGCGTGCCTTGTTCACAGCGTCAGAACTCGGAGACTCAAACCAGTGGTAAGGAGTGCGATATCGCAGACATCACCTGGGCCACAGGGCGGGGGAAAGGAGGGGACGGGGAGAGATGGAGAGCAGCAATCAGAGGCTCAGAGTTGGGTTTGCTCGGCGAGGAACTGGGAGTCGAATGTGATTAGTCTCGGGACCGACCGCCGTGTGAAAGCAGAGGGCCTGGCTGGATGACGAACATCGGTTGAAAGTCATCATCGAGAGTTGGGTAATGGGTATCCGCAATGGCTGTCCCACACAGTGCCCCAAAAACAGGGGGTAGGAAGGGGATGAGAGGTTGAAGGGAGTCACGTGAAAGGTCACACGCCCTGATGAGCCAGAGAGTCGTCTCGAGTCAAAGTCGATGATGGAGGGGAGAGGAGGGAGAGGAATGAACAGGCCGAGGAGGGTGACACAGGGCGTGCGTCAGATCAGAGAATGATCAAAGCGCACCGCGATAGGTGGGCTTCAGGGTCCCACCGCTGCAGGACTTGGCAGAAGACCGTTTCTTCGGCTGGCCAATCACTTCTGCAACCAGCCCACCATGAATACTATGAATCCATGATAAATACAAGCAAGTGGATACTCTGTGGTTAAATTGGGACCCGCCTGTAACGCGTCTTGAGCGTGTCTCTACGCGTATCCAACGTGTTTTACCCCTCGGTCGTCACTCTTTCGTTGCTCTCCAGAGATGGGCGGTGATGGAGCCGGAGCAGGTGCACCCACAGCCAGCTTGCTTCTCTTCCAGATGAGTGGCATCGTCTCTCTTTTGCTCCTCGATGGGGGCAGGGTGGCAAACCCCGCCCTTTCCCTTGTCCCACACGAAAGGCCGGTCAAGGAGAGAGCAAGGACTAAATCAGATCGAAATGGCCCTCATCGTTTGCCCTTTTGCAATGATGCCCTCCCCCTGCTTCTTCAACCAAAGCTGTAGAGCTCCCTTTTTCTCTTCAACACTCCTGGTCCCTCGTCTGCGTCAATGCAGGGCACAATATCTACCACTCTCTCGGTCTCGTCTGTCTCGAACTGAGGCCAGGGAGGTCGTCGAGGGGGGAGGTGGCACCGGTGGATGTCTACATGGGCATATCCAAAGGGCCTGTGTGGAGATATTAGCATGAGGAGAGCATCGACGGTTCGGGGTGGGGATACGGATATGTATGTGTAGACAGTATCCTGACGTTTTCGTGCTTCTTTGAGTGCTTGCATGAGGGCTGTATCTGGGGGAGGCACCCTCCCTGATTGGCCTGTCCGCCGCCCTTCGGCAGTCTCCCCCCCTCGCAGTTCTTCTCACGCCCTCTGCCTGTGCCTGTCCGGGTTCTTGGGGAGAGAAAGAGAGGCCCACCCGTTGAGAACCGGCTACGGCCCCCTGCCCGCCCTAAAGGTATCCCACTTCTTATTACAGGCGCATTATTCCTGGCCCATTCCGTCGCTCTCCTCACCTTCCTCACACCTTCTTGTTCATCACCACCGTCTCTCCTGTCACGTACATACCAAATCCCCGTATCACTCGGCCGCCAACATCGCCGTGTACTTGGTTTCGCAAGGCGACACTGCCTGTAACGCCCAGCGCATTCCTCCTCACGCCCCCGAAGCTCCCCGTCTTCCGTGGTCGCAAACGCAAACCACCCGTACCCTTTCCGGGTCGAGCCCCTTTAGCCACTGCCTCTTTCCGCCTGCCAACCTATATCCCGAACATCTTATCGCACAATAAAACACCATGTTGCTGCCGTCTGCGCTGTCTTGCGACTCGTCGCAACCGCCCTTAACGCGCCTCCAGGCTTCCCTCCTCGCCTCTCCTCCCGCAAGCCCACCACAGATTTCCACACAAACCGCCGTTGGCAACATCTTCTCCACGTGTCGCTCGCTCCATAACCTGCTTGCCAGCCCTGCGCCGCTTGCCCTCCAACCTCCCGCGACCATAGAACCCATCACCCCTCCCACCACGGCGCATGCGCAATTACCCACACCACCTCTCACCCATGCGCCGGCTCCTCTGAAGCTCCGCCTGCGATCGCGAAAGAACGATACATCTTCCTCCTCCAGCGCGACCGATCCCACAACAGCCCCGCCCCGCAAGCGCATTGCGAAGCGCACCCCGGCCCATCCGTCCCGAGGGCCAAATAAACGTCGCCGCCCCGTGGACGATGAATTGGGGCACGAGGGGGATGTGTCCAGCGATGTTGAACAAGAAGCCGAGGAGCTCCAAGATGATCCAACACCGCAAACCCCCAAGCGCTCCCGCATAGCCCCCGAGGTTATCCCCTTGGGTCTCGAGAGGGCCGACTACCACTCTTTGCACCATAGCGGGCTGTATGTCGACAATAACCCAACAACGAGCGAGGGGACGGATATCGTAACCGAAGGAGACGGGTCTAAATGGTCCGCTGAAGACGACAGGATCCTCGTTGAGCTCGTCTTAGAGAAATTGAAGCTGTCAAAGTCAGAGTGGCAGGACTGTGCGAGGAGTCTGGGCAAAGATAGATCTAGTGTAGGGAAAAGGTGGAAGAGTCTGATGGTAAACGGAGATGTTGGTCTGAACAGGACAGGGTTGAGAAGAGGAAGGATACACGGTACCTGGAGGTGATCTTTGTTGCTTTGGCTGTTCTCTTTTGTTGATACGTGTGTGTAAAGATGTTTTGTTCGATTCTTCGGCGGGAAGTTGTATTACACTGTACTTTTTTAGTCAAAGTCCTACCGTCAGGCCGCTTTTGCCTGGTGGTTAAGGTCAACGCAATGGGTGGCTTGATATGGGATACCGGGGTATGGCATTTGTACGGTTGATTTGATGCTTGGAGATGAGGAGCAGGCAGGGAGTTACAGCGGTGGGAATGTGAGCTGTGGTGTTTTGGTTGGGCTCGAGTCGAGGCATATTGGTATTCACATCCCATGGTTTTCGTATGGTGGTGTGGCAAGGAGGAACTGGATTCTCGGTAGACAATAAAAGCAGATCCGCTGAGCCCCTTCCCGTTCAATTGAACCTACTACCCACAACAAAAACCAGGCGGCTGGGGACCCGCATCCCGCACTGCTATTGTTGACGCCATCACAACCATTCCCGCCGCGGGTGCCTTCCCCGTCGTACTCCCACGAAGGCTCGGCGTAACGATACATCGGCTTAAAACTTCGATCATTCGAAATATTTCTTTTCTTCGATGTTAGCTATACTAACCCCCACCGACTGATCTTTCTAGTTACACCATAGAGCCGCCGTCCATCCCGTTTTTATAAAAAAACGAGGATAATTTCTCCGATCCTAGAGGCATACAATCATCCACGAGGCTTGGCGTTCTATTTTAACTTCGTTACCCACCACACAGTGCCAGTTAAACACCTTCTTGCCGCTTGATCTGAAGCCATCGACACCTTATTTTGACTACATGCCTTGCCGCTGTGGGATCAAGGAGCGGCATCAAATCCGGGGCTGCGCATCCGCATCATGACCGCAGCTGTTGACACCACACTACAAACGGAGGGCATCTACACCCAAATGGACGCATCAATGCCGGGGCTGCGCATCCACATCATGCCTGGAACCACCCACACCACACCATAGGTGGGCATGTACACCCAAATGCGCCCATCTGCGCCAGCAATGCAGACGCAACCCATGCCACTGGGGGCCATGGCTGTCAACCCATGCGGAATTTTGTGGCAACTGCTGGCCCCAAGAGCCATTCCCAGCCCATCACACGCAATATGCCGCTGTGTTTGTTGTTGAAGTAAGGGGGCTTGGGAGTTGACCAGGTGATGTTCCTCGGGAATAGGGGTAAAAGGGGCAACAAACAAACATGGACCCTGTTGCTAGGGGCAATTAATTGTGTATGTTTATAAACCCTGTTATAAAGGGGTATGAAATGTATATTTTCTATTATATAAAGAAAGGTTGTAATTAAAATAAATAGTAGTTTCTTTAATAGTGCTAAATAAAGGTACTTGAAAAGTATCTTTCTAAAAAGAATTATTTAATGATATAATAGCTTTACGTTAAATCTTATTATAAGTTAGAAACTAATTAACACTAAATTATTTATAAAGCTTTTTAATTATATATTTATTACTTAGCTATTCCTTTAATTATTAAGAATATAAAATAATTATATAATTAAACTTTAAAATACCTATTAGGTTTAAGATTTTTAAATAGCTACTAGCAAGCAATACTATTATTTATTTAACAACTATAACTAAATTTAATCCCTCTAGTCTTTTTATAGACTTTGCAATTAATTATTATAGTTAATTAACCTTTAATTTACTATTATTATTAACTATTTTAACTATTCTTTTACTTAATACTTATTATAAAAAGCCTATTTCTAATATCCTTTACTTTTAATTTACTTTTAACCGCTTATTTAAAATAACCTTTACCTTTATTAATAAAGTATTTTAAATTTAATAATTATAAAAGTATTATAATATATTTTCTTAATTATATAAGTTAATTTATATTTTTAATATTAAAGTAACGATAAATTAAGGAATAGAAAGTTATTAATAATTATTAACCTTTTTTAAATAATCGTAATTCTAAATCTAAAAGGTCGATTATTTATTTAAATTTAAAGTAATATAATATTCCTTATAAAATTAATAAAGTAAACTTATTTACTTTAATAATATAGTTTTATTTATAAAGATAATTATTAAATCTTATATTAAAAGAAAGGAAAAGAAAGGAGGTTTTAAATGAGAGAAAGGAGGATCCGGACTTTTATTTATAACTTTAATTATAAAGTTATTATTATAAAAGTTATTAAATTTAATAATAATAAAGTATTTAAAGGTTTAATTATATAATTATTTCTTATTTTTAACGATTAAAGGTATAATTAAATAATAAATATATAATTATAAAGCTTTATAGGTCATTCGGTAATAATTAGTTTTTACCTTATAAGAAAATTTAATATAAGGCTATTATATTAATAAATAATGTTTTTTAAAAAGATACTTTTTAAGTACCTTTAATTTGACACTCTTTTATATTTCGAAATTTACCTTATCTTTACTTTTATTATTATAAAAGTAAAATAAATTTATTAATTGAAAAATATAATTTAATTTGAATTAATATAAAGTTTAAAATAATAAAATATTTCTATAGAAATATAGTTCTAGATTAAAGGTACTTAAAAAGTATCTTCTTGAAAAAGAATCTTTAATAACGTAATAGCTTTACGTTAGATTCTTTTACAAGTTAAAAATTAATTACTACCGAACTACTTATAAAGCTTTATAATTATATATTTATTACTTAATTATATTTATCTTTATTAAAAATACTTTATAATAATTATATAATTAAACTTTAATCGTTCTATTATTATTAAATTTAATAATTTCTATAATAGTACCTTTATAATTAAAGTTATAAGTAAAGGTCTAAATCCTTCTTTTTTTTAAACCCTTTTTTCTTTTTTTTGGAACCTCCTCTCTTTCTCTTTCTCTTTCTCTATATATAATATTTTAATAATTACCTTTATAAATAAAACTATATTATTAAAGTAAGTAATTTATTTTATTGTTTTATTTATAATAGTTAATTTTAAAGTTTAGAAAGATACTAGGGGGATTGACTTTAATTATAATTATTAACTATATAATATTAATTAATAATAGCTATTTAAAAACTTAGAACTTAATAATCATTTCTTTAAAACTTTAATTAATAAGTTATTTTATAAGTAATCTAAGCTTTTTTATAAGTAATTTCAGCTTTTTTATAAGTAATCTAAGCTTTTTTATAAGTAACCTAAGCTTTGTTATAAGTAATCTAAGCTTTTTTGTAAGTAATTTCAGCTTTTTTATAAGTGATCTAAGCTTCTTTTTAGGTAATCTAAGCTTTTTTTATAAGTAGCTAAGCTTTTTGATGGATAATCTCAGCTATTTATAGACATAATCCGAGCAATTAAAAGACATTGAAAGCTCGGATTATTGTATAGTTCCTTTAGCTATTTATCTCGGGTGCCGTTAACGGCTGGTGGGCATGTATATGGAAGTGGGGGTTTATGAAGGATTCATGGGTTTAAGGGTGATGTATAAAAGTAGTTTAGTTGCTTGCATTTTTTTGACATAGATTATCGACTCCTGTTTCTTTAAAAGTTAGTGCCTTGTACGAGTGTAAGCGAATTTCGGCCTTCTGATTAAGGGAAGGCCGTGTTTAACATCTAGTTCGAAGCTTATAGTATCTTATTATCGTCCTTTGTGAAGTGAGGCTTATGATGGAATAGCTTATGGTGGCACGGCTAGATGTTGGGTGCAAGATGATGAATTGAGAAGAAGCTATGGCGTGGAGCGAAAGCTAATATACAGGTGTTGCTAGTCAGGTGATGCGATGCCCCCTCTGCTTTTCTTATCAGCCTGCGAGCGAGCAATTGTCACGAAGGTAAGTATTTAGAGCCCTGTTGAGGGTATGTTTGTAGTGTTCTAGTTGTTTGTATGTTTCCTCACTATTTCAATAAAAAAGAAACTCTTCAGGCGATTCCAATCATTCTACTCTTTTTTGAAGGAAAAAAGCTGCAGAAAGGTTAGTTTTTTAGAGGTTAAAGATATATGTATGTTCTAGGGAGAATGCGGCTGCTTCTATTAGTGCCAATTCTCTCAAGTTCAAGCGGTAGTTCCCTATCTATCCAGATTCCACAGTACTTCCTTATAGAGGTATATAATTGCCTATGTGAGGCGGGAAGAACTCGATTCTTGTGGACAGCTACATAGGTGACAAAACTACCTGTGACATTCCGAAAGCGAGGTTATACACTTAACAGCATAATCACTACCAATCTTTAGATTAAAAAGTCCAGAAGAATTACAGGAAGCCTTTTAAAAGCTTATGTCTTAGTTTCCCCGGGGTTATTAGTAGATTTGGTAGTGGTTGGGGATGGTTATTAAGAAAGGTCGAAAGTGCTTTTGCATAAGTTACTTTGTCACCTGTGACACCGAAGCTTTCTTGATTAAGAGTTTCCAACACGCCACTTCTTGGAGCATTCTAAGCCCCCTTTATTACTTGCATAGTAAGGTCTTTTACAGTGGACATGGCCACTGTTTAGTGTGGTTTGCGTTACCACTTCGGTGTGGGTTTTCTTTTTTTCTTCATCATCATGATATAATTGCTTATAAGCCTAATACCGCTTACACTTTCCGAGAACTATAGTACGGTTTATTTGTTTTCAGACAATCTATTTAAGTTCTTGCTCCATATACATCGTCAAATTCCATTTGTGCACCGCTTTTTTAGTCCCTGTGCATCCTATCATCGGGGTTAGTTAGCGGCGGAGGAGCGAATAGCTTGTCATGTCGATGCCAGATCTCTTATCCCCTTTTAGGGGTGTCACGCTATCGTTGTTATTAGATAGGTCAAAAGAAATGATATTAAGTAACAAGTTTGTGGAGGTTAAGGGAGGTTTAAGTGATGGATTGATTTACTTGAGAGGGCATGAAAAAGAGTAGAGAGGCGAGAGAGGAGGAAGGAGCCTAAGGAAGGGATAGGAGGTGGTTGGCTGTTGAGCCCAAGCTATCCTTATATATAATATCAGCTAGTTATCTCCATTAAGTAGACATTAAAAAGCTTCAATCATATGTAGGAGACCTTTGAACGTAGTTATTTAGGACACTTATAGAACGGAGGAGTGAAGCGTCTATTTAATGTATCTTAATCTTCAAGCTCTACTCCAATGAACAAGGTACAAGATCTCAGACTTTCTAGGTAGTTAAATGTATTAATAGCTATTAAAGTAGCGTTATTATTGCCAAGCCTTTACTATATACACAGACTAGTTAATAATATTACGCTGCTAGAATACAAAGTGCGAGATATTATATTTATGAGATAGCTATGCTGAGCTCCACAAGCTTCACAGACTATGTGATGCAATGTATGCTGAAAGATATGCCAATACAGTTATTATTAGGAGGCCTTTTATAATAGTTCTACAAAAAAAGCTTGAGACAGGTTAACTGGTAATAAGTTGACATTCTCTTTCATATTAAGCATGTCTTTTAGGTCCACACTTGTAAAGATCCATGAGTTAACCTAGATAATACCTAAGTGATTCTATTTTCGCAATGTCTATCAAAGGGCTGAAAAGCATGAAATGTTATCCTCAGCTCAAGTTCAGCTATTAATGAATAGTGAAACAGTTTGCCCATGTCTTTATCATGTACGTAACTAGGGTGGAAGTATACAAGTGTCATCAAGACAAGTATGTTGCAGTAACATATATTTTTCGGTCGCTGTATGACATGCATATGCATTATAGTCTACATAAAATCTATTTACAAACACTTGATCTTTTGGTCTTTATGACTGTCTATCCTTGTGCCCCAGTCTAAGAAACTCTATTGTATTTCTTTTAAGCACCATTGACATTGCCAAGGAATTCCCTCATCAGGCGATCCTTGTCACTCCCAAACACCATCTCCAAGAGCTTTTCCTTCTCTGCACTCTTCTGCACCAACTCCCAGAACGCTCCAGTGCCATCGGCTTCATCGTTATCCTCGGCGGTGGCAGCGTCAACCTGTGAGTCGCCCTGTTGTCCGAGTTCTTCCGCAACGCGTCTCATACCCGCCTCGAGCAATTCCCGTGGGCTGCCAAATTCGGCCACACGACCCTTGTCCATGACCAACAGGCGATCGAAATCGGCAACGGTCGAAAGTCGGTGAGCGATGACCAGAACTGTACAGCCGGCAGCAGCAAACTCCTTGCGAAGTGACTCTTGGATATTGCTATCAGTACCTCTGTCAACCGCGCTAGTGGCCTCGTCGAGAATGACGATTTTGGGACGCTTGAGAAGAGAGCGCGCGAGACAGACGAGCTGTCGCTGCCCCTGAGATAAGTTTGCACCACCCGTGCTGATGGGTGTCGACAGGTTGGTAAAGATGTTGGCGTTGTCCGCAGGCGGGTTCAGCTCCGACTCGGGCTCAATAACTGTTGGCTCGCCCTCGACGGCTGTGGATGCGTCTGTCTCCATTTCTGAATCTACAAGAGGGACGACAGAAGATCCCAAGGTAACTGAGGCTCCGGCTGGTGGGTATACAGCCGGACGGTCCTGATCTTCAACGTGCTCAATAAGATGGACACGCTGCAAAGCCGATAACAGCTCGTGATCCTCAAGGAGGCCTTCCATATCGAGGTTTGATCGTAGTGTACCACTGTCGCCATGATAAGTCAGTATACTGTTCCATTTTGTTAAAACCTGACAACCACTTACGAGAAAAGGAACGGGTCCTGCGGAATGATGGCAAGACGACTTCGCAGCTGACTCAGCTTCAGGGTCGAGATGTCAACATTGTCAATGTAGACAGAGCCTTCTACAGGTACGAGAAGACGGAAGAAAACGGCGGCCAGGGTTGATTTCCCGGCTCCGGTACGTCCCACAATACCAACCCTTTCACCAGCGCCCACGCTAAAGTTGAGCTTCTTCAAGACTGGCGGCAAATCATCCGCATATTTGACCGTCAAGTTTTGAACCTCGATCTTGCCTTCGGTAGGCCATGCTGCTGCGACATCCTTTCCGCCTTCAGGCTCCGTCTCAATCTCCGCATACTCCAAGACTCTCTCGCATGCGTTAAAACCCAACTCCACCGACGTCAATGCTTGAAGGACCGATGTCAGCGCGCTGGTGTAGCGCAGGGCAAAGGCTAAGCTGAATCCAGCCAAAGCAGCATTTGTGTCACTGAACGCTACTGCATTGGCAACGACAGCAACGAAGAGGGCGCCAAGAACTCCCATACGTACGGCCATCCATCGACCAGATAGCTGAAGCGCCCATGAAGCCTTGGAGCTATTGTCGATCAGGGTAAACATGCGTTTCATGTAAAACTCGGTGCGGTCGAATGCCCGGATAGTTGAGAGACCAGAGAGCACAGAGCTGAACTGATCATAGATCGGAGAATGTGACACAGAGTTGATCCGCTTGACCTCTCGGGCAGCGTCGATATACGCCATAGACACTCGAACGTAGAGGATGAACAGGAGGATGCCGAAGAAAATGACGTACACCGAAACTGACAAACTATATCCATCAAGTCAGCAAAAAGTGTTCAAGGGGGCAAACAAAACGGCCACTATACCTGGTAGCAATGATAACCAGCAAAAATAGCACGGTGCGAATCAAAGTAAACGCTTGGTTAGAGAGTCGGCGGTCCACAATGAACATATCTGACGTGAAGCGGTTGAGGATTCGACCGGCTGGGACTGTGTCTATCCATCGCAACGGAGCACGGAGAATGGCGTGTGTCATGTCCTGGAAAAGAACTCTGGAGGCTTTCATGCCGATGACAAAGAAGGCCAGCACTCTTATTATCTGGACCAACAAGGTCGAAAAGTCGATCACGAGCCACACGGACAGCCCTGTGAGGTCAGAATGTTAGCCTAGTTGACAAACAATGGCATGACATGGCGCAAGACTTACAGAAGTAAATGCCATAGCCCCAGTGCCAACCCTCGCTCTCTTCGGAGGTAGAGCTAGTTGAAAAATGGAAGGCGTTCTTTGAGGTAGTTTGTACTGTGAAACGAAGGGCTTCTGGTTCTTTCGATGCAGTCTGCGCAAGCTCTTTCAAACTCCAAGCCCGGAAGACAGACAAGAAATGACCAAGCAAAAGAATGCATACGCCGCCAATCCAAGGCAATAGGCCGCCGCTGGCTTTGAAGTAAGCTTTGTACACCTTGGTTTTGACACGACCTGTTTCTCTGCTTTCCTCATCATCTTTGGGTTTGCTCTTCGTCGCCAAGGGAGCTTGTCCATTTGCCACACTACCATCCGTGGGCGAAGCATCTTGTTCGGACAAAACTGTCAACCCAGAGCTGTCTTCGGAAGGTGTAAGGTGCTCAACCGAGAGTACTTCTCCATTATGAAGCTGGACGTGAAAGCTAGCATGTGGCAGGACGAGCTCGGCATGATGAGTGGCGAGAATACGTGTCCTCCCTCTGGCCAGCTCACCCGTCAAGGCTTTGTCAACGATCAACCGCCCAACATGAGCGTCGACAGCGCTGAGAACATCGTCCAAAATGAGAATCCCAGCCCGAGAATAGAGGGCTCTAGCCAGGGCTGTACGCCAGCGCTGACCGCCAGAAAGCGTGACCCCTTTCGGTCCAACTTCTGTCTGATCACCGTCTATCAGAAGCTCAATATCCTTTTCAAGAGCACAGGCAGCAAGAACCTTGCGATAGCGATCCTCCACAAAAGGAAGGCCAAATATTACGTTCTCTCTCACGGTGCCGCCCTCGATCCAGGGAGTTTGAGAGACAAACGAAGTCAGTTCGGGGATAATCCATTCGGACTCAGGAATGGCCTTGGCATCGTGATCAAAAGGTGGCAGAGTGGGCATTTGAATGACGCCCTTGAGTAGCTTGACTTCTCCCAGAATAGCGGCAAGCAAGAGACTTTTCCCGGCGCCTGTTTTGCCCGACACTAAAGTCAGCTGGCCAGTAGGGAATTCCAGGTTGATATTCCTGAGCATTGAGTGGGCGCCTCTCTCTTCGGTAACTTCGTCGTCATCATTCTTCTCGGTATCCTCAATTCTCGGCCACGCCACTGTGGCATCCTTGAACAGAATAGAGTGTCCGGGTTTTGATACTGGTTCCTTGTCAGATTGACTGAAGAACTTCTCTAGTCGGACAGCACTGGTCCACGCTTCGAGCAAATATGTCTGAAGAAGTGGGAGGAGAGCTACAGCCTCATCCAGTTGGTCAAAAAGGCCGAGTGCAGTAAATATTACGGAAGCCTTGATGTTTGTTCCGTTCTGCCAAACGTAAAGGAAGTACGTAACGCTGGCTAACATGATCGGGCCCAAGTTGATGATGAAAACGACAAGGCACTGCCATACAGCGACTCTCCAGTATTGTTTAAGCTCTTCGTTGCGGCTCTTGAGAATCTTGTCCTCCCAATGTTGCTCCAAGGCCGAGAATCTGATCTGTCGCATACCCTGCAGAGCCTCTGTCAACAGATGGGCCTTTCCATCGCGATACTTCATCAGACCAAAATGAAGTGCCGTGTATTTCGTGGACAAGCGCGAGCTGATGGGGATCACGAAGCATGCAGCCAGCAGGCCGCTGACAACTGGTAGCCAGCCCATCAAGCTGATACAAAACCCACCGGCAAAGATAAGTTTGAAAATAGCCATGGGAAAGTTATTGTTGTACATGCAAAAGATGGTAACGCGGTTTGAGTCGAGCTTCATGTGGTTGATGATGTTCTGCCGAGTCTCCGGTTCTTTTCCTTTGACATTGACTTTCTTTCCTGTCTTGGTTGTGTCTTTAACGCCATTTGGTTCGCCTGCTTTGCCATCTTTTTTGTCGTTGGTTTTGTCTTCTTTTTGGGCCGGGGGAGCGGTCTCGTACTGCTTCAGTGCTTTGAAGAAGACCAACGACTGCAGCAGTGAGCCAACCGGTATCTCTAGGCGAGTAGTGGTGATCCACCTAATCCAGTTATTGACGCCGACCTGGAGCAACTGGCTGAGAAGCAGTCCTAGAACCCAAATGAAGATGGTGGGATCTGTGGTTGTGTGTGTCTGCCGGCTCTCGATCCTCCTTAGGAAGTTGTACAGGACAACCTGCGGGAACAAGGCCAGAAGCGCAACGACCAGGGTCAGCAACCACTGCAAGGCCAGCTCTCTGAAATAAGCGTAGATGAGCTGCTTCCAGAGCGGTAGCTTCTCGCGGCGCGTCTTGATGAATCTAGCCTGCAGGTTTCTTGATCTTGTTGCAAAGTCGAGATTTGGGATGTCCTCAAGCTTCATCTGACGCTCCTTAGCGACATCAAAAACAACCCGGTTCCAGGAAAACGAGAAGAGATCCAACAGGGACCGGGTGTGTTGCTGGTCGACCAGACCTTGGTCGTCGTAGACGTCAGGTCGTCTTGAGAAGGCGGCAAAGCCCAAGACTGCGCAGACTGAAGCCGAAAACTGTACAAGATGGAGGATGCCGACTGCCCGTTGTTTGGTATCCGAGTCGGGATCCGAAATCAGCGCCAGGGATTCAAATCCATGGAGCACGACTACCAAGACGGCAATGACAAGGGAGGATACCAAGCCGTACACTGTCAAGCGGAACTTGGAGAGATAGAGACGCTTTGCGGGAAGAAGAATGGCCTGCAAAGCGAGGAGGGACTGTTTGTAGCTGTTAGCATACGTTACATTTAGCTTCCGAGATGGCACTCACCCAACAGGCAACCTCTGCCCAAAAGACCCAGTCCGAGAGAGTGGGCGGGATCAGAACGTTGGAGGCGACCAAAGCGCCAACACCGGTGAAGATGGCGAGGCCAACAGCAATGCGAGGTCGCGTGTCTGAGAAAGCCCGGATGGACTCCTCGGTCGCCACACCGTCGAGATCTTGGTAGTCATCGTTGGCGTTGATGGAGGTGTAACCAGAACCGCCCCAGATGGCTCTCTCTCTCCAGGCACGGGTGACGGCAGGCGCTGAGAGAGCTGCTACCAGAACGGCGGCCCCGGCCCCAATTAGCTCATGCAGGCGTTCCGGGCTCGGGATTTCGGTGGCCGTCCAGGCCATTTTTGTCGGGAGTTGAAACTCTCTTGGCGGGACAGTGGAGCTGAGAGTTGTAACGAAGAGGTTGAACCCTATTCGGGTCGTGATGGCGGATGTTGTGTCGGATGAGTCGCGTGGTGCATTGCAGTAACCATGTACCTGCAGACAGATGCTGACTGGGTTGTTGTTGGATGGAGAATATAAAATACCGTCGCAAATCCTGCAAAAGATCGGTCTGGGGGCAAATATTATTCGAGCTCCGAAAACAAAAAACCATCAAGGTCCTAGCGGTCAGGGAGCGGCAGCACAGTGCGCATTGTGTGGAGGTGGTGAAGCAGGCAGCCACGACTACCTATCGATATCGACATCAATCAACGCCTACCTACCGGGCACCCAGTACGTGAAATCGAAATGCCAACCTGATTCTGGATACTTGTTTATACCAAATGGTACTTCATCACAGCTTCCCGGAAAGCCTGGTCATATATACTATCGTACAATGTCCATTCAATTACTTGTCTTTGATCAGCGACACACCGTCCTCAAAAAACGATTCCCAAGTTTGGGTCATCCGCACTGTGTTCCCCAAGCAATTGACAACCAACTGCCGTTGCGTGCCACGAGCTCAACACGTCACAGCATTTTTCTCACTAAGGTACGGTACCTAGCCATTGTCTCGCACCAGCTCTTTCAGTCAGCTGCAATTCTACTACTTGAATATTCTATACTACCACATAATCGTAACATCATAAAGGCTTCTCCAGTTCCACAGACGCTCAACCGTTCAAAACGGTGCCGCCATTGCAGTGAATCGTCTGTCCACTGATGGCCGAACTATCGGTAGACGCGAGAAACACCACACAGGTTGCGATCTCACTTGGCTGTGCGGGCCGACCCATTGGACTGGTAAATTGCTTCTGCGCGTCATCGTTCATCGTCGCCGGGATCAAGGGGGTCCACACGGGACCTGGCGCAATCGCATTCACCCGGATACCTTGGCCAACCTTTTGGTTGCTCAGCCCACGGGTAAATGATATAATCGCACCCTTCGTCGACGTATAATCCAGCAAGTCAGGGCGGCCGATGTAAGCGTTGATGCTTGCATTGTTGATGATGGTGCTTCCAGCCTTCATGTGAGGCAGCGAATACTTGGCCAGGTAGAAGTAGGGGTGGATGTTGGTGTCGAAGGTATGGATCCACTGGTCCCTTTTGGCTCGGTGTCAGTCAATTTTCTCCTTCTTACCATTGCCAACGGGTCAGACTCACTCAGACAAGTCCTTGATATCAGGAACCATCATCTGATAGGCCGCATTATTGAAGAGAATGTCAATCTGGCCATCGAACAACTTGACGGCCTCGTCGACTACCTTCTGGCAGTTCTTCCGATCCCGCAGATCGGTCGAGATGAGATAGCACTGCTGGCCATACTGCTCGACACGCTTCCTGGTCTCTTGAGCATCGTCTTCCTCCTCCGGCAGATAGGCGATTAGCGAGTTGGCGCCCTCCATGGCAAACAGTATGGCAGTTGCACGGCCGATTCCAGAGTCACCGCCTGTGATGATGGCATTCTTGCCCTTGAGCTTGCCGGCAGCTCTGTACTTTTGGCTCTTGCCATCGCTAGTGGGGATCTCGTCAAAGAGTGGTGTGGGATTAGGCATCTTGCCCTCCTTCCCAGGAAAGTCCTGGTGGGTCACCGGGATCTTGTGCCCTACTCATTGTGTTAGTCCCAGATATCTCGAGGTGAGGCAGGTGTATGGCTTTTCGACTTGCCGCTCTCGAATTGTCCCTTGTCGGTCATTTTTTGAATGATTGGTCTGTGATTGATGTGAAACTGCTTCCTCGGGTAAAGAAGAGTATGGGAACGAATGGGAATTGAGTCCAAATGAACGACAGCGTCTTTGAGATATTTGTACCAAACCAGAGATCTGAAGGGAAGCTGCTACTGCAGGTACCCAGCGCACAGTCTATGACATAATTGGGGGGTCTTCTGGAAGCCGTCCACAATCACAATGACGACATACAATGGAGCTGGAGCTTTTGCTCCCCCAACAATCAAGCACCAGTGCATTTTTTTCAAAGAAGAGATTGGGAACACTCGGCCGATGTCAAGTTTGACACCTGCATTATTAGTTCTAGAGGCTGGTGGGTGCTCGAGCCTTCGTGGATTCCCGCGACACTGATTGGCCAAGCATGGATGGCTCTTCTTCAACAAACAACCATCAGATATTATCCCATGAACTTTTGGATGGGGTAATACTTGCATCCAATACTCCCCCCAATGATTAACTGGCGGCTACTTGTTGCGGTTGCATCAGCGTTCAATGCTGCGCGATCACACACCGGCAGTGACAAGCTCGATAGGAATGAGTCGAGCCCATGGGCTGGTGTCTATCAGACACAGTTTCAGACCCCTGGACCGTTGGTTTCCTCTAGTCTAGCAGAACGGTTTATTCAACGACCGTAAACCGTTGGGCTGTGGCTTTTGATTAGCAAGGCTCGGTTGAGATGGTTCAACGACTTCAAGGGCATCGTTGGACCCGTGCTGTTGGGCCACCCAGTCTAACAATACCACCAAAATGCCGATAGTTCTGTCTCCCCAGTCTATATTTTCTTTTCGTGGAAGTGGTTTTCCATGGAAGCAGTCTGATTGATGCAGACTCGGCTTGAATCCCTTTTCCGTTTGTTTCTTGCTGCTGCTGCGCGGCATGTTGTCAGATCTTGACCCCCGAGGGGTCCGTCTTTTTGTGCTTCAGATTACATTCCTCGTGCTTGTCTATATTTTTATCTCTCTTCGAATTCTGGTGAAGTCGTTGACTGTCAAAAAGATATCGCTAGACGACTGGTTGATTTTTGTGGCTGTGGTGAGTTGGCAAATGTCATGTTACCACACTACCTGACCTTGACAAGTCTAATAACTGCCCGTGCGATACCTATCTATCTAGATCGTATACACCACCCATGCCACCATCACAATATGGGGTATCGTTTATGCAAGCGAAGAAGGAGACAAGGACTTTGTCAGGGGTGAAAATATTGCTCTACACTCCTGGTTCCTCAACGAAGCCCTCTATGCGCCGTTGTCAGCACTCATTCGGACCTCGATCGCCGTCTTCCTGCTTCGCATAGCCACCGCCAAAATCCACAGAAACATAATATACGTCAACCTGGCATGTACCTGGGTGCTTACCACCATCTACTTCTTCATAGTGGTATTTCAATGTTCTCCTTCCTCCTATTTCTACGATCAAGTCTTGGATCCATCGAGCGGGAGCTGGTAAGTCACATATCCTTCAAACAATTGATGTACTCCAAGAAAGCTCACAAAAAGGGGGTTTCAAGCATCGACAAAGACATCGTGCCGCGCGTAACGATTGCCCACAGCATCATCAACGCCATAACCGATTTCATCCTAGCCTTCCTTCCCATCGCCATCCTTTGGGATGTCAAACTCAACAAGCGCACCAAGGTCGGGGTAGCAACCCTTCTCGGGATGGGTGTCCTCGCGGGGATATGTCTCATCGTCCGTATCCCCTACGTCAAGTTCATCCCCATTTCCGATCCTGAGTTTCTCGAGCAAACAAAGTAAGCTTGACGTCTCTACTCAGTCTTCTCACTACCAACAAGTCTGACACCATTGTAGCGGCACCGCCTTCTGGAGCGTGATGGAAACCTCTCTCGGCATCATCGCCGGCTGCGCAGCCACCCTCCGCCCGCTCATGCGTGGGTTTGGGCCGAGACGAACCCCCTGGCGCCAGGGCAGCCGCCACAATAATTCCACATCCCGATCTCAATCCAAGAAAGACGGTGCTTCCGGCGCAGCCGGTTGCGGGCTCCGAAACCAGACCAACATGAATCCACTGGTTCAATCACAGAATCTCCGGGAAATCAAGGACGACTACCCCCTCCCGTACCAGCCCATCTCCCCAGATGATATATACAGTCCAGTACATTTGCCCCACGACACGCAGATTCGCGAGACTGATTCCCCTGACTTTGAGCTGGCCATGCAGATGCCTGACCCTGACCCTTACCCCATGCCTTCCAACTATTATGACCATCGATATTCTCATCACTACGAGTCGAGGGGTCCAGGAAGGCTTTGGGACGAGAAGCGAACGCCGAGCGCGAGCTCAATGTACTCTCCCATCTCGGGTGGTGTCAGGATCAAAACTAGTATCGAGATCACGAGAGAGACTCAGTCACCCGAGGGAAGGGAGACACCGCAGGATTCTCTGAACTTTCCGATGCAAGGGGAGCAGGTGGTCACCATCAACGGCCCAAAAGGGCCTCATAGATGTCGGTCTACTCACTGAAGTTGTGGTGATATTTTTGTGTACAGAGTGCACCTATGTTCGGAGCATGATGGGATGTATCTCTCCGCCAAACTGTCAAAATCGTACCTTCCCGCTAGCAGGGGCAGAAAATAGTAAAAAGAAAAACAAGACAAATGTAGTCCATGTCAAAACCACAATCATACGTAACCTTCGCCAACATGGTGTAATGACGCGCAGCTCCACGAGAAGTCAGGCAGTAGATGCAATGCTCAGATGCTCAGCCGTCAAGGATCTGGTTCCGGTTCCCATGTCTTGTTACCGAGGAAACTGTAACAACCAACAGCTCCATTCGAGTCATAGAGTGTGTTGTCTAAAATATTTTGTCAGCAAATTCAACTTGCAGTACATGTGGCAGAAGACCCTTACTCAGGTCAAGCGTCGAGTTGGTGTGCCCGCCGTTCATGTCCCAGCACAAACAACTCAAATGCAGCGACTTGTCATGAATGAAGGTACAGTTTTCGCATGATCCAGAGTAATTCCCACTGTTTACCAGTTAGTCAACTGCTTTGTTGTTAGCAAGCAGAAGAAGTTCACTCACTTCTCAAACGGGACGAGCTCTCCAGCATTGTTTCCCGCACAACGGTCCAAGTCCAGCCTGACATAACGTGTTAGCATGCGTCTCTCTTGGAGGACTCAGGGAGAGAAGTAGCGACTCGCATGCTGTAGTTGAAGCCGTAGATATCAACATCGTCATTGAGACAGTAGATGCCAATCCAGTGATGTTTGTCGGTCAAGTTGGCGCCTGCATAGGCGCAATCGTGGGTGAAGCCACCTTCGCCGGAGGCCAACAAGGGGAACGCCAGGGCCAAGAAGAGAACAGTGGCGGTCAAAACGGGACACACGGAGAAGGCGGCCATCTTGTCAGGTCCTATGGCTGTCTTTGTTACTTTCGAACTTATGACGAAGCGATGCTACCTATGGGTCCAAGTGTGTTGTCGGAGCTCCGTGGGGATCTGAGTGGCCACTCGTTCTGATGAAGACGAGTGTAAACAATGAGAATGAAGATGAGAGAGCAAAAGGTGAGGTATTGTCTCAAGAAATATCTCGGAGACGAAATAGGTAGCCAGGGTGTCGGAGCTAATGTTCCTGGCTGCCCCCCTGCCCGAAACTACTCAGAGGAAACAAGGCGGAAGCTTACGAACTGGTGGACAGCATGGTTCGTGATCGAAAGGGAAGGAGCGACTGCCTTTGATACCGGCATTCTACATGAAATCAAAACCCACCCACGTCACAACCCAGGGAGCTGAGATTAGCTGGCCAGCTCGGTGCTACAGACAACCCGCAAACTTCCCAGGTTTAAACACAGAACCGGAAGTCATGGGTCCTTTTGGCCTCATGCTTCCTATCCCAGCCATCACAGACCTTCTCTCGCCAATCATCATCTCGCCCCTTCCCGGGTCCCCTTTACGGACGAAAACTGCCGTCTAGATTTCTTGGTGGCCGACGACAACAAGCAAGAGCTCTGGAGTGTGGAGCATGGAGCTGAGTGCTTTCCTCATTCGGTTAACCGGGAAACCTGCCACCGACAGTCTTTGTCACAAGTGTTGAGATATGGATCTCTGGGATATTGATGCACGAAGCTGAGTGGGAGGCTGAGGACCTCTCTTCCACTGCAGCGTTCAGGGTCTTTTGTAAGACATTTCTGCCATCTGCACCACGGCTGAAGCGCACAGCAGGAAAGCCGAGCCCGTTTGCTACACGTTGTACTGATTTCTTGCACCACTCACGATGTGCATGGATATCAGCACGATGCCCACATTTGTGAGATCAGGTGTTTTTAGCATGAGGCAATTTACGAGTATAAGAGAGTAAGTAGACAGTGATCGAGAATATGAGGAGTAAGGCTTGATCTCATTCCTTCAAATGCCCAGGCTATCTTGCTCATCAGGGTGCTTGCTCAACAGCTTGCGCCGAGGGTTCCGAGGTTGGGTAGGATCACCAGACTCCCATTATCATCATACCCAACCCGGCCCTCGTCCACAGCTTTTCGCAACTCCTCACGAAGAGGCTCTCGATCGCCTGTTGCCGGGTCCCATTCCCACCCTTCTCGCATCCTGTCACCAAAATCCAGGTCAGCAAATCTGTCCAGGTCAGGCTTCGCTAGGAATTGCCCCCATTCCTACCCGTGTGTGACACATAATTCCCGGATCACAAACACACAAGGAGAAGGGAAAAGGAAAACAGCAAAACGTACCACATCCACCTCAAACAAGCCCTCAGCTCCTTATCCCTAGGTAGTACCCTCATCCACTCCGGTTGAAAACCCTCCCCTCGTCCCCCGTTCCCAGTCCAATCCTCCGCCCTACCGAGTAACTCATCCCTACAGAATATCCTCCAAGAGTCCAGTGTATACGCCCCTTGAGTCAAATGACCAACCTCCCACGCCTGCCCTATCGCCCTCTCCCTTCTATCCTTTACCATATCCATCACATCCAGCTCCAATCCATCAACCTCATTAAAATTACCATTATCAGGATCCTCCGCCCCAAAGACCTCCCCTGCTGTGACATCCCTACCATCCCCGACCAAAGGATAGTTTTTAACCCCATACCTCCTCTCCCTAGTCGGCGGGTTCTCCACAAACCCCCTCGCGTACTTTTGTATGATGGCGTACCTGTGCTCTGACAACCCTAGCGGTTTGATCAACTCTACCACCTCCTTCTTATTCTTTTCATCTGCCAGCTCTTCCGGCGTTGGAAACCGCTTAATCAAATCCCAAAACACAGGGATGGCGATTCTGCCCGCGGTTTTGATCAAAAAGGTGACAGCAACCAACAAATAAAAAGGGGTGTGCGCTAGCTCCTCTTGAATGAGGCCGAACTTGGGAGCGCTCAACGGTGGGATGGGGAGGCTTGATACCACGCCCGGAGGTGGTTTTCTGAGCCGCTTTGGAGTTGTCGGGGGGTTGAGGAGCGGCGGTGCTTCTTCTTGGATTTCTTGTTCTTCTTGTCTCTCTTGGACAAACTCTTGCGACGGTGGTGGCGGGCTTGATGGCTGTGAGCTTGTGCTAAAGAAAGGGGAGGTCTTAGTTTTGCTCGTTGCCCTGACGGCTCGCTCGGTTCGAATGCGGCGGTGGCGGGGAGAAGGTGATGGGTCATGAAAGGAGGGTTTGAAATCAGGGCGAGATGGAGGGGGATGGGCAGAGTGAGTTTCACCGTGATGGGAACTGTTGTTACCTGGGTCGATGCCCGGAATCATTGGAACCGGGATGGGGGTCTGGCGAGCCAAAGGCGGTGACTCTGGCTTCAGTCTTCTGCCTGCAGATGGGGGAACAGGGACGGGTGTTTGCTTAGGCACCGAGACAGCTTGACAACCCCCCGAAGAGGAGGACATAGCCGCTTTGGAGCTGGTCTCGATGTCCTCTTTAAGTTTTTGGAGGATTTCGTCAAATCGTTCAAAGTCAACGACCTTGGCCGGAGCAGTTGAGGCCAATAGCTCTTCGCGAAATTTATTCGCGAGCTCGTCGAATTCGACAAAAGCCCGGAAAGGCGATGTCTGGGCTGAACCTGAGCAAAGTCAGTTATGTCTGCCACCCATTGCATTTGACGCAAGGTACCCAAGGTAAACCTACCCGCAGAGCTAGCCGCGTCACGCATATCCTCGCCACCGTCCCAAAAATAAGAGGTATGCTTCGACTGTCGCTGGGTCTTGTTTGTTTTCTTATTCTGGCCCACAAGGGCATCTACACACTGAGGTGCCATTGTCGATCTGTATTGACACGCGTCAAAGCAGTGGTCTGGCAGCTTCCCGTCCCAGTAGTGCCGGGGCAACTGACCCAAGGGCGACAGCTTGTCGCAGAAACCCTCAAGACTGATCGTTTTCGATACTGAACCCAAAAAGCAGCTGGTTGCTAAATTGAGACTCTTCTGGTCCTGGCGTTTTACAACGCTGCCTGGCGTGTATGGCTTGGTAGGTGTGTAATTACAGGCGATGATTGATGATGAGGAGAAACACGCCCGGTTTCTGATTTTCGTCACGTAAAAAGATGTGCGTTGGTACAAGTACCCAGACCATACAAGATGAGGTCGCAAGTCACAAGAGAAGGGCCCGCCGAGCCAACTCGATTATGTCGTCGATGCGGGTCTGCAACAGCTGAAGTGATTACTTTGTTTTGTTGCATAACATCCTGTCATCAACCATTTTGGTACTGCCAAACTCTAGATCACAATGCTGAACAACAAGGAAAGTCTAGCTGTATTGAGACCGAGACATTTGATTTACACACCATCACACTTCCCCGCTGCTTCCATCTCCCCCGGAGGCCTTTTTCTTCCCTTCCTTTTCGTCTACGCGATACATAGGGACTTGGGAGACCGTAGCAGTATATGATACAGACAAGAGAGGCAAAGCTTCATGTTCTTGTAGCCTTGCTTGAATTTAGTAGCGGATGTTGGTCTTGCCCTCCTTGGGAGGGTCGTAGACAATCTTTCTCGACTTGAGCCAGGCCCACTTGTACCGCTTGACCCAGACGCTCATGGCGAACAGAACAGATGTGATCGCCAAAACCTTCATACCCATGCGCTTGCGGTCATCCATCTCGGGCTCGGCAGCCCAGTTGAGGAACTCGGTAACGTCCTTGGCCATCTGGGAGGTTGTCGCAGGGGTCTCGTCTTCGTACTCGACCAAGCCATCGTACAAGACACGAGCCATGGCGATGCCGGTACCGGGGAAGTAGGGGTTGAAGTTGAGACCAGCGCCGACCTGGGCGCCAGCAGGGGGCTCATCGGGGTAGCCGGTGAGGAGGTTGAAGATGTAGTCGCAGCCGCCGTGGCGGGCCTTGACCATCAAGCTGAGATCGGGAGGGAGAGCACCGTTGTTGGCAAAACGGGCAGCCTCGTCGTTGGGGTAGGGAGCGGGGAGGTAGTCGGACAGCTTGCCGGGGCGCTTCTCGATCTCACCCTGGTCGTTGGGCTCGGTGTCGTACTCGTTCTCCTCAGCCAGCGCCTTGGCCTCGTCGACGGTCAGGATGGTGCCGACCATGGAGCGGTAGGGAACTCTGCTGAGAGAGTGGCACGAGGCGCAGACCTCGCGGTAGACCTGGAAACCTCTCCGGAGACTGTGTGCGAACAAGACATCCCATGTAAGTCATCCCGTCGGAGCTAGTAGGGACAGGGGGTGGATGGCGGGGGGGAGGGGGGACAGAGCTTACGCTTGATGGTCAAAGGTCTTGAACCATTGAGTATGAACCCAGGGATACTTGGTGGGATGGAGACTATATCGCCAGTAAGCTTCGCGATCTTGAATTCCAACTCGTGGTGCCGCAATGTCCAAGCCGGTCGAATATGCCTCAAACATGAGACGAATAACCTCGGCCCCCACGGCAACACGGGATGGCCCCTCAGATCAACCACTCACCCTTCCTCAGCAGGCGTCATGGCATGAGAGTTGCCATAGAGATGGTAGTACCAGCCGACGGAGCCGGCGGCGACGGCGGTGGCGGCGACGGCGGCGATGTTCAGGCGGAGCGGCGACTCGGCAGTCGATCCGGAGCTCGAGGAAGCAGCGCGCTGGGAGGACGGAATGATTAGCTTCCAGCGGGCCACATAACAGCTTCGCCCTCGTCCGGGTCGATAGCCGGGAGCTCCCCTCGTCGGGGCAATTGGAGGAGGAGGAGGAGGAGGAGGCGGAGGCGGGTGGTCGGCGGGCGATGTCGTCGGTGCCGTGTCATGCCATCACGGGGCCTGGCAATGTCTTGGGCAAACATACCTTGCTAATCTGCACGGCGCCATTTCTCGCGCTGGCGAAGGCGCGCATCGGGCGCACACAGGACCTCGCAAGCATGGTGGGCACACCTTGCGGAGCTTAGGGGGGTATCGTGGGTGATCTGACAAGGCAATTGGCCTGCCAATGTCGGTGTTTTGAGGTTGGTGGCTCGGGCTGGTGATGGTCGACAGCAGTCAGGATTCTCAAATTCGGGATTCTTAGGAACTCTGGCTGTCTGATTGGCCGGCCAATCACAGCAGCGCTGACGGCCTATCAATTTTTCCGCCAGCCTTTCCCTCGCCCGGCTGCGGGTGCCATGGGCTTGGCTTGTGCAATTCGGTCCCCAAGCTCCTGCTTCGTATCCACCATCTTTCTTGGATGGAGCTTCAGACATCAGACATCATCACCCATCGCCCATCGCTTGACATCCCGCACATTCATCTCCTTGTTACCAGATTCATCATTCGCACCCAGGATATCACTAAACACACAGCTACTTTTCCTCTACACTTTGAAACGCCCAAAACGCCCACTATCAAAAACCAATGCCCTTCCCGTCCTTGTATGTATACAAAGCTTGATATCAAAACTTGGACCGCTTCCAGCTTAGGCCGTCTTTTGGCCGAGAACCTCTCTCCGCTTCTTGACCGCGTTGGCAAGCATATCAAGGACAGAAACAGTGTCCTCCCAACCAATGCAGGCATCGGTAATGCTCACGCCGTACTGGAGGCCCTCCTTGCCCTCTTTGGGCACCTTTTGGTTACCTGTATAGGCGTTAGTATCTCACACAAAAGCAATCTCAACTGTGTCCATGGGATAACTCACCCTCGCCAATGTTGCTCTCAATCATTACGCCCATAACACCCTCCTCGCCCTTCTCGATCTGCTCGGCGAGCGTGGCAGCAACCTTGGGCTGGTTCCTGTGGTTCTTGAGGGAGTTGCCATGGCTGCAGTCCACCATCAACCGTTGACGGAGACCGGCCTTCTCAAGAGCCGCCTTGGCTTCAGCAATACTCTTGGCATCGTAGTTGGTACCCTTGGTACCACCACGCAGGATGACGAAGCAGTCCTCGTTACCCACGGTGCCGACAATGGCCACGACACCGGGCTTTGTCACTGACAGGAAGTGATGGGGGTGCTTGACGGCGCCAATAGCGTCAACCGCCACGCCCAAGCTTCCGTCGGTGCCGTTCTTGAAGCCGACAGGGAAACTGAGACCGCTGGCCAGCTCGCGATGAAGCTGACTTTCAGTGGTGCGGGCACCGACAGCGCCAACGCTCAAGAGGTCGGCCAAGAACTGCGGGCTAATGGTATCGAGCATCTCGCTGGCAAGGGGCATGCCCTTGGTGGTGAGGTCGACAAAAAGCTGTCTGCTCAGACGAAGGCCCTTGTTGATCTTGAAGCTATTATCGATATCAGGGTCGTTGATAAGTCCCTTCCATCCCACAGTAGTGCGTGGCTTCTCGAGGTAGGAGCGCATAACAATCAGCAGCTCGTCCTTGTGCTTCTCCTTCTCCTTGAGCAACATGTCGCAGTACTCGAGCGCCGCCTTTGGGTCATGGATAGAGCAGGGACCAATGACGACCAGAAGCCTCTTCTTCTCATCGGTGTCGTTGACAATGGCAACAGCCTCCTCGCGGCCCTCCAAAACGGTGCGCTTAGACTCGACAGTCTGAGGAATTTCGTGTTGGAGCAAGTCGGGTGGTGTCAACGGGTTGTAGCCACGAACTGGACAAAGTCAGCGCCTGCTGGGTGCACGCGACGTTCCAATCTCGGGGTCACACATACTCCTCCAGTCTTCGCTCTCGGCCTTGTTGCCGACATTCTTGTTTTCAATGAAGAAACCCTACTCAGCATGGTGAGTCAACGTAGCCCTGCTGCTTCTCGACGCTGGGGCATGAACATACCGACATGATAGCTGCAACTGTGTTTGTATCGCGAACGGATCGGTTCAATTGGCAAGGAAAAAGGGTGAAGTTCGACACAAGCTAGATGTTTTGCAGAGGAAAGATATTGGAGAGCAATGGTTGCATGAATCTTTTTTTTCGCCGGTGGCGGTCAAAGAGCTCAAGGTCAGTTCAGTTACTCCCACCCATAGAGTTCTGAGAGGGGCAACCCCCAATGAGTCAAGGTGGGGCCATGGGCTACATATGTACCGTTTTCTGACTTTCTTACAAGCACACACCTGCGGCTTATTGATGGACATGGGAACGAGAGACACAGCTACCTTGGGTTGTCCTAAAATCGCTACTACTTTTGGCAAAGAACGGCGTCAAAGACATTGGGCCCTGAGCCGTCTTTGTTCTCCCACAGGTCCCTGCCACATGATTGAAGAACACAGAGCCATCGATAATGGAGGGGCCAGAGGGCAGCAGGTCCCAATGTGTGTAATTCGCCTCCAAGCATTGGTCCTTCTCAGAGGTCTCGAAAGTGTGGTTCGACCCGACCCCACATCGCTTCCAAGGTCTTGAGCTGCAGGCGGGAGCTGGAAGCAGGTCCCACTCGCCGACGTCGGACCTTGAATCTATCGCCTGGCTGGGAACATCCCACTCGACGACGTGCTAACTGTACAGGTACCGATGCCGCCACTTCCGAAGCTCACCATCTCATTCCGTCTTGATGGGATGAAGAGCTTCCTTTTTGAACTCTTCAATGCCGTTGATCTTACCGTACAGCCACTTTAGAGCCAGTGTGCTCGTCGTCATGAGCACGGCTGAGACTGAAAATAGAAGCACTCGCTGCCAAGTTTTGAGCAGCTCAAACATGGGATACGGGTACCTGCAAGCCATGGTCAGACAAGAGCAACACAAACATCACCACTGCAACCAATGTTTTGCGCGTGACTGCAGAGTTCCCGTACCATCCATTCTGCTCGAAGCAATATTCCACCCACCCCCAGTATAGAAATGCCAAGCAGGTACTGAGAGCCATGGCGCTGTAGCCTTTGATAGTCCAAGGAGGACTGAGTAGTATCAGATCCAGTGTCAACATGACGGCTGGCATTGCATGAAATCCACTGTTGAATTTTGATGATTAGATTGGACATCTTGACGGGTCATGGGCACACTCACAAGTCTGGGAGAAATGGAAGAGCGAATTCAGGGGGGAAAAGGAGGGACTTGTCAATGGCACTTATGCTCCAATACAGAATGCTGATCAGGACCTCCAGGGGTGTTGAACACACCGAGAGGACATTTTTGATGCCAAAGAGCCGAGGGCTCAGAGTAAGATCGGCCAGCAGGCCAAATGCAAACGTTGCCGTCGCGAGGGCAAGGCCAATGATGGTGAGAAACTGAAAATCACCACCGAATCCGAAGTGAATCTCTGTTGGAAACTGCTGAAGGTACCAAAAACTGGACGAGTAGGACAAAAGACCGATGGCATGTACGAGGGCTGAAAAGCTCCGGGAAGGCGAGCAGAGCCGTTGTAAAGGGTGGGGTTGGTGTGCCATCTGTACCTATTCCGGGCGGGTGAGCAAGATGCGAGTCCAAACTAAACGGTCTGTGTGATCTGACCATGGTATTGCTGAACGGCAGTACTTATATATATCGATATGTAGTAGAGGTTCCTGCCAGACGAGGGTCGAAGCAAGCAAGAGACTGAAGTTATCCAGAACCGTGATGGACCCGGGCTCTCTACGTCATCGATCTCGACGTGAAGAGACTCAGAGTGGTTGGCAAACGAGAGCTGCTCATAAAGAGGTGGCAGTAGGGAAGGCGGTTTCAACGATCAGCCACTGAACGATACAACGATATAAGGTAGGGAACGTGTAAATCAAGCCGAGGATGGAATTCCTTCCAGGCTGAGTAAGTAACAAGCCATACATAGTGCGAGTAGTGTAAGTCAGGGGTGCCCCTAGCGTTCGAGCTTCCCCAGGCCTTCCAAAAGTCACTAGCGCCTTGGCAGACCCCCCACCTGCCTGGCGGGACGAAGCGATGCCCAATTTGGAATGCGCGTTTGAAGCAAGTGTTTGCCGCGTCTCTCCAGAAATTGGTAACCACCACACGGGTTACAGCTTGGTCATATCATCGCCATCACTGTCAGATCTGATCCCTGAGCAGGAAGTTTCCCAAGCCATCTCGATATGGCGGACCACGCCAACGACGAGGACCTGAAGTCCAACAAGCGCAGCCATGCAGATTTCACAGAAAATGACGGTTCAGGTGAGGTCCCGCTCACTCTATTTACTTTCCACACCGGGTCTTGCCGGCCACTGCTCTCTTTGCGCCTGCTAACGTTGTCTTTCAGATAGCTCTTCAGACGACGACATGGGGCCGCAGTTGCCATCGGCGGCAGCACCCAAAAAGAAACGCCGTGTTCTACCATACGAAAAGCTCTATATCTCGGCCCTCCCCAAGTCGACCCGTTACTCCAAGTCCCTGATGCACAAGGAGCAGCTGTCATTTCTCACCATGACACCTCTGACCGAGTTTCTCATTACATCGTCTGTCGATGGCGTGGTAAAGTTCTGGAAAAAGGTCGCCGACGGCATCGAGTTCGTGAAAGAATTCAAGGCCCACCAGGGGGAGATCCGTTCAGTTTCGACCAGCGCGGACGGGAGGAGTTTTGCGACCGCTGGCGCAGACAAGACAGTGAAGCTTTTTGATGTCATGACATTTGATCTTTTAGCTGTCATACAGCTCGAGTATGTGCCGCGGTGTGTGTGCTGGGTTCACAAGAAAGGTGCTTCTCTTCCTCTTCTGGCCATATCCGACGACAGTCAAAAGCCAGGCATCCACATCTACGATGGTCGGGGCGAGAACCTAGCCCCTATCCATGCCATCAACGGTCTGCACCGCAACCCTGTCTCCCTGATGGCCTTCAACGACCATTATGACTGCGTAATATCGGTTGATGAGGGGGGCATGATCGAGTATTGGCAGCCCGGAGGGTCTTACCAAAAGCCAGACAGCGTCTTTGAGTACAAGAGCTCAACGAATTTGTTTGACTTTAAGAAGGCAAAGTCTGTGCCAACCTCGCTCACGTTATCGCCAGACGGGAGTCGTTTCGCCACAATATCCTTCCCGGATAGGAAGATCCGCCTCTTCGACTTTGCCTCAGCCAAGCTCCAGCGCACCTATGACGAGTCTCTTCAGGTCATCGAGGAGATGCAGCAAGCTGGGACAGCGATACAGAAACTCGATCCAGTCGAGTTTGGTCGTCGGTTAGCAACGGAACGGGAAATCGAATCCTCGGCCCTTCGCGATAAGTTCAACCTCATCTTCGATGAATCCGGCCACTTTCTCCTCTACGGGTCCTATCTGGGTGTCAAGGTGCTCAACACTTTCACAAACAAGGTGGTAAAGGTGTACGGCCGGGAGGAACATTACCGCCCACTAGCACTGGCTCTCTACCAGGGTCAGCCTCAGAAGAAGGGCGTCACTACGGTGGCTATGGCGGCGTCCAGCAACCCACTTCTTCAAGAATCCGAGACAAGGGATCCCATTTTGATTACCACGGGCGTGGGCAAGGTCCGGTTCTACATGTTCACCAACGACGAGGAATTCTCCAAGTCAACCAGAGATGTACAAAACGAGAAACCTACCATTCTAGGGGCAAAGAAAACGGAGCAAAAGAAGGTTGCCGAGACGGGCACATCGGCGATTATACACACCACATACGGTGACATTCACATACGCCTCTTCCCGGATGCAGCTCCCAAGGCTGTGGAGAACTTTGTGACGCATTCAAAACGCGGGTACTACAACAACACCATCTTCCATCGCGTGATTCGTAAGTTTATGATTCAGGGTGGTGACCCCCTGGGAGATGGAACCGGTGGGGAAAGTATTTGGGGGAGAGAGTTCGAGGATGAGTTCAGCACATTGAAGCACGACAAGCCATACACAGTCAGTATGGCCAATGCTGGCCCTAACACCAATGGGAGCCAGTTTTTCATCACCACTGAGAAAACAGTAAGTTGTATTGCGCCCCCTTGGTTGTGACAGGTTGGTGCTGACAGAAGACAGCCGTGGCTCGATAACAAGCACACCATTTTCGGCCGCGCCGTTCAAGGTTTGGATGTCATCCACAAAATTGAAAATGTCAAGACCTACAAGGAGAAACCGGCGGAGGATATCAAGATTGTCAACATTGACATTTCTTAGCACCGTTGGCAGGAATGATGTGAGCGGCAAAGTGAATGGGAATCGGGGGTTGTCTCGACAAGACTGCCATCTTATATGTTTACTTGCTTAGAGCGATGTTTTGACATCACCGCCGTAACTCAACTTTCTGAGCATGCTCCTATTCAGCTCACCCACCGTTTGCACCCCGAGAAGTCCCATGGACTGGTCCACGTCAGCCAAAAGCGAAGCCAGGACATGCTTGGCACCCTCTGTCCCTGCAATTCCGAGACCATATATCACAGGTCTCCCCACCAAAACCGCCTTTGCGCCCAGAGCCAGTGCTTTCAGCACATCTACTCCTGTGCGAATCCCAGAGTCGAACAGGACGGTCAAGCGGTCTCCCACGGCGTCCACGATTTCCGGGAGCATCTCCAAACTCGGCACTGCCCCATCCAGCTGCCTACCTCCGTGATTGCTCACGATGATCCCATCAACCCCGCTCCTTGCCGCCAACACGGCATCCTCCACGCTCAGCACCCCCTTGAGCACAATCGGCCTGTCTCCCCACAGCTTCCTCAACGTGGCCAGGTCTTCCCACTTGTGCGCGTGACCCGAGAAGACTTCCCCAGCCCAATACCGGCTCGCAGCAATGACGTTATCCTCCACCTGGACCTCGTTTTCGCCGGTGCTGAACTTGTCGGAGAATTTTTGCCGAAAGACAGAGTCACTGAATCCGAGGGCGTTGCCCTCCCCGACGGCAAAGGGGAGGAAGCCGGTGTCGAGGTCGAGGGGGCGCCAGGCCATAGTGAAAGTGTCTAGTGTTACGACCAGGACTTCACAACCTGCCACTCTGGCTCGGGAGAGCAGAGAGGCGGTGATGTCGTCGTCGACGGGCCAGTAGAGCTGGAACCAACGGGATGGCTTGGGCTCTTCTGTCTCTTTCCCTTCTGCTGGTGCTGTGGCTGTGGGGTTTGCTGTTGGGGCGGGCTCTTCTGTTTCTGGCGAGGGTGAGGGATGGTCTGTCTCCTCGAGGGCGGCGACGATCTCTTCTAGGGGGGTGCTGGATGCGGTGCTGTAGATGAAGGGGACGTTGAGGGCGGCGCAGGCTTTGGCGACGCCGGTTTCTGCGTCGGGGTGGTAGGCTGACTGCACGCCGATTGGGGCCATGAGGACAGGGGAGTCTGGAGTCTTTGATTAGACTGATCTGGTCTCATCATCGCTGCGGTGTGAGGGAGCGACAAATACATACCGTAGGTTTTGCCAAACAGCTTCACGCTCAAATTTCGAGGTAGTGTATCCCTCAACATACGGGGTATGACCTTCCACTGCCTGAAAGCCAGCCGATTGGCGTGCATGGTCGCCTGCTCGCCTGCCCCTCCGAACACATAGTTGAATCCCTGGGGACTCATCGCCTCCCGGGCTTGTTGTTCAAGTTTGTTGGGGTCGGTAGTAGTGATGGGCTTCTTGCCTGCCGTGAGGGCTTGGAAGTAGAGGTCAATTTGATATTGACCATAGGCAATCTTGTTCTTACTGGTGATGACAGCGCTTGTGTTGTTGGCCTTGGTGTTGTTGTTGGTGGTGGTGGTGGTAGTGGAGGGTGGTGTCTTCTCATCCTTTATGCTATTAGCGTTCAAGTTGTTTAGGTTGGGCCTATCGGCTTCGTCGCCGTTGCTAGATCTAGGACGATTCATTTTGGGTTGAGACTGGTATCACGAGTGGGTTTCTTGATGTCAATGAACGGGAAGATGAAGAAGAATACATAGAATACCAAGCTGGTTTGACTTCCCCGCACAGCTACCCACTCGCTCATTCTTTGAGATGCCAATGCCAATAGTGGTAAATTGTGGGGGCATTTGGACTAAGATCAACATGGTCTACGCCTCTTATGTATCACCCTTAGCTTGCCACATCCTGTCGAGAAAAGTTGCCCTGATCGATTTATTGTTATCATCGCTGCCCTTTTCGCACGCAGTGCAAGAACGTCTGCCCTCTACCTGGGAATCAAACCGAACCGAAACGCCAACCAGATGCTCTCAAACCACACGTTGCAATACCTTTACATCAACAGACTGTGTCAAGCTGGCACAGCTCTGCACTCAAAAACACGGATATCCATATTGGACACCATTTTCAACTATCAACCTTCATGGCTTGATAGACCAAAGCTCCCGTGACCTACGAACAGTTAGTACGAGGTCAACAGATGGAAACATTGCGGGAAGAGAAAGAAAGGAGAACATACCATCCAAGCTCGCGGTGCCTTTTGCTGCTCTTGCCTTTGCTCTCGGCCGTAGATACAGCCAGCGCCTTGCTGCAGGCCGCAAAAGACTCTAGAAGCTCCTTCATCCTCCCAGACTTGACAAACTCCTGGGCTATATTGGAGTCCTTCTCGGCGATCAGAGCAGCCAGGTCCATGCACTCCATGAAGTTGTCGCGCGAAACAGCGCCGCCTGCAAAATGCAGGGTGCTGATATAGGCGATAATTGTCTCAGGAATATAGGCCTCGCGGAGGTCCTGAAAGTCGTTGTCGACTTCATTGCTGACCATCAACCAGTTGTTCAGCACCGGCTGCATACAATTCTTGACGTTGCGCACATCGCCGCCGGCCTGAGTCCACATTTCGCGGGCAGGGGGGTGGGTTGGACTGTAGCAGTACGGTTAGCAAGGTCGGCGTTGCAACATTGACAGACGTGAACTGGGTACTTACTCTCTGCTGAGACCAGCCATGGAAGCCAATGTCTCCATCGAGTCCAGAGCTCGGACGAGACATTCAAGTTCCCAGAGGTTTCTGACTACATTCAGAAGCCTGTCTCTGCTCACGCCACACTCCCGAAGGAAGGCATCGTTGAAATCGTGATTGGCAACCTCATCAAACCACCCGTGGGCATCGTCTTGGTTCTGGTCCACAAATGTGATGAAGGTCAATTTCTCCATGGCAATGTATCGCCCGGAAACACGGACGCTGAGGGCGCGGGCCGCACGTAGATCAGCTCGTTCTAGGACGTGTTAGTACCTGTTTGCATGACTGAAAAGTAGTGAAGGGATGACATACTCAAGAAGTATTTATAGACGCGGATGGCGTAAGTGCAAGTCTCCAAGAACAGCCCCGGAACCATTATAAGCCACTCCAAAGTGCGGATGAGCTCCTCATTTTCCCCTTCCATGTCGTTGGAGTCATCCCCAATGAAGTCGGGTCGAACAATTCTTCCGTACTTCAAGGTGGCCGGTCCGTCCTCCAAAATCTTGAAGTGACCCTTTGCATCGCACCGAACCGACTTGTCGTTGACATCATTCAGGTAGATCAGCGGTAGCTTTCGACCAAACTCCTTTATGTCAACTCCCAATTTGGTCATGATGATGAGCTGATGCTCACGGGCTTCATCGCCCACAATGTGGATGAGGTTCCTGCCAAGCGCCTCGTATAGACGGTCCTCGTGGAGCTTGGAGCAGTAGAGCGGAACCAGCTCCTCGAGATTAGCAAGCCGAAGGTAGCTGACGTAGGAGGTGAGGATGTTTTCCTGGGCTTGGCGAATCGCCTTGTGGCCACTTTCTTTCTTGGAACCACTAAGCCTATCCAGCGCGTTGACGATGATGAGGACATGGGCCAACGTCCTCAACCCGTCATAATCACCCAGTCCAACATACTTCTTCTCGTTGATCTGCTCCGAGATGGGGAAGTTGATCTCTGGGATCAGTTTAGACTTTGCCTTGGCATTGGCCTTCTTGGAAAGCACAACACCTTGATGGAACAGATACCGGCCCAAATCGTTTGCAACAACGGCAGCTTGAAGCGACTTGAAATTCCTTAGAGCCTCGCTGCTGGTTTTTGGATCGTTCTCCAGACCGGCCACGAGGCGCTTTGCAACCGTGGCCGGCTCTCCGTGGTAAACAACAGCGTTAAAGGCCGGGAAACGTGCGGCGATCTCTACCAAGTCTTTGCCGCCCTTCTTCATCAAGAAAATGTCGAACTGCGTTCTCAGAAGAGCGTTGTAGTGGGCAAACAGCTTATCATCCCACGACTTGCACACCTTGTCAACGCTCTCGAGATCGCCAGCAAGGAGTCCGTAGACGGCCCGGTCGTATTCGCTTGTCCCCCCATCATGAGCAGCTGCGTAGCACATCCTCCTCCAGAGCACGAGCGAGCCCGGCTCAAAGTCGAACTGTTCTTCATCTTGGGGATTCGAAAGCGGGAGCGGTGCGATTGTCGCTGTCCTCCACAGTTCCGTCCTCTCTGCGCACCAGTCCCGTATCTCAGACATAGAGTACCCCCGGCGTAGCATCTCAAAGCATCCCAGCCAAATGGCCCGCTCGAAGAACTCGTCTTGTGGCTCTAATTTTCGGCCTTGGCGCGTGACGGCATCTGGATCGAGCTGGGTAACGAGGGTATTCGAGCCGAGGTGAGATTGGGAAGTAGCAGCACTAGGGTCAAGCACGCCCTGATACCCATTGACGCTCTTCTGTAGTTTGATCTTATGGCGTGTATGAAGCCAGCCATGTGCCAAGATGTCACCCCTCTCAGCATTGTGTTGGAGCTCGCTGACGACCTCATCGACTGGCGGCCCGTGACTGGCGCTGTTCTGTAACCACTCCAACACAATCTTCCTCTCTCTGGCCACAGAGTCTGTGATCAGAAACTCCTCCCACCAGTCCCTCCGCGACTGAGGCGCTTGATTCCTGTCGCTCTTTTCCTCAGCGGGTTCCGAATCCTGATAGCGGAGTGGCAATATGCGCCGTAAAAGGTCCCAGGTCTGCGCCTCCTCCTCTGCACGCCGCACCTCATCAGCGCTGACAAAAAAGCGCCCATCTTCAGCTTCGTCAACATCCATCTCCGCCGATCCTGGTCTTTGCCATACCGCGCCCCGATTTCGGTCCCCAGCCTGACCTGCTTGCAGCCTGTCAACTCTTTTCCGTGCATAGTTGTAGTAGGAATCGAGCAGCTTGAAGACTTGTGCGCGTTTCTCCGAGTTCGACCCAGCTCGCAGATCGGTGTTGTAGCGGTCCAACTCAGCAGCGAAGAAATCGACATCGTTCCCGACCCGGACGGTGCTCTGACGGTAGGTAGACTCGAGGTCGGCCATTTCGTGGTTTGGCGGTTCTGCGCATCGTGTTAGAGAAGACAGCAGGAATCGCATCAGTACAGGTAGCAAGGATTCTGACCTTGGAGTCGACTCTCTGAGCTGGCCCGAGAGCTCCCCTGGGAAATGGAGGGAAAATTCTATGGAGCAGGTGCTGTCAGAAACACTTCAGGCAATTTGAGATTGGACACACGGGGTGCTCACAAATGCTGGCGCCATGTTGCCAGCGAGATGATTGGAAATTGAAGTAATACAAAGCGCGAGTTTTCGGTTCACAGTCTTGCTCGGTTGCGACTGGCCGTGGCTTCGTCCTCTGTGGTATGTTTGAGGGTAGTGAAATAGATCTTGCACAGACAGCCTGGAAGTCTATTGCATCTTAAGGTGAATGTTGGATGTTGACTGGTTTACGATTGGGCGCCGGGGTCAATTGGGGGTTTGGGGGAGACTGGCGGTGACAATATGCGATGATAATCTCTCTGGAGGGTGGGTATCGATGGTGGTGGGTGGTTCTTTGAGCTGGACGCGGTCGCGTCAATGCCGTTCGAAAAATCGGGCTTGAGAGCAACGTCGAAGAGAGAGAGCTCCCCGGCTTGTTGCCTGCCAAGTGGTGGAAGCACGGACCGTTGGTGGGCTCAAGCTTGACTCCCACGGAGGCCCCACCACGGCGAACTAGAAAAAGGTTTTGCGATTGGAAAATTTTGAACTCTTTTTCTTTCCTTCTTCAATGTCTTTGGCATTCGTCTTAGAGTCTCGGAACAATGTCCTCAGTCCTTGTTCAGGTCCACGCGGCCTCTCGCGCGCTCAACGATCGCCTAGAGGAAATATGCACTCTCCTTCTATGTTGCCTGCACCTTCACAGGGCGTTCAGGTGGACGCATTGGATGTGTGATACATTTTGATGTCTATCTTGCTCGTATTATTGCTTCCCCTTCTCCCTCTGCTCCATCTTCAGCCTCAACAAGCTCGCCTTCGGGCAGCTAACCGTGGTTGCGCCGTCGCCGTTCTTTTTGTAAAATGCCTGGCAACATTCGTAGAGGGCATCGACGTATCTCGTACATTTTGCTTCGTCGAATCCATTCCGCGTCAAGCAATCTGCGACGCGATGTGTAAGCTGCAAGCCTTGCCGGACCTAGAGTATCTAGAGCCTCAATCTACACGTTGTATAGCCTACTGACTTTGTATGGCGCACTGGTTGTTTAGTCAGCTTGTGATGTCCCCTTCTCTTATCTTACAAGAATCAAACCTACCGCGCGTGGGTGGCATGGAGGATCAGTTTGGAGATCTCTTTCAAGAGCCTGTTGCGTGGAAAGGTGGAATGTCAGCAGTGCGTCTTGTAGAATTTGAACCATAAGGCAACCCCACCATCTTGAAGTGTGATACAAAGAATTCTTGAGGTGTTTCGATGCAGGATCGCCAGTTCGCCGAACAGCCACCAGCGTGGTTCCTGACCCTTAAGTATGTAGTAGGTAGAGTGGGAACAATGATGTCAGGATCCCTGTCGAATTCAAAGAGCCGCTAGCCATCCACTCATGCCGCTATCAGCGGATTTTGGGTAGAACACTCGACTTGCTGGTCACAACTGGATTATTGCAGTAGAGCCAGCCAAGTGTGTACAAAGTCTAGCAGCAATGCAGGGCATGTTGAAGCTGGAGCGTGCGCAAACACAACCTGGTAGGTAGGTACATACATGCATATATCGGCAGCAGTTTCAAATGTTCAGAATCACTGATACTGCTGGCGACTTTCTCTGCCTCAATAATATGTAAAAGGCCCCTCCTGGTAGTGTAGTGTCGACAGGGTTGGTGTTTGTCTTACCTTTCCTTGTTGAGGGTGGCTAGAGAAATTGGCGTCTGCTCCTATATCAATTGGCCGTAACCACATCAGGCATGCGCACAGGCCTGCATTGAAAAATCCATTTTCCAGGGCAAAACCAACCCCCATTTCGTGCCAAGCTATGCAACAGTATTTCAACGCACCTGCCACACCCACGTTCAAACAACCTGGAATGCCACTATCCCCACATTCAAATGCTCAATTGCTAGGTTCAATTGCGAGGTTCAATTGCGAGGTTCAATTGCAAGGTTCAATTGCGAGGTTCAATTGCGAGGTTCAATTGCGAGGTTCAATTGCGAGGTTCAATTGCCAGGTTCAATTGTAAGGCTCAATTGCGATGGAAAAGCTCAATTGCCAGGGCAACCTGCAATTCTATTCCAACCTGATGGCTGGTTTGAACTAGCCTGGCATGCGCGTGTGGCTCAAAAGCCCTGTATTACAGCACGTGGGTCGCTGTGCTACAGGGCCTTACAGGGACTCACCCACTGTAAGCCAGCACTTCCATAGGCCCTGAACCCACCTACCAACACCAGTTGCACCACCATTTGAACCACCATTTGAACGCTACGTGAATACTGGCGAAATATCACGGCTTTGGAATCAATTCCCAGGTGCGCGCGCAGTTCAAAAATCATGACCATTTGCACTGGCAATGACAGGAAGAGTTGGCTGACATTGAAAGCGACCGTTTTCCCATACAAAATGTGGGGTTGCATGTGCACGGGAGCCCCTCGGTTAATTGTTGACTTACTTGCCCAACACGGTTACGGCCAATTGATATAGGAGCAGACGCCAATTTCTCTAGCCACCCTCTTCCTTGTTCATTAACCCCAAAACCTTAAATCGACTGGACCCCACTAAGGCTCTGCCTACCCACCTACCTAGCCGCAACAACCGCCCCGCGCAAACGAACCGCCACATCCCACCTTTTGTCGCCAGCGTCAGTCTATTGTGCACCTAGCTTTCCGACCACTTCCTCCACACATCTCCCTCTTCGTCCAAACCATCCAACACTGGAAAGTTCACAATCTACACGTGAACACCAAACCCGTCGCGAAACTCCGCCCAGGTACGTCGTCAGCGCTTGCTCTGCCCCTCCATCCCAAAGGCAACTTTGCGCCCAGGGTACCTACCGAGCTCCCGTCCCTATCCCGTCCCTCTCCAGGCACAGGCACCCACCCCTAGGCACGCTGCGCTTCCCATTTCCCGACGGCGTCCATTATTTGCAATCTTCCATTCACTTCCGCGCAACACAGAAAGGCTAATTTTCCACCTTCGCAGCTTACCTTCTCACCCACCACAACCAAACCTTCCAAGAATTCGCAATGGCCGACGCTGCGGAGAACGGCTCCCCCGGCCAGCCCGATGTCCCCCAGGGTGGCAGTGAGCACCTCAACATCAAGGTGACTGACAACAACAACGAAGTCTTTTTCAAGATCAAGCGAAGCACCAAGCTGGAGAAGCTCATGACTGCCTTTTGCGAACGCCAGGGCAAGACGCTCCAGTCGGTCCGGTTTCTCTTCGAGGGCCAGCGTGTCCAACCTTCAGATACCCCGGATACGGTATGTTTGTTTGTTTGTTTGTTAATTTGAATAGTTGGCAAGAGGCAATTCACTGACCGATTGGGTTCCCTCTGGCTTTAGCTTGAAATGCAAGATGGTGACACTCTCGAGGTTCACCAGGAACAAGTCGGTGGCGGTCTCTAAGCATCCAACAGATCCCAATTCTCCCTCATTCCTTTGCGACTATGGGATGCACGAGTCGGTAAAATGGGACCTATCTCGACCTCATACAAGTGGGTGATGGATTTCGGCGATGAGTCAGCAAATGGAAGGGGGGGAGAGATTTAACTTTTATTGCCTAGCAGTTGGTCACAATGGGTTTAGTGCACAGGCGCAATACCACAGAAACGGCCAAGAAGTCAACATCGGATGGGATGGAGTTATCTTTGGGCGGGCAGTCTTGATGGGTCAGTGATCTCTGGCTGTCGTGGTGTTCTTTTGCCAGTGAAAGGATTCTGATTCTGGCGCATTTCGGGGCGTAGTAATATGGCACAATACGGAAACTTTACCTTGGAACAGTCTTTGCTGATTTCGTGACTATGATATGAACTTTTTTGCTCCCTGGGGGGAACACAACAGCGCTCTTCTCCCGTATGAACCAAACGAGTAACAATTCATGCTATTAATTTTGCAAAACCAACAACGCCATATCTAGGTACAGACTTTGATTTGATATGCTTCCTCCCGTTCCCACACACAACATAGACAGACAGATGCTTGACCCGCTCACTGTGCTCAAGAACGCCATGCAACAAAACAGCAAAAACACAGCCACACACAGGATGGGCCTATGTATGGTATCTTCAGGCCTTCAGCTCGGCCTCCATGCATCTAGTGCACAGGACAACCGTCTCGCCCGGTGCCCCTCGCCCCTCCTGGGGGAAAATCTGGCCGTCGTCAAATCCGCCGTGGCAGGAAGCGCAGCGGAAGCACTCGTCGTGCCACTCGCCGCCCAGCGCCCGAATATATTGTCCGATAACAGCCTTCCGGCAAGCGCGGCACTTGGGCGCCCTCCGCTCTGTGCGCTTCGTCTGGCAAGAGACACACCACGCATAACCGTCCTTTTCGATGTGCGTCATGCCCTTTTCAAACGGGTCGCCGCACTCGGCACAGAAAAAGTGGCCAAAGTGCCAGTGCGAGCCCAGTGCCACCACATGTTCACCCATGATGGGTGTTTTGCAGTGCTTGCACCTCGGTGCAAACAGCTCGTGCCAGTCGAGGTGGCAGAAGAAGCGCAAGCGTTCGTCACCATCTTCTGCTTCCGTCTCGCCTGGCTTTTCAGGGAGAACCTCGCCGGCAGCCCGGCGAGAGATGCGTTCGAGGCGTTGGGCACGGTAGTGATCCGGCTCGGGAGAAATCTCCAATGCCTCGAGGGAGGTCCCGCAGGAGAAGCAGGAGAAGCACTGCGGGTGGAATCGTTCCGAGCTACCCGCCAGCGAGACGAAACGGCCTTCAATAAAATGGCCGCACTCATGACAGCGAGCCGTCGCCCTGCTCCCCACGGGCCTGGGGTCAGGTGTCCAATGCCCTCTAGGACGAGCAGCAGCCTGCCTCACACGGGGCACTCCTGGTTGAGGGGTGGGGAGCGGCCGCCGTGACCCACCGCTACCATTCGGACTCGCACTGTCGTCGGGAGTCACGATCACGGGGATACTGGGACCGTCATCGGCGTCGTCAGGCGCGATGACGATGGATGGAACTGGCGGGGCGGTGGGGGAAGAGGCATCCGACACGGCAATCACGGGAACAGCAGGCCCGTCTACTTGAATAGAGGGCGGCGCTGGTTGTGGCCGGCGGAACGGCGAGCGGCGCGTAGGCGGCGATGGGGTCGGAGAATCATCCGAAACAGAGATAGAAGGGATCGGCGGCGCTTGCTGCTGGGCTTCTTTGGGCTGTTTGGAGGGGAGTCGGCCGGGGACGAGGCACAGGGGATGCTGGGCTTCGGTGTCTCGGCCGAGCCTCGTCGAGTCTGACTTATCGTCAGTAGCCTCCTCATGGGGCTTCCAATTCTTATCAAAGCTTACGATTGGCCGACCCGGAACGTCACTGACGGCAGATGGCGTGGGAAGCGCTGGACTGCGGTCCTTGAGCTTCATAGTGGTAGCCTTGCGAATCTCGTCGCTCCGAACCTCGATACCGTGCTTCCGGGGCACATCCTCACGCACCACAGGGGCTTCTTGGCGCGTGTTTGTGGTATAGGCAGGATTCCTTGACTGCGTTGGAGGGTTGCGATGGATTTCAAATCTGTTGATGCGCTTCTGAGGTGACGGGGGAGACGTGGCCGCAACCGATGGTGCCTCGGGGGCAAACTGCACACGATTTAACGGGTTCTTGGGCTTTGACTGCAGAGCCTGGGCTTTCCCATCCTGCGGCGACGACTCTTGAGCATGCCCGGCTTCCTGGCTGTCGGGCTCTTCCCAAATCTGATCGCCAGAAAAAGGTTTATGAACCTCGCCACTGATGTTCCTCTTCAGACTGCTTCGACGGCGGCCCGCTGGTCGAGGCCCTGCAGGAGCCGTGATTCCGTTGTATGTCTTTGAGTTCCGAGCCTCAGCTGAGGCCCCCCTCAAGGAGTCGAGGCTTCCTCGCCCACTGTCAACCGGACGAGCCGAGGTGAAAGACGAACGGCTTCGGATGGACGCAGGCCCGTCTTCACCCTCGCTCGAGCTGCCAGAGACTGACGCAGAGGTAGAATCTCTTGCCAGTCCGGTTGGGGCAACATCATCACCATACATGCCCACGCTCGCCGTCCGTGCGTGTGCATAGCTATCCTTGCGAAGATGTGACTTGTAACGATAAGGGGTGCCCGGTTGAGGAACTTTGCCAGGATTCTGATGTTGCCACACGAGCTCGGCAGCCTCATCCAGGGCAGCATCGTAAAGTCGTTTTTCGTCCTCATCCTCCACGACAGGCGCATCATCCTCCTTTGCGTCGTCTTTGACTGTCATATCTTCCATAGCTTGTCGCAACGAAACCGCTTCCTCCTTTTCCATCCATCTCTGACCGCGCTCGATATAAGTTGAACTTGGTACGACATCTGACGGCTTCAACGGCTGAACTGGGCGGTTCGGGTAGTAGTCTCTCCCCCGGGTCCCCGCTGAGAACCTTGATGATATGCTGGCAGACATGGACGGACGACTTGCGGAAGGGCCTATCCCGCCAGCTTCTGAGGGGGGTCCTTGCTGCTGGCTGTCGTTTTGGTGATGGTGGCGGAGTGATGACGTTTCAGAGGGCGACACGGCTCCCATCAACGAACGACTAGGGGGTGGCCCGGCTACATCTCGTTGCTTTGTGGGGGAGGTAGGTTGGGGGCGAGCACCGCCAGGCCGGTTGATGCGATTGTTGCGCAGGTCCGCCAAATATGCGGCTACATGTCCCATCAGCATCAGTTGTTGCGGCAGCAATTGCCAAATTGCAAGCATACGTACCGAATTGCTCGTTCGACATGTACGAAGGCGACGGCGGCGTCACTTTCCGGGGAGAGCCCCGTTCCCTGGGCTTGTTGTGTGCAAACATAAGTCTTCGGTTTCGGGTTGTGTGTGATCGGTATGTCGTCGTCGAGCGGGCAGGATCAGCTTGTAGTTGTTGGAGTCGTAGTAGGGTATGTAGTAGTAGTATGTAGATGGTCTCGGAGAACAGGTGGAGAGGGCGGGCATCAATACGTCAGGTGAATTTATGCTCGGCCCTATAATAGCTGGTTTAGTACGGATATGGGGGACTGCTTGTTTATCATGTACAATGGGCGGTGTTTCAACGAGGTTGCTAGGCAGGCTGGCAGGGTGGGCGGGTAGCGGGTACACAACGGTGAGCCAGGGATGTCGGCGGATTGGAGGTGAGTCAAGGGGCGGAAGAGGGCGAGAAAAGGGCTGCCCGTGGTCGAAGCTGGGAACAACAGAGATGCAAAGGAGATTTCGGTGCTGCCATTGGACCACGCAATGTGACAAACAACGGGGGTTCCCCAGGCGACCATCCACTTTCGGCAAGCGCTAGAACCTGGAAGATACCGCCAGCCGGTACGTACCTGATTTGGGCGGCACAAGTTCAAGAAACAAGACCACGCGACATCCAGGGATTTCCTAGAGACACCTTCAGCCTTGCCTGCTCCCGCTCAAGACAGGCAGTGCGAATGGCTTCACTATGCCTACTAGCACCGAGTGGACGGTGGCCGACTTGGCCTGCAGTGGACACATCTGCCATTGCCCAACAGCAGTTGCAGAGAGCACATGCTGGGGCACCACTGCATGCTGGCAAAGAAACACCGACAGCCGGGCTCTCCCGCCTCGCCCCCGCATCACACCTCTCCGCAAGTTATTCCCGACTGGTTAATACATAGAGTACATACAGAGTAATAATAGCTGAAGCTATGTAGTGTAGACTTCCATGTCAATCGGATCATCTTGTAGCCCAGCTTCTGATCCACAGAGACTCTCTTGTACTGTACGTCGGAGTATGTACCAACCACGACGCCTCTTGTGACGTTAAATCTGCTATGCTTGGCATCTCTTTGCCTTGCCAATTTTGACCGCTCTGGTGGTGAATGTGGGTGTCATTGAAGAGATCCGCTTTTGCCGAGACGGGTTGGATCCGTCAAGGATCGAGTCCATTTCACCGTCCGTCGACCTTTGTCAAGTGGAGAGTAGCAGGGTGCCGTCCTCGGCCGAGTTGCAGGCACCCTCCCATGTATCGACTAAGACGTATTCAGATGGCATGGCGATGTCTGTTTTTTTCCCCACGGTTTGGCATTCTTATTCCCATGTGCATGCTATCCTAGGCCGGTGACAGGCTCTGCGGATATCTTACCCGGTCTTTTTGTTGATCGGGGTAGTGTGAGGGGTGTCTGCTAGTCTTGTCTCCTTTTTATTACTCTTGTTCCTGCTACAACTTCGAACCATTGTTGATTGTCATGAACTCGATGCGTCTCCTAAACTCTCCTTAGTTTTTGCCTGCCCCTTTTTCAGCTTCTTCCCCAGGCCCATCCACCATCACAATGGTCCCAAATTCGTCCGTGCCAGGCAGATTGCCGGGGACGTCGGTGCAAGAGCCTGGGCTGGTTGATGCTGACAGAGACATTAGATTTGGAAAGGAAGGGGTTACAGGCGAAAGCGACTCTTCAGATGTAAAGGAATTCAAGGAAGGCGGATACGGATGGTTGGTTTACTCACAATTTAATATTATTGACCTTGCCCATCTGACAATGGGTTCATCTAGGATGGTTGTCTTTTCTGTCGCCTTGGTAAATGCTCACACTTGGGGCCTGAACTCATCCTATGCTGTATTTCTTGCGTATTACTTGCGCTCTGGAGATATCGCCGGCTCTTCACCACTTGCCTTTGCCTTTGTCGGTGGTCTCTCGATCTCCATATGTGAGTCCGCCCGTTGAACACTGCAGCTCGCTGACCCTGTTTGCGTTTAATCAGTCACTGACACGTTTATAGCCCTGCTCGTCTCTCCCCTGGTGACTTGGTGCATAGGGAGGTTTGGGACCATACCCACGTTCCGCGTAGGGGTTGTGCTCGAAGCGTAAGTCGAACCACTTTGGTGTCCAACAATGTCACCGTGCTAACTCTCATCAAGCATCTCGTTTGTTGGTGCCTCGTTCTCAACTCATATATGGCACCTCATTCTCAGCCAAGGAGTGTGCTTCGGTATAGGTTTGGGTTTCTGTTTTACCGCAACAGTCGGTGTAGTGCCCCAGTGGTTCGTGAAGCGACGTTCCTTTGCCAACGCTGTGGCGACATCTGGCTCTGGGTTTGGTGGTCTCACATACTCCCTAGCCACCAATGCCATGATATCTAACCTGGGGCTGCCATGGGCTTTCAGAATTCTCGCCATCGTAGCCTTCGTGGTCAACGGCGGGTGCAGCTTGATCCTACGTGATCGCAACAAGGCGGTCGGAGCAAAGCATGTGGCCTTCCATCTGGATCTCTTCAAACTGCCGGAATATTGGCTCTTCTTGGGCTGGGGCTTTTTTTCTCTTATGAGTTATGTCATCGTTGTCTTTTCAATCACGGACTATGCTCAACAAGTGGGCTTCAATGCCAGCCAAGGCTCGCTGGCCGCGGCCATCTTCAACTGTGAGTGGTTTATCCTCCTCTTCTATTGTTCAAACCGCTGCCTTGCGGTCTGCGGGTGTGTACAGTCTTTAGTCAAAGTACTAATTCATTCGGGGCTGGCAGTATCGCAAGGCATTGGCAGACCTCTCATTGGCCTCGCGAGCGATCGTGTGGGCAAACTCAACATCGCTGGGCTCGGAACTCTCACCGCCAGCGTGGTTTCTTTCTTCTTGTGGATCTTTGCCGGGAAGTCGTACCCAGGGTTGATCATATACGCCCTGTTTGGAGCGTTTGCCGGCATCATCTGGCCCTGTGTCGCGCCGGTCGGAGCTGAGGTGGTTGGTCTTTCACTGCTACCTGCCGCTCTTTCAATTTATTGGCTTGTTCTCGTCCTTCCAGCCACCTTGTAAGTCCCTATCCACTTGGTCATGCATCCCTTCTCCACAGTTACTGACGCGAATGGCTGGACAGTGCCGAAGTGATTGGTCTGATGCTGAGAACATCTGGTATCGATGGATACTTGAATGTCCAGATTTTTACGGGGGTCATGTATATTGCCTCGTTCGTCTTTAGTAAGTTCTAGTTCTTCTTAACCGCCCCCTCCCCCCCTGTCTTCATTGTCACAATGTGTTCTGACGGTGGTCTTCTTTCTTAGTTTGGCTTCTCAGGAGCTGGAAGCTTCAACAGATGGAACTTCTGGGCACGATAGATGATCCGCTGGCGGTCAGCGTCCCCACCAGTGACGGTGATGGCAAGCCTGTTGTCCAGTCGGGGCCAAAAGCAACTGAAAACGGGCGATTGCGTTCATATATTGTAAATATGTTTGTTTTCAAGCATGTATAACAAGCCAAGGATAGATGACAACTCGTCCCGTTGACCGAAATCCCGGCACTCCAAGTCAGGGAGTTGATGCCAGCATAACCCTCTGCGCCATGTGTCAGCAAAGATGGTAAATCTCCTCCACATGACAAGGAAGAGGCTAAAGGTAGCCAAGGGGCTCTGCAATATGGTTTGGAGGCCTTCCGAGATGAGCAACGGGTGTTCAGGGTATTGACGTATTGTAATGGGTCTATTTGACGTCTCAAATGCGTGTATCTGGTTTATAATGCCCATTAGCCTGTTTAACAACGTGTGCTACCAGTTACTAAGCACTTGATAACTCTATCGCCTTCGCCTTTGCCGCCTCAAAATCATCAAAGGCGTAAAGGGGCAGGCCACTTTCCTCAATGAGTTTCTGTCCCTCCTTTTCGTTGGTTCCTCGAATTCGTACCACAACCGGCACGCGTGGCGAGAGCTCCTTGAAAGCCATTATGATGCCGTTGGCAATCATGTCACCCAATGTCAGCCCACCAAAGATATTCACAAAAATCACCCGCACTCTTGGATCCTCCAAGATGATCTCAAAGCCGTGCTTAACCGTCTCACTAGTTGCCTTTCCACCAGTGTCGAGGAAGTTGGTGGCGTGGCCCCCGAGGGCATCGACCGTGTTCATGGCAAGCCCAGCGCCATTGACCAATGTTCCAATAGCCCCGTTACCTTCCAGTTTGATGTAAATGATGCCGCTCTTTTCCGCTTCGAGCTCAGAGGGGTCCTCGATGGCCGTGTTTCTTAGCTTCTGTAACTCGGCCTGTCGTCCGCAGCTTCGATAGGCTGCGTCGTCAAAACCGAAGCGAGCACCAACCACCTTGATCTCTCCAAGACGCTCCACGATCTCTGTCTCCATCAAGTAGGCCTCCTTCTTATAAAATATGTCGGCTAGTCTGTGGACAAGCCGGCGAAGAGATTCATGGGCACTTTCCTTCAGGCTAATGTGCAGGTGACTTGCAATGCGCTCGATGGCGAGCTCGTCAGGACCGTGGCGATAGTCAAAGGGGTAGCGTTTTACCGTTTTCTCCAGTTGATCGTTGTCCGCGGTAGGAGCCGCCAGAATACACGGTGATCTGGTTGAACGATCGATACCGATGGCCAAGAACCGCCTTGTGCCTAGCCCCGAGTAATGTCCGCAATTAAGGCCAGCTTCGCGCAGCAAATCCATGCAGTCGTCCTCGGACAAAGACAAGTGTCGTCGTTGCTGCGTGCACAACTTTGCCAGAGAACAGGTCCTCGCCTGAGGTCTACGGACAGCTGTGTGCATCTGTCGACGCTGGTTTCCCAATTTGCCGTGGCCATGGGTGGAACTTCCCAGTCTTGCCTTGAAAGCTTCCCCAAACTGACCCGGGTGTGTCACCATTGTGACACCTGCAGACTCCAATGCTGCTATCTTTTCCTTCGCGTCAGGCTCCCCAGAGATGGTGAAGGCACCAGCGTGGCCCATGATACGCCCGCGTGGCTCATGAATTCCAGCGATAAGTCCAACTATAGGCCTGGGGTCGAGATGTTAGCAGGCACAGCCTTTCTCTCGGGTATGATGGACCTACTTTGGAGACTGTGTGCGAGAATGGTAGTCTCGGATCCTTTTCCAGTGATGTTCGTGTAAGTCAAACAACCACTTCGTTCAAATGGAACATTGAAAGGATGAGTTGGAATACATACCATTCGGCAGCATCTAGCTCACCCAGACCACCGATTTCTCCGATCAAAGCAATGGCCTCGGTATCGCTGTCGTCTTCCAAGACAGTCAAAGCCTCCCTGAGGTCTGTACCTGGCACAATGTCGCCACCCACGCCGATGCAGAGGCTTTGCCCGAGACCGGCTCTGGTGGTTGACGCGACGGTTTCATAGCTAAGCGTACCTGATTTAGCAACGATGCCAATCTTGCCCGGGGAGAAGCAGGGCAAGGGCTGGAATCCTAGATAATGGGGCATCAGTTTGCAGTAGAGAAAAACATGGGAACACTGCTGCTCATATGGGCCAAATGCACACCTATTCGACATTTCCCCACGGCAGAGATGATCCCTGGCGAGTTGGGACCGACCAGGCGAGACTTGGACTGTGTCTTCAACATGGAGTGGAGCTTTTGAGCGTCAGAATGCTTGGTTTGGGTATGTATATTCAGCAGGGGCGGCTTGCTTACTCGAAGCATGTCGTGCAGAGGAATATGCTCGGCTACTGCCACGATTAAAGGGACCTCGGCTTCGATGGCCTCCTCGATAGCACCGGGGGCCTGATGAGCTGCCACATAGATCGCCGTTGCATCTGGTTTGAGTTCTTTCATGGCCTACCACCTGTGTTAGTTTGTACTTTGGCGAGGGCACAGGCAGAGCCCACAGACTGCTTGAACCGTGGGGAGCACCGGCAGTCCGAGATGTTCTCCGGTCCGGCCGGGCCTCACACCTCCAACAATGTTGGTTCCCCAAGCGATCGAGTCTTTGGCGTTTGCTGTTGCCTGCTTGCCGGTGAAGCCCTGGAAGATGACACGAGTGTGTGCTCCTATGCGGAGATTTGGAAGCGTGTCGGCATAACCCTGGAGCCTCACGGTTGTTCCAAAATATCGGCGCCAGGCTTGCGGACCCGGCATGGCAGAACGGGTCCCATATCGGACAGGTGGAACAATGTGCATTTTTTGGGAGATAGAACGGTTTCTTTCAAGTATTTCAGAGTGGTGACGGTGTGTGTGGGAGACGGACTCCCGGACAGGCAATACTGAATGTGAACGCCAGCGCCGGTTGACTGATCATATCCCAAGATCGAACCGAGGTATTTGGGTGTCGAAGTGAGGGACCAGTAGTAGTCGAGTATCGACAAACAAGATGCACAAGTCGACTTACAGCCCTCAACAACATGTGGACGTCCCCGGACCCCGCAGACTAGCCCCCTGTCGAAAACGGCCGCATGGCATGGTGGGGCATATCTCACCCTCTGCCTCATCACCTCATGCACATGTCATAGCAAAATCACCACTGAAGCTCGCCCTTCACGCCGTTGGTGCTGGCTCCAGCCTTGCTAGGAGGGTTGTCCTCCTTAAACCCCAGGTTTTTGAAGTCGTCCTTTGCCATCAGATTACTACAAGCCCGGAACCGTCAGCTTCCCAGAACAGTAGGCCCATTGCATCTTTGGCAGTTGAGGGGTGACGAACTGATCCATCCGACACCCAAGATATGACTTGGCCAGTTGCCGACATTCGTCCTGGTTGACGCCCTTGACCTTCTTGATACAGCTAAGGTAACTCATCATGACATCTTTGCACTCTCCTACAAACACGAGCAGTCATGAGTAAGACTTCCGGCAACCCTTTTATCGGTTCACCGATTCGCCGGCCATGAAACTTGGGACAGACATACCATCATGATCAAGGGGAAAGCTTCCTCTCTGTGGTCTTGTGGCAGGGTGCAGTGTTAGTATCGGTGGTAGCCAGTGGATAGGCGACGGCCGTAAAGAACTGCTACTTACGGAGTGGGTTTGGTGGTTGGGAGAGCTCCAGGACTTCCAAAGGTGCTCATGATGACTGGCAATGGAGACAAAGCGGCCGGCCTTTCTTTTTGACTTGGTGAGGTTGTTCGGTTTTGTAGGTTGCGGGTTGATTGATCCGGATACCTAACTCCACCAACAACTGGGTGTCGGGCCGGCTACGGTAGCAAGATCCTGGGTTAGGGTTAATTAGGTAAGTCTTCCAACCACAGCCGTCGCCGGTTCCTAGGTAAGGCAGGTAGGTAGCCAAGGCCAGCGCACCTTGTTCGCGGTGGGGCAGCCTGTGACGACGCGCTTGTCCGTATCGGTCTGCATGAGGCACCACTTCCCACAAGCACTTCAACCTCCAACTTTTTTGTGGCTACCCACTTGAACGGCCAAGTCCCGAATCGCCCCAATTTAATCCGCAGCTACGGAGTAGATTTTTGGCATCCACCCGCACCTTGGGCATGAACAGAGGGCATCCCTCGTCTCTCTCGAGTTGCTAACGGCCAGACGAAACAACCACCCCCCTCTTCCCCCCCTTTCCTCTCCTTGTCAGTCTTTTTCTCCCAAGAGCCGCGACCAGGCGTCCGCTGCTCCCTTTTTTCCCCCTCATCGACGACTGACGATTTGCCCTTCAGCCAGCAGCTGTGCGAGCATATTGCGTCCCACCTGCTCGCCCACCACATCCACCACACTCACCACCATCACCGCCCGCCAACCCCTCGACTGGATCCTCGCTCGCTTTTCTCGCCCGCTCTGCTACCAGGAGCGCAGCTTCCGGTCCTTCACTGGCCCGCCCAACCGACCCAGCGACCCCTCCTAGATCATCACTCCAAGTTTCTTGTGGCCTGCATAAAAAATCGCTATCATGGCCGCTCTCGGCGATGACCTGTTGGCGACTGTCAACAAGTTGCAGGACCTGGTCTTCAACACCATTGGAAATGACTCCCTCGACCTGCCGCAAATTGTATGAACCAGGCCCGGGCCCAAAAGTGCCGTATCTTGAGGTGGGCCAATGCTGACTTTGCTCTCCCCGCTATAGGTTGTCGTCGGCTCACAATCTGCGGGAAAATCCTCTGTGCTCGAAAACATCGTCGGGCGAGACTTTCTTCCCAGAGGCAGTGGCATTGTGACCCGCAGGCCCCTGATCCTCCAGTTGATCAACGTCCCCAGTGAGGATGAGGCCGAGGACCCCCTTGCCGCCAGCTACCGGAATCCCAACCAAGCTCTCCGGAATGAGTGGGCAGAGTTCCACCACATTCCCAACCGGAGGTTCACCGACTTTGGGGACGTGAAGCGGGAGATTGAAAATGAGACGGCGAGAGTTGCCGGAAGCAACAAGGGCATCAACCGCCAGCCCATCAACCTCAAAATCTACTCTCCTCACGTCCTGAACCTCACACTTGTTGACCTGCCAGGACTGACAAAGGTTGGTAACTGTGCTCATAACCTCGCACCGTCGCGTGTCCTAACTGGTGCACTTCTAGGTTCCTATCGGCGATCAGCCTACCGATATTGAGAAGCAGACTCGAAACCTCATCTCCGAGTACATTGCCAAGCCAAACAGCATTATTCTGGCCGTGTCTCCAGCAAACGTTGACATTGTCAACTCGGAAGCTCTGAAGCTCGCGAGGCATGTCGACGCACTCGGGCGGAGAACGATTGGCGTCCTCACCAAGGTCGATCTGATGGATCACGGCACCAATGCGCTCGACATTCTTTCTGGCCGCGTGTATCCTCTGAAGTTGGGCTGGATCGGAGTCGTCAACCGGTCGCAGCAAGACATCCAAGGCAACAAGCCTATGGAGGAGGCACTGAAGTCAGAGATGGAGTTTTTCAGACACCATCCCGCATACCGGAACATCGCGACCCGCTGCGGTACCCAATTTCTGGCCAAAACCCTCAACACAACACTCATGGCACATATTCGCGACAGGCTTCCCGACATCAAAGCTCGCCTTAATACGCTGATGGGACAGACCCAACAGGAGCTTGCCAGCTATGGGGACATGCATTTCAGCGGCAAGGAGCATCGGGGTTCGCTTATCCTGACCCAGATGACGCGCTTTGCGACATCGTTCATCTCCTCCATTGATGGTACCTCGACCGAAATCTCGACCAAGGAGCTCTGTGGCGGCGCCCGTATCTACTACATATTTAACTCCGTATTCGGAAGCTCACTTGAATCGATTGACCCCACGTCGAATCTTTCTGCGCTCGACATTCGGACGGCGATCCGCAACTCTACCGGCCCTCGGCCCAGCTTGTTCGTCCCCGAGATGGCCTTCGACCTGCTTGTGAAGCCGCAGATCAAGCTTCTCGAATCCCCAAGTCAGCGGTGCGTCGAGCTCGTTTACGAAGAGCTCATCAAAATCTGCCACACATGCGGGTCCAACGAGCTTTCCCGCTTCCCCAGGCTCCAAGCCAAGCTGATCGAGGTTGTGTCCGACCTTCTCCGGGAGCGGCTCGGCCCGGCGTCGACATATGTGGAATCCCTGATTTCCATTCAGCGAGCCTACATCAACACAAACCATCCCAACTTCCTCGGCGCTGCCGCCGCCATGAGCCACGTAGTTAGCAACAAGCAAGAGCGGGAGAGAAAGCGTCTGATTCAAGAAGAGCGGGAGAGAAGAGAGCGGAGGCGCCTAAAGGAGCTCGGTGCCAACGGCGTAGATACTCCTGCCGAGGAAGAGGAGGACAAGGGCACCCCAGAAAAGGAGTCCGTTGCGATACGCAAGGCGGCTGCCAAGAACGTACGCAGTCTTTCGCCTTCGTTGCGCGAAACTGCATCGGGTGGCCTTGCTGCTGCGCTCAACGGAGCTCGTTCGGACTCTCCTGCACGGTTGAACGGACAAGGGCTGGGCAACGCAAAGGATTCCTTCCTCAACTACTTCTTCGGCAAGGACGGCGCCATTGTGCCAGGACCACCACCTCCTCACTCACAAATGGGCCGCCATATCAACCAAATGTCGGAGCCTACCTTTAGCCAAAGCATGAGGCGAGCAGAAGAGAAGCCCATGCGATCCCCCATGCTGCCGCTGAGAAGTGACGATAACCTGGATTTCACGTCCAAGAGCACCGAAACCGTAAGTGGTCGGACAATTCACATTTTGGCTGTACACTGACTCAATCATTTCAGGCCGATGGAAGCAGCGATCCGGCCATGACGGACCGCGAAGCTATGGAAGCGGAGCTCATCCGAGCACTAATCAGCTCCTACTTCAACATTGTCCGCGAGAGCATTGCGGACCAGGTGCCCAAGGCCATTATGCACTTGCTCGTTAACCACTGCAAGGATGTGGTTCAAAACCGACTGGTGAGCGAGCTGTACAAGGAGTCGATGTTTGAGGAGCTTCTGTACGAGGATGACGCGGTCAAGAAGGAGCGCGAGAAGTGCGAGAAGCTGCTCCAGACATACCGCGAGGCGGCCAAGATCATTGGCGAAGTCGTATAGTCGTGATCAGCTCTTTGTTTCAACAGATAGAGGCAGCATGTACCGCGATCCGTTCAAGGTATTCAGGGGCAAGGGAAAAGGGGGGCGGGGTCGGCTGGGCAAGTGGATGGGTGTCTATACGATGGAAATGAACGGGTTTGGGTCTTTCGATTTTGCATGAATTCTTCTAGACGGGTTCCTTCTCCCTCACGAGAACTCGGTACACACAAGGCAACCAACTAGCTCGGTTCGGGTGATGGAGGGAGAATATCTCTTGGTTTTGTGTACAAGTTGAGATGGAAGGGGGGTGAACATAGGCCATCTTAGCTCATCGCCTCTCCGCCATCATGTGTACATAGTGGCAGATTACAACTGCGCAGTGAACGGGCAGCTTCTCAACAGTGTTTCGGGTGCATGTGACACGCATGCGGGACCAAAAAGCTTATCTAATGCAGGTGCTAGCCCTTTGTTTGACGCGCGCGTTCCAGACCCACTCCCGAGCGGCGGCGGGCAGCTTCCAGTTCCACGCATCCAGCCGCCATTTTTGGTTTTTTGGCAAGGCTGCCGTGGCTCCGACCTTGGGTATTTCATTCCATTCCATCCCAACCCACCACCTCATTCATTGCAAACTGCTGCAGCACCATCACCACGTCTTCACGGCTCTGAACTTCGCTCGCCAGCTATCAGGTCGGCTCCACTACCTAGATCTCGCCCATCGTTTCTCACCCGCCAGACCAGACCAGACACGGTCGGTCCATCTTTGCGCACCTCCGCTGGTGCCATCGTTACGCGACTTGAACGTGGGACATTTCTGGCTCTCTCTTGCTGCCTGCCTACTGCCTCTTGAACTTTACGACCAGCTCCGTCCGTCTAGCGACGCTCAAGATGCTGGGCTCTCCAACACCCAAACTGCATTGGTAGCCGAGTCTTTTGGTTGCCCGTCGTGGGCTCCTATATTCTGCATAGGAGCCGTCTTGCGCAGGCAACGACGCCGTCTTCAGCGTCGTTGTCCGTCTATCAACTCTCACCCTCTCTCCCCCCCCTTCCCCCTCGTCATCCTCATCGTCCTCGTCATTCCCGTCCTCCGTTTCTCCCCCTGCTTTCTATCATCAGACAAGTGTTCCCACTCTCCTTTCTCTCGCCACCATCTGGTGCGACATTGTTCTTCTCCTTTCTCGCAGTCGAAGGCTGTGGCCCACACGGCTTACTGTACCGTGCAATGGCTTCCTCATCTGCCGACGTTGCCGGCCAAACAGGTGATGGTCATGAAGGGGTTGACCACCCGATGGCTCCTCTGGACCGAGAGCCCCCAACTGGTGAGGCGCATATGTTGACGAGGAAACGCAAGTCGTCTGGTCACGAGGCAGGATCGGATGCATCTACCGAGGACTTGCCTCGAGACACGAACAAGAAGGCCAAGGAAGACAATGGCTTTGCCGAAAAGAACACAGTCCAAGGGTCTACACCGGCGGATCCATCTGCTCTTCCACCAGAGATCTGGCACCGCATATTTAGCCTCTGTCCGCCAAAGTCATTGGGTAGCTTGTTGGCCGTCAACAAACTCTTCAACCTTTATCTTGATCCGCGGACGACGGTGAGCAGAGAGATCCCCGTTTCTACCGGCGGCGGTGCGGTTGCGCCCATGAAGCCCAACGCTATCTGGCAGGCCTCAAGACGGCTCTTCTGGCCCAATATGCCTTCTCCCTTGCAGTCCAAGACAGAACTCGATATGTGGCGACTTGCTTGCTCTCACAGGTGTCAATACTGTGGAAAATCGGATCCTCGGAAACAGACCACCGTGCTCGATCCCAACACTCGGGGACCTGGAGAACACGGGGTAGCTACCATCTGGTCATTTGGGTGTCGTATGTGCGCAGCCTGTCTCTTGAAACACACCATCAAGGTACGGCCATTTCGCATTTGTTCCCTCGACGAAACTGAAGTCTGACCACCAGAATATAGGAACTTGATTTGGATCTCTCACCAACTATCCCTTCTTCGGTTGTCCCCGCGCTTTCTTTCGTGTGGCTCACAAATGACCTTCAGGTCCTCTCGGCTGCTACCTTTGAACAGGGTCAGCCTCCTGCTGACATCCAGGTCACCAAGCGATTTCTCTCCTCCGAGGTTCAAGCACTGGAACGGGAGCTTCTAGAGGTCAAGGAAATGGGCCAAGGGACGGTGACAGAATGGTTGAAGGGACTTCCTGGGCGCGGCAACAGCATCCGGCATGACGCCTCAAAGTGGGAGAAGTGGGAAGGTCTCGGTGGGCCTGCAAAAATGCGCACTCAGCTTTACCCAGGCTACGTCAAAGAAGTCGTGGGCACTTTGCCTGCTTCCACGGCGCAGACGCCATCTTCCGATTCTTCCTTCTCGATGCTGCCAAATCAACCGCCCCCGGCTGCCACCCGCCAACAGTTTCCCCATGTTCGGCATGAACGGACCGCAGCTGAGGTTGCTGAGCTCAAGGCAGCGCGGAGGGCCGAGATTGAGCGACGTGCGCTGCTTTTGGAGCCTCCCCTGGGTCCAAACGTCCTCCGACACATCCCGTCATTCCAAGCGGCTATGCAGATTCCCCATCCTCCTTTTGACGAGAAAGCCTGGGAGGTCCTCAAGCCGCGACTCTTGGCTCAACGAGCCGATGCTGAACAGCGAGAACGGGAGAATGCAGCCGCCATTCAAACCAAGCAAGACTCACATCTTGAAACAACCCTTGCTAGCACAAAAGAAGCCCGGGATCTGATTGACAAAGCTTGGGAAGACCAACAAGGTCCTCTCCGAGAGCGCATCGCCAGTTACGCAGACGAGATCATCAGAGATGGATGGAGCAATGGCAAGAAAGTCACCAAGGAAACCTGTGGCAGGTTTGCGATTGAGGCACTTGGCTACGTGCGTAAACGATTCTACGCTGAAATTGCCAAAGATATTGATGCGGCAAAATCTGCCGGTCAAACGCCGCCCGTTGATCCTCCCGAGGGCCCCTTCACGCAGAAGCTGACGCTGGAGAACATGAAATGGATTTTTGATACCAAAATCAAGACCATTACAGATCGATACCGCAAAGAATTCTTTTATTGCAACGGCTGCGAGGGAAATACCAAGACGTTTGGATTTGAAGGCGTTATCCAACATTTCGCCGCAAAGCACACAAGCGCTCTTAGTTCTGGCAGCATCGTTGTCTACTGGAGGGCAGAATGGCCAGAACATCCTCCATTTGCGGCAGAGATCCGTCCAGTTCGGCATCGGCCCTTCTTTGCGCCCGCCCAGCCCGTCTTCCCCGTCACCGGTCCTCCGTCGTTCCCAGTCAGCCACAACTACCCTCCAGCACCACTCGCTCCCAATCATCTGGCAACCTACCCACCAGGCCCCTATGGATATCCTGCCTACACTGACCCTTATCAGCCACCACCACCACCACCACCACCGCCACCGCCATACCCTTTGCAGCCACATCCACCTGTACCGTCCTATCCGCCTCAGTCTGGATATGAGCACCACCAACCTTATCCGGCGCTGTCTGATCTGTACCCGGCTTACCAGCCGCCTTTAGGGCAATATCCTCCCGGCCATTTCCCGGCTGCAGATCCAGCACAGCATTATCCTCTACAGCCTGCCCAGGGCGGCCAGTACGACCATAGCTACCCATCATATTCCCAAAATCCAATCGGCCATCCTTATGGTCCTCCGGCACCACCAGTATACCCCGATATTCACAGAGCAAAATCGGAGGATGTAGCGCGGCATTCTCGGGAGGTCTGGCAAGCACTGGGCAACATACGAGGGCTTCCTGGCAGTGTGCGTGTATTTGTGACAATCCATCATTTAGTCAAGAGGTTTCACTCTAGATTTCACGAAACACCTCCGTTGGCGATTTTTATCGAGGGCCTGTCGAACAACAAAGACATGCGTCCGGTGCGCAACGTCAACGACCTCATTTGCAAGGCTTGTCACCTTGGACTCGGCAACGCTGCCACGGTAGAGCAAGACAGGAAGAGCTTTTCGCTGCCCCAACTAACCAACCACTTCCAATCCAAACACGTCGAGCCTTTGCAGAGTGCACACGCGCCTCCCATGGATTGGACGTTGGATATGGTGTTCTTGCCCGAGTTGGCCACCATTTCAAACCTGCACTCTGCAATGTCAGAAGTGCAGAAAAGCCTGGTGGTCGAAGCCTTGCCAGGGATATTCCAGCAGCAGGTCCCGAAGCTTGTGTCTGCCGATGCTTATTACGCACAGCCAGCAAGTTCCTCTGCTGTGTATTCAGCTGCGCAAGGAGTCTCTGGTGCCCCGCGGACTGAGTCACCTCAAGTGTCGATGGCTGGTGCATATTATAATGCAACTCCTGCCTATGGTCAGTCCGCGAGTCTCGTCAGCGATGCTCCACCCCGCGCAACCCCTACTGCAGTGTCTGACAATCCTCTGCGAAATTCCAGCGAGGTCGGCGGCCACTCGTCGCAGGGGTCCCGACCTACGAATCGACGGCAAAACGGGCTTCAAAATGGAAAGAAAGCCTCTGGCAAGAACAAGCGCAAGAGGAACCAGGACGCAGACGATTCTGGTGATCGCAGGGTTGGGAGGGAGTTCAGAAGGGATGAGTCCAATACTCGGCGCGGAAGCACCGGCGGCAATCCTGATGCTTCCTCGTCAACCAGAGCGGACAGAGCTCCAGTTTTGAATACTTCTGCTGGCGGTTGGCCTGCTCAAGTTTGCAAAACAGCAGATAAAGATGCTACTGGCGTGCTAGCGGCATTAGAGTCACACCTCAACCGGCCAGTTCATGACAAACACAGCACCGCCCCTGCTGCTGTAGACCCTTCTCGATATACTGCGCGGCCACATGCTCGGCAGAATGGGGATCAAGATCGACATCGCTATCTTGAGCCACCTACTCGAGAGATGATCTCAGTTGATAGGCGGCTCGACCACCACCCAAGACTTGAAGCCGAACGAACTGATCACCACTACCCAGCTGCTTCGGACGAGATGAAGCCTGGTGGGCATGCTCCCCCTGACGAGAGATACTACACCCGATATGATCGACCCACGGAGTCGGAGCGAGGCGCTGGGCTGCGGCTTTTAAGAGAGGATTCTGACTATCCAAGGTACCGCGACGAACTGCGTAGACCGGTTGCCCAGGCTGGTGAGATCGTTGAAATCGTGCACGTTATTGAAGGTCAACGTTCCTACTACATTGAACGGCCAATCCGGCGTGAGCCCGAGGCTCGTTATGTGTATGAAGAACGAATAGTGCCTCATCGCGAGCCAGGGGACCGCTATCCCGGAGGGAGTGGGTATGAGGCCGGATATTCATCAACTGTTCGTTCTGCAGGGTTGGCTTCGGAAGCAGATGCGGCTAGAAGATTCAGCATGGCCCCAGAAGGTAGACGGAGGACAGACGGAGGAGCTACGACCAGTAACCCAGCATACCTAGAGGAGTATGACCCTCGGTTCCCGGGAGTCTAGCTCGCCACTTTGTATTACCACCTGAGGCTCAAGTTGGTGGATAATCCTGTTTCTATGTTCGTTTTCTACTAATGCATGTATATATGTACCAAAACCTACTCTGACATGGTTGAGAGAGTGGGGCAAGACGAGTATTATAATCACGGTATAGAACCGCACTCACAATCACGTCAACTCTTCTCGTCGGCGAACTGACAGTGACAATCACATCCATGTTGCACCCGACTTCAGAACCAGTTCTCACGTAGCCACTCGAAACATAGTGATGCGCACAACCCCAGCCAGCCAGAACGCTGCTAGTATCGATCAGAGACGCACTGGAGAGAAAGTTCAGGGGGACTAGGCAGACAAGGCAAAGGTGTATTCTATTCATCATCGTCATCACCCTACATTTATGACAGGATCCCACTCATTTCCATGAACTCCCGATCGATGCCGCAGCACAGGGGACAGTGTAAGACCGGTTAGGGTCTGACTCCCACGACGCCGCACCTGAGCTGCTGACCTTGACAAACTTGTACTGAATGTTGGTTCCGGGGGCAAGCTTCACGGTTCCGGTCCAGAGAGGGTTGCTGTTGGTGTACTGCGAGGCATTCAGTGAGACACCGCTGGTTGGGTTCCAGTTGCCGAGAGCGGCCACGTTTCCGGTGCTGTTGTTTCAAAAGATGCCTGTCAGTATGGTTACCGCAGAAAAGACCTGAGAGGGGGGTGGGGGGGGGGGGAAGGGGCTTGACATACACCTTGACCGAGTCGCCGTAAGAGGTGGTCACGAGGTGGTTGAACGAGATTTCTACCGTAGCCAAGGAGCAGTTGGGATCGGCTAGAGTGAATCTATGTAAGCCCTCTGCTTCTCAAAAGTAGTTATCGGGAAGAGCATACCTGTCGGGGTGGCAGTTGGGGCAGCAGTGGTCGATGTCGCGGTCGACGGCCCAGTCAAGGAAGGGCAGATACCGCTGCCAGCGAGGCGAACTGCTGGGTACAGCACCCTTGAAACACCGCCATTGAGCGTGACGGTGATGCCGCCACCTCCGTCTGTGGTGTAGGGGGTGCAGCTCATGACATCAATCAAGCCTTGGTTAGGGGTGAAGCCAGTGGCCGAAGAGACCAGCGTTACAGGCACGGACGATGAAGAGCCAGCGTTGGTGTAAACGCCAATAACCTGCGCTCCTGTGAACCCCTTCCGGAGAACAATGGTGCGGCTGTCCGAGTAGATGGTGTGGGCGTTGTAGGTGAGGTGCCTTGAGTCTTGCGAGATGGCGTGCGACCGAATCTGGTTGAGCTTGGTGATCCACTGGTAGAGTTCCGAGCTGGTCGAGTAGCCCGAATACCAGACAGCCTCGCGGTTGTTGGGAGTCCCTGTGCCGGCATAGTGTTGCTCTTGTCCCTGATAGATGATCGGGATACCTAATTACAGGGCGTCGTTAGCCAACTGGTCCGCAATACTTGTGTGGTGGATGGATTATCGCGTACCATCTTTCAGCATCATGAGAGCAATTCCCTAACGAAAAACCAGCGTTAGCGCTTACTCCAACCAGGTAGTGTTTGGGGCGACTCACATTCTTTGCCAGTGCCATATCCTTGGTAAATGAAGCGAATCTCTCCACGTCGTGATTCTCGAGGAACGAACCCCAGAGACTGAGATCCTTCGCAACGCCCTTGATTGTATCGAGACCAGCCACGAGAGCGCTGATGCTACCACTGGTGGACTGGAAGGCCCGCAGAATGTAGTAGTAGCTGTTGGTGTATGGTCAGAATTGCCATTCGTCCAGCGAAAGAGACATCGACTCACCTGGGGTAATCAAGAACACCATCCACGTAGTTTTGGTATGGCGCCACGTAAAGAGCATCACCGTGATATACCTCACCGGTCAGGTAGACACCTGCCGCGGCATTGAAGCCAGACCAAAATGATGTCTCAACATGCTTTGCGCTGTCTACCCGGAGACCATCACTGAACAACACCGCATTAGTTCCCTGCTTCGGTTCGTGACAAAGATAAGGATTTCATACATGGAATAGGTAGAAACCAGGTGAGAAACCCATTCGTTCCAGACTCGGCGCACGTAAGGGCTAGGAATAAGTTAGCACAAAGCACACGACCCGTGGTGTCCTTTGGGGGTTTGCCTACTCTGTCGTCCGAAGATCTGGAAGACTGACAGTGTCGCTTCCTTGCCAACATCTTTCTGTGTGTTAGCTCTCCATGAAAGTTCCGAGAACAACTCGAGCAAACCACAGCTGTACGTACTGCTCGACTGAAGTCTGGCTGTTGTAGTTGATCCAACAGGGAGGGTGATAGTACGAAGACTGCGAAACGCGGCATCAGCAGCTGGACTCTTCTTATGGCGATAGAGGCTAGAGAGACATACCGATGAAAAGGGCTTGAGAGCACCATAGTCAACACAATTCGCACAACCCATGTGAGCCATGTGGTTTGTAACGATATCCACCATAAGATACTACGTAATTGTCAACATGGTTAGCAGGGGTGTCCTTTCTGTCCGCCCAGCCCTACCCGGCAAACATGAAGGGTCCTGAGCAACAGAAGCTGAAGCTCGAGTCAACAAACTCACCATTCCTCGCGCGTGGAGCGCAGCGGACAGGGCCTTCAGGTCCTCCTCGTTGCCGAAGGCAGGGTTGAGAGCCCAGATGTCCTTGGCCCAGTACCCATGATAGGAGGATCTATATTCGCGTATCTGTCAGCCCTCAACCAAAACAAAGTTTTGGTTTTTGGTGTGGGTCAAAGAAAATCGGTTCCCTTACCCATCCCTCGAGTTTCCATCGATTTGCTTGACGACAGGCGAGATCCAAACAGCTGTGAATCCCATGCCTTGGATGTAGTCGAGCTTCGAGATGAGTCCCCTCCAGGTGCCACCACAGTAGACTTGGTGCGTTGTATCGCATGGCGCCGTAGTCGAAAGATCGGTTCGGGCGAATCTGTCTGTGACAACCTGGTAGATGGATTGCTTGCGCCACTCTGCCGCTGAGAGCCCTGAGACACCCATCACTCCGCAGAGCGCTGCCCCCGCGGCCATGAGCCGCATACCGAAGTTCAAGGCGTACATCGTGACAACAGCGGAATGCTATCACTTGAGAACTTCAGCGATGATGTAGAAGGGGCCCGTCGATTGGGGAGTGGGTGAACAACAACGAAGGGGGGGAAGATCGATCAGTGTGGGAACCGCCGAGACGAGTTATATCCACGAAGCTGAAGCTGAACTTGAAGCCAGCCCCCCCTTATTAAGTACTCCATCCTCAAGGCACCATGGCAAGCTTCTTCCTTGATGACGATCAGCGAGTCTCAAGTCCAGGTGGAGTGTCAAGAAGCATATAGAGAAGAATCCATCAGGATGGTACTGTGAACATACCAAGAATACCGCATAGCATAGGTAGGTAGGTAGGTAGGTAGGTAGGTAGGGAAGCATGTAACTATGGCCCAGCACTTGCCACGCCCAAATTCGGTCCGTTACGAGGCCGAATACAAGACTCGTTCAATCGTAGACTGGGCATATGACTAGACGCAGACCAGATCTTGACCCTCCATTGACACGGTATTCGGAGCCAGGCGCCTCGAAAGGGCTAGACACCGTACCAAGCCGGCAGCCGCACGCATTCCCCGCAAATGTTGGAGATCCGGGGCCCCGCCTCGACCCCTGAATCCGTCTTCCAAAGGAGCGGCAGAAGGCCCGAATACACTGCCGACAATGCCTTTTTTTCTACACCACCGTCAACGACAAGAGTCGTCAGCGTACATAAATGCGGGGAGGGACAGTGTAACGTGCGATAAAACAAATCTTCGCCATGGTAGCCTCGGCTCTTTGCATTTTGTCGACAGTCGAGTGCCCGCTGGCTCGATTATGACTACAGATGGTGGTAGTACATGGACAGTAAAGGGTGAGAAGGGGTATTATTATATACAACTTCAAAAACAACATCCGAGCCAACCTACCACGTGTTTCTTTCTTTTCCAAGCTGCACATTGGACCCGGGAGACATACACAAAACTGCCCTTCCATCGCGTATCCGACATCCCACGGTCGGCGTTCGGCTCTCCATCAACTAGATCCCTCGGTATCAGTCCGGATTCCCATAAAACAGAGACCCGTCTCCTTGTTGCTGTAACGTGTCGGCATTACCAGAGAAAAACGTGTACGTTTCTCCACCAAAGTTGGCAGTCTGGGTGTAGTTTTCAAACGAGTCCTACATGCAATGTACCGCGTCAGCAAAGAAACAGAGTCGGCCCGGTGTTGGCAAGTCATGGTGGGACTGCTCACCCAGTCAAAGTTGCTTCCAAAGTCCATGCCGCTGTGTGCCATGCTATTGAACATGGATAGCGGAGACTGCGCCCCATCCAGCAACGAGGCATTTGCAAAATCTGATGCGTTCTCCAAGTCGGATTTCAGGCCCAGGTCGAGAGCCGAGTAAGTGGTGCCCCCGGGACTCTGGACAGTGCTGAATGCCGAGGACAGGTTGCCGCTCGGGGGGTTTCCACTTGACAACATTCCCAGCGTCATGGCGGCCGAGTGCTCCGGCTGCGACACTTCCGAGTCGACTGACCCGAAAAAGTCATTACGCATCACCACTTCGGGCGGACTCGCTCCCGCATTGTCTGGCCGAACGAAACTCTTGATCTTGGTCAGCATAACCTCCAAGACGTTCGATGCCTTGACCGCCTCGATCGAGGTCTCAACGAGGCCCTTCCAGATCTCTATCGTCTGCTCGAGGCTACTGATCATCTCCTCCCGCTGTTCACGAGTCCAGAAATACAAACTGTGAGAGCTTTGTCGCTCCCCAGACCGCTGTGCCTCATTGTCAAAGTGGAGATCCAGAGCAATGAGCATTGCGGGGAGCAAGAAATCCTTGGTTGCCACTGATGTGACGTACCACTTGATCGACTGCAAGCGCCCATTGGGCTGTGATTCTCTGTGCAAGGTCGCCAGATGCCGCAAGGTTTCGAGGGATGCCTCGATGGCCATGCGGCGAGAGTGAGCGTAGCGGGGATTGTGCCTTGCCCGAGGTAGGTATTTCCGGTGAAGAAGACACACAATCTTTAGGTGGAGAATATCAATGTTGAACCGCGCAATGATGAGTGTGAGCGGGTCATGAGAGCCCTCGAGCGGCTGTAACTTCAAATGCGGCGGAAGCTCGGCTTTGATGTCACGCAGCTTGGAGTCATAACGCAGAATCTCGTCGTAGTGGACTTGGTTCTTGACCCGGCCAGTTATTTGCAGAATGTTGCCGAGCTCTAGACAAAGCCGGATCTTGACGATCATGTAGCTAATCGGTGTGGGCTCAGAGTTGGGCCTGGACGGAGGTAGGACCTTTGTATCTGGGCCGAATTCTTCGTCAAAGATGTTGTGTGGCAGCTCAGTGTCGCAATCGTGATCATTGATCATGCTCGAGAGTGATACTTGATGTGAGAAGAAAATATCTGTTGTCCTGACCAAGGCCCATGTTCTACGCCTCATCTCCTACATACCCCGCGGCAGTTAGTAAGGAGGTTTATTATATTTTTTATGTGTGTGTCTCAAAGGGGAGATCAGTATCACAGTGGCATAACTTACGGCTTGAAAAGGTGTGATGGTTGTGGGAAACCACTTACCATCGCGGTGGTATCCCATTCGCAGTGCGACCCTCGTCACCAGCGAGATGATCAGCCATAGGCCCAGGTCGGCATCCCAACGCGAGGAATATTCGCAAAAGGCATAGAGAATCATGGTCTCAACCGTGTACTCGGCCGGCTTGGTGTAGTCGCCCGCTATGAGGCACTGCACTGTTCGCAGCCGGTACTCGTCTGCCAGCTCGAGCGTTCTCCCTTTCCACTCAGGAGGCTCGTCGCCGACCTTGTGGTACGAAAGCATAGCCAAACACTGAATCGAATAGAGCAGTCCAAGCCACATGATTGGCGTCTTGGATGGGTCCTGCCAGTGATTTCTAAGCTGTTGGTGAAAGGTGGGCGCATGTATGATGTTGACGGCATTATCCATAGAATTGAAGTATCGCCCGCACAGAGTCAAGACTGTCGACTTGGGTGGCAGCTCAGCTCGGAGCTCAACCTCGGTCGCCGGTATAGCCCCCATCAGCAGTGTGGGTGGGGCCATGGCCGTCGAGGGCTTGCTGCGCTTGACCTGCTCATAGCTGTTCTCCAGCTCCTTCCTGTGGGATGCGAAATAGTTCTTGACCTCGGTGATGTCGAGCAAGATGGTGTGCCAGTGTTCTTCCCCGAGATAGATATGCTTGCTCTTGGTCGGGTCAACTTTGAGGACGCCAAGCGAGTTGGCAACGTCGTCAATATCGCTTTCATCTCCATCCTGCATCGCATCCTCCAGCTGCGTATCGGCTTTGGACACGGCAGAGCTGTTGTCTATCGTAGAAGGCGTTTCGTTGGACGCGGGGCCGGATGAGCCTCTGTTCGCACCCGAGGCCGGCGAGATCTCAATGTTTGCACCGCCATGCATCAAGGACAGTACCAGCCCCTCTAGCCTGTCGATGCGATTTTGCATATCGTCCGGTGTCGGTTCTCCTTGGTTCTGGCCTTTTTTGCGCGAAGTCGGGGCGGCATATGAACACGCATCTGCATCGGATCCCTCGCGTTTCACGCAGTTGCTACATGGGTGAGACCTGTCACATTTCCTAGCGAACGTTTAGTATCCCATCGCCATTGCCATCGCAGTCTCTAACTTACAACCTGGACACGGCATGGTCAGCAACCGACAGTTCATCGGGAAAAAATAACTTACTTCCTCTGCCGGCAAGGGTAACAACTCAACGGCACCCTGTTTCTCTTGCGGACCACCCGGAACTGAGCATCGGGAGACCGCCCATTCGAGGAGGGCGTAGTCGACGGCGGTGTCGGCGTCATGGCGTACCTTCTTGCTCACCCTTGTTCTTGATGATTCCCCCCCCAAGACCTCTCCTGTGAAGTTATCCCCGAGGGGAAGCTCTCTTCTGATCACGCAACCTGCTTCTGAGCGAAGACCAAAGGTCCAAGTCACAAGTGTCCCCAGCCGTGCTGTAGATCCGGGGTAAGGGTGGAGATGGCAGAAGACCCGCCGCACAAGCTTGTCTTAACTTCGTATGATGGAAATCGTCTGAACGGGTGTTCTTGAGAAGAAGAGGGTTGGATGGTTCGGGCAGAGACGTCTAGCTGGAAGATGGGCCTGCTGCAACAGACCAACTCGTAGCACGGCTTTGTCCTGGCAGTTGCACTTATTGTCGTCCCAATTCCAGAGTACTCGTGCAGATCAACAGACAGCCATCAGTGTCCACTGCCGAGGAAAGTCGCGTACCTAGTCTGGCATACAGGGGAATGCCGGCTGGCTGCCAAGGTTGCGAGGGTTGCGAGGGGTGCAAACTGGCGAGGAACAGATGAGTGGTGCTGGCGCAAAAGCTGATCGCAATCGGAAAATACAGAGATGTGGTTGAACATAGGAAGCAAGTTGGAGAAGACCCTAGGCAAACACAGGATTGCGATGCGACCATGTCCGTCCCGCTCCCCTCGCAACCATGAACGTTGTTGGTGGGGCTGATACATGTGCTGCTGCTGCTGCTGCTGCTGCTGCTGAGTGGGGGGTACTCCCCTATCCGGGCAGCTCTTTGTCCCTTAAGCTGCTCGGTTGTGATGTAGGATTGGGATGGCGTGATATTGCGGTGCAATTAACCCAGGTATAGCAGACCAATACATTAAGAATGTACATACATACACTACACACACATAGCCTAGGTAGCTTAAGGTCAACACTTGGCTGCTGCTCTTCTCGTGGCCTACGTGGTCGCCTATCTGATCCATATCTTCATCTACCATAACGGTTGCAGGTACTTCGTAACTGTCCGAGTCTTGACTGTACCCCACACACAGTACCTGCTTATTAATACCCTCCCTCCCGTCGCATTCTCGTCGTTATCCCAATGACTCACGGGCGTGTGAGGAAGACTGCCCGACGTCGTCAGCTTGTCAGCAGGCCCCCCCTGTTGTCATCGTCGCACACACACACAGCTACGCCGGACAACCGGCGCAGCGATTATGGAACCAATCAACGCCATGTGAAAGCAGCCAGTGCAGCCCGCTGCTACAATGCTAGGCAGATTGGGCTACCGAGTCCCCATGGTTCTGACTTAATTCTTCCATGATGATAGGGGCCTTTTTGCTCAAGAGGCGGCCGCGGTTTCGCCGTTGGATTTGATACTGTATGCTTTGAAGAAGTCGGCATCGTTGGAGAGCTCCTCTTTGACCTATTGCCTTGTTAGTAGACTGAACCGTGGAGCAAAAGAAGCAGGTCATGAGAGGCAGACGTACAATATCAAGCCCCCCAACCAACTCGCCGTCCACCCAAAGCTGGGGGTAGGTTGGCCAATCGGCAAACTCTTTGAGCCCCTGGCGAACTTCATCGTCGGCCAGGATGTTGAAGAAGCCGTACTTGACAGCATTTTCCCGCAGGATGGCCACCAGCTGGCGGGAGAAGCCGCACTTGGGCTCGCTGGGCGTGCCCTTCATGAAGAGCATCACAGGAGCTGCCTTGACAAGATCCCCGAGACGCTTGAAGAGCTCCTCCTTTTTCTTCTCCGGATCCTCTTCGGTTGCCACCTCGCCATCGTTGCCATCCGCTGCAGTCGCTGCACCATTGCTCGCCGGGGCGCCGACCTTGGCGGCGTGGGTTTCGATGGCATTCCGCACCTTGACGGCACTGCTCCCGCTGACGGTTTCCAACACCTGGCCGTTGCGAACCAGGACGAGAAATGGGACGGCCGTGACATTGTAGGTTTCGCTGATTTCGGAAAGATCTTCCGCGTTGATGGAAACCCACGAGGTCGACGGTGGTTCAGTAACGGGGTACTCGCTCGCCAGTGTCGACAAAACGGTTGCCATTTGCGCGCATGGAGCGGCCCATGGCGCATGGAAGGAAACGATGAGGAGGGTGGAAGGCGACAGCGAGGAGACGTGCTGTTCCCAGTCCGGGAGGCTGGTGATTTCCTGAATAGTCGACATGTCTCGTATTGTGTTGAATGTGCGATGTTCACAATGAGGTGATCTCAAAGTTCAAGTGGCTCAACCAAACCGAACATTCTCCAAAACAGTGCCGAGCAATTGCCCCTCCATTTCCTGTGGGAAAGCCGGGGCCGGTGACGGATGACCCCGCAGTCGCCCGACGCAAAGCTCTGATTGGCCAAAGATCTGTTGCGTCATTCGGATTGTCTCTCACTCTCTTAACTCCGGCCAAGACGGATGATACATAGTGAGTGAGATACCCGAAGGGATACCTACACAGCTTGGCCTTTCCCGTCCTTAAAGGATAATGGATGGGTATTAGTGTAGTGTAGGTGGTCTTCCATGAAGACTCTCCAGAAGGAAAACCCGAATGCCGACACCCCGTTGATTCGAGGGCCAAACAGACGCGCCGGTTGCTAAGCTCGAGGCAGTCTACTTGATCTCGAAGAACCGGTGTGTGTGGTTAGCAGGTAGCGTCGTCAACACCTTGCCGGTCGCAGGTTGCAGCTTCGTGCACCTCCAACCCCGATAAACCATGACATGTGCTCTCCAGCTTAGCTGGGAACGGGACTGCCATTATTAAAGGTTGAGGGACTCGCAGCAGGAAAGAAGTACACCATGTCTGTGTTGTTTTCCGCCACTTTCCATCAACTGCTAGCCGACGAGACGTTGCCCCTCCAGCCTCCCCCGTTCTGCAGAAACCATTTTCCAAATATTTGGCGCCTTCTTTACAACACACCGTCTTTCCCCCCTCTCTGCTCCGCAACCAACCTATCAACTCAAACTCGTGTTCCCTTCTGGATCTCTATAACTACAACCCCCCAAAGACCTGAACAATGTCGGCCGCTGAATACTATCAACAAGGCCCACCGCAACAACAGAGCTATGCCCCTCCCCACCCACCACAGAACTATCCTCAATACCCCCAACCTGTGAGTTGAAGTTGACTCTGTCCGGGGGCCAGGCCGAGATGAGATGTGTTGACTGACCATGTATACCGTAGTCCTATGGAGGGCCCCCGCCACAACAAGGTTACTACCCACCGCAGGGGCCGATGCAGTATCAGCAACAGGCGCCCCCGAGGAAGAGCAGCGGTGGCGGCGGCTGTCTTAAGGGCTGTCTAGCAGCCATGTGCTGCTGCTTTTTGTGCGAAGAAGGCTGCGAGTGCTGTGCTGACTGTTGTGAGTGTTGCATGGAGTGCTGTTGAATGGCGATGGAATGGAGAGCAGTTGTGGCTTTGATGGAGTTTGGACAGGACAGGGTGTTTTTATTTCAGGGTGGACATCTCGTTGCTTGTTGCACAGATGCTGGTCATTTAAAACGAGATGGGAAGCGATGGGAGAGCATTGTTAGGGAACAAGGAGGATAGCTTCATTTCACCACAGTACGGACGTTAGAGGCATCTCATCTAATTACCAATACATGTACGGATATCAATGTTAATGTTGCACGTAAAGGGGGCGTCCAAAAGTCCAAAGGCAAAGTCATGATGGGAAAACCGGGGCTGCCATGCCTCTCTGTCCAATGGTAGCTCCCCAATCGATGAAATGCATGCCAAGACTCTCCAGGGGAGGCGCACAGCCTCTTTGACGTCGGGTCGGTAACCTTCTGGGAAGCTCCCTCTCCGTTCCCAGTTCCCACTCTTCAACTTGTTGCTCGCAAGACATCAAGTTATCAACAGCTGACTTTTCGTTTATTATACGGTACTTTGTAGCCCTCATCGTCACCCACTGGGCCTTTTTCACACTCTCGCGCTCGACTCAGGCATCTTCTGGTGCCACCACACAACGACCATGTCTTCGCTCAACCTGTCCACCAATGGCGTGGCCATCAAGAACAGCTACCAGGGCGTCATCAATGGCACGCTTTCATCATCCTCACCTACCGCAGCTCGCTGGGCCCTCTTCACGGTACAGGCGCCATTACTGAATGCCTTTCAAAACACGGGCTCGAAAGAGAGCGTGCTCAAGGTCGAGACCACTGGCGGTGAGTTCCAGGGAAAGCCCCGGCCCTTCCGGCTCCAGCTTGGGCTTGCTAACCAGCGCTTTGCGTTCAACAGAGGGCGAGCTTGCCGACCTAATCGAGGACTTCAACGAGGGGCGCATTCAGTTCGCTTTTGTCAGAGTCAAGGACCCAAACAGCGGCCTGCCCAAGAATGTTTTCATCGCCTGGTGCGGTGGAGGCGTCCCTGAGCGGACCAAAGGTTACTTCACCAGCCACGTTGCCGCCGTCGCCAAGGTCCTCACCGGTTATCACGTCCAAATCACCGCACGATCCGATGCCGACCTCGAACCCGAAGCTATCATCCAGAAGGTTGCCGATGCCTCGGGTGCCAAATATTCAGCTGGGTCCGCCCCGGCCCCTGCGGCGGCTGCAGCACCACCGCCGGTTGCCAAGAAGCCCGTCTTCACTCCGACTACCTCGAGTTCCAGTGCCTCTTTCAACCCCATCGTTGCCGCCCGCAATCGCAGGCAAGATAATGCCGATGATGACGGCTGGGGAGCAGACGCCCCCCCCGTTTCCCGCACCCAGATTGAAAAGGTGGCGCCTGCGTATAAGCCAACCAAGGTCGACATTGCTGGGCTGAGAAAAAACCCCGACGAGTCCCGCCACAGCACGCCCTCGCAATCGGATGACCAGGCTCGCGATGTTGTCAAAGGCGGATATCAGCCTGTGGGGAGAGTTGATTTGGCTGCCTTGCGGGCCCAGGCAAAGCAGCAGGATGACCGGCCTACCGTGGTAAAGGGCGCGTATGAGCCCGTGGGCAAGGTCGACATTGCCGCTATCCGTGCCAAGTCTCAGCGCCCCGTGGAACCATCAGAAGAAGAGCCACCAGCACCAAAGTCCCTCGCCGAGCGCAGTGCCGCCTTCGCTCAGTCAGAACGGCTTACAGAGCTGCCCAAGCCCAAGGTCGCCAAGAAGTTTGGCGGTACGCCCTTTACCGGCACCAAAGCTCCCGCCCCATCCCCCTACGGGGCGGCATCGGTCCCAGCGCCTCCACCGGTTGGGGCCGCCAGCCGCACCTTTGCTGACCAGGGGGGCAAAACACCAGCCCAGATCTGGGCGGAGAAGAAGGCTAAGCAGGGTGGATCCATCTCGTCGGCTTCCCCTGGCCCTGCTCCCGAAATCACGGCTCAGAAGAGTGGCAGCGAGTGGAAGAGCGGGTATGCAGGCAAGAGCTGGGCTCCTGTCAGCACGAGCAACTTTGGGCGCGGAGGGGTGGAGAAACATGCAACCGGTGGGAGTGGTACTGAGCGCTCGCAGCCTGAAGCCGAACCCGAGGCAGCTGCGCCTTCCCCCGGCGGCATCTCAGCATTGCGCGATAGGTTCAAGGATCAACCGCCCATTGGCACCTCTTCACGATCTGCGCCGGTTGAAGAGGAGGCCGCACCACCGCCACCACCTCAGGCCAGCCGACCTGCCGGAGGGTTTTCCCTCCCTGGTCTTCCATCCAGACCAGCTCCAGCGGAAGAGGAGGAGGAGGAGGAGCAGCAAGAGCCACCTGTTCCATCTCGCAACTACGAAGACCGCGACCCTTCTCCTGTGCGCATTGCGGTGCCTGTTGCACGCAGTTCTGTTCCGGACCTTGAACCGCCAGTCGAGGCTCTCCCCCCTCGTCCTGTGCCTGTGCCCGAGGAAATTCCTCGCGAGGAAGACCTCCCAGCAGAGGAGGATGCGTATGATCCCCGGGCTGCTGCCGCCACCGTCGCGGCTGTTGCCAGTGATGCTGCCCCGCAAACCAACGCTGGTGGCGACTTGCGTGCAGTAGTTTTATTCGACTATGAAAAGGCCGAGGATAACGAGCTCGAACTGCGCGAGAACGAGATCATCACCAACATTGAGAAGGTGGATCCCGATTGGTGGATGGGCACAGATGCCCGAGGCCAAAGCGGCTTGTTCCCTTGCAACTATGTCGAAATTATCGAGGCTGACGAAGCGGCGCCTGCCCCTCCGGCCCCGGCACCAGCTCCGGCGCCAGCCTCTGCCCCGGCGCCAAGCCAAGTTTCGGCACCCGACTCAAAAGCCGAGCCCGCTACAGGAGCTGGGCCGACGGCCACAGCTCAGTTTGACTATGAAGCCGCCGAGGACAATGGTAAGCAGTAGCATCCCGTGCATATTTGTGGTCTTGCGAGTAGTGAAGTTAATAGCAATCGTACAGAACTCAGCTTTCCGGAGGGGGCTACCATCACCAACTTGGACTTTCCGGATGAGGACTGGTGGTTTGGACACTACAAGGGCGCGTCCGGTCTCTTCCCTGCCAACTATGTGGAGCTTGATCAGAAGCCTTAGGGATAAGTCTGGTATGCTGGAAAAGTTTATATATCCATGCGGGCATAGGCTGAACTTGGGGCTTGATGGCTTGATCTACCATATCTGGTGTCTTGCGATACCACGCAGCGTTTGTTTGCATTTGTAAAACAGTTTAGCGTGACAGAAGGAGCAGGAGTAAGAAGCAGTGATAAATTAGCAAGATTGACGTGCACAGTCCAGGAATGGTGTCAATGAATGATGATCCATGTCCACGTCTGCGGAAGATGAATAATTACTCGTACACGTACGCATGGTTCTTGGCATGGCTGCACGCACTTTGCCCCGACAGGCAGTGTTGTAGACGTCGACTACTGCAGTGAGGAATGTAAATAGGTACTTATATCTCTTGTTCACTCCCAAAATGTGCGAGAGCTGGACTGTGTGCTCGGCCAAGTGAAGACCAAGCAGACCAAACATGACGCTTGCCGCCACATACACGGTCATGCTTGGAATCCACTCTTACCATTTAAAACCAACCACATCACATCCATCATTGCTCCCCTCCCACCTCTACCCCAACCCAACCAAACAAAGAGCAATAGAAACGAACCGGCCATGTACTCACATACACCCCCAGCACCACCGCCGAAACCAGGAAATCATGACACCAGTGGCATGGGAACGCCGGTGCTGACAGGGCCGTCGTCACACACACCCCGCCCTCCGCCTCCGTTGCCCGAAGCCGTCACAGCTGGCGGCATGCAGTCGGCAGACGTCGGTGCAGCAGCATCAACTGGCACACTAGCTCAGGCCCAAGACATGCCCGATCCCGGAGACCAATGGCTGCCAAAGTTCTTGCAGGATAAATCGTACGTTTAAAAGTGTCTGTGGCTGGCCTCGCCGTTGCTAACCAAAGCGGCCTTGGCCTCAGAAAACAAGACCTGGCCGAGATACTGTCGGACCCAGCACGCCTCTCGGCGCTCACTCACTCCCCTCAAACGATTCACCCCTCTTTAGGGTCGTCTCACGAGGCACTTCAGGTAGCGCTGAGTGAGAACATGGAGCGGGCCGCTCAGTTGCTCGAGCTCGAGGCGAGGCTCGCCCACCAGAGATCAGCAACGCAGGCACAGCTGCTGTCGACACACGCCCTGGAGCGACAGTGGCGCTCCAAACAGGCAGACATGGACCACGCGCTGGCCCCGTTCGCGCCTGCTAGTTTGTACCAGCGTCTTAGCCAGGGAGTTCAGGAGCAAGAGGCCGTTTGCTACGCGCTGGAGGAAAGCTTTCTCGAGGGAGAAGGTGATGGTGCGCTGGCCACGGAGAGGGAAGTGGGTGATTGGATCAGGAGGTACAGGGAGGCCAAGAAGCTGTACTATCTGAGGCAGGAGAGGAAAGAGAGGTGGGACGAAGGCAGGGTTGGAGGGTGGAGGTGAAACTCGTCAGTGTGGGAAGGAATTATTTGGCTTATAAACAGTATTTGCATTCCAGGTGTGTTCCGCGAGGGTCGCCCACTTCTCCAAGGTACAGATACAAAATCTAACTCCGACAAACCCGGCCAGTTTCAATGTCTAATCCGCCTCTAAGTAAATCTCATCACACACGCGGCCGTCTTTGATCCCTTTCGGTTATAAGATGCTAAACGGGCTCCTCTTCATCTCTGGACTTCGGGGACTCATCGGCAACGCAAATAAATCCTCCTCGGTAGCATCATCTGTCCCTGCCTGCCCCACGGCCGAAGATGACTCGGGCAGGCTGTTTCCGATGACGGCATCCAGCGATGCTATACCACGTCCTGCTTGACCTGTCGCGTCGGGAGCCGTGCTGGACGAAGTAGCGAGGGAAGAGTGAAGGCGACTCTGTATATCCTTTGAGGAGGCTGTCGAGATAGAGAGAGAGAGAGAGAGAGATGTGTGAGTGGCCTGTCCGCCGAACAGCAAAAGATATGAAACAAAAAGAAAGGGACGTGTCCAACATACCTTGACTGGCAGCAGCGAGTTCAGCCGGGCTCGTAGCAAGCTTCAGACCTCGCAGCTTTTCACCCAATTTCCCCCCTATCGGACTCCTCGGGCTTGCCGGGCCGGTCGTAGTCTGTGGTATGTGCAATCTGGTTGGCTTGGGCACGCCGTGATCTGAGCCGAGTCCGAAGTGGTCAACAATCCACTGCCGCTCGGCCGCTGCCATCTCCAACCCCACGCTTTCGCCATTCACCCTCATTTCCACCTCGATCTCAGCCTGCAGTTCCGCCAGCCGTTTCTTTGCCCATATCGTGTGAAGCACGCCCCGCAGACCCGCCTCTTGCTTACTGGTGAGCTCGGCAGGGAAGATGGCCGGCATGGGCATTGTACGCAACACTGGTCCGCCCAAACCGCCCGACTTGCGTGTGATGCTCACGAGTGCCGGCACTGTTGCGCCGGTAGGCAGAAGAAAGTAGATGCGTCTTGTGTTGTCCGTGGCGCTGCCGCTGACGCCGACGCCCCCGTCGATATCCTGGACGGCCAATGCTGATTTCTTGCCCTCCCACGAGACTTCCCAGTCCGCAACATCACCTGCCCCCTTCTCAACCTCATTGGGCCCGGTGTCCTCCTCCCGTTGCTCCTGGCCGCTGAACGAGGCGTCCCATTCCACCATCAACACCTTGGTGCCCTCATTGCCCTTGCCTGTCTCAAACTCAAACCGGGAGAGCGCCAGGCCCGACGAAGGTGACGTGGGCGTCTCGACAACATTCAGAGACTCGACGGCCGTTGCTGTCACCGCCGCCACCGACCCAGCGGTCGTGGTCATGGTGGATGACTTGTCACAGAAAACAGAACAAAAAAAGGGGGTGGGGGATGACAAAAGGCAGCACAAGCACGAAGCAGAGCCCGAGCGTCAAGCCGAAAGGAGATGGGGGTGGTGGTGGTGGTGTGGGGGGCGGTCACCTAGCAAAAAGCTCGGTGAAGTGTATCCTCGGCCGTATATCTACCGGGGCGGCTGAGGTCAACAACTGGGTGTTCTGAACCGGCCCCCTCTAGCTGGCTGAATCAAGCTGAAGCCTGCCGGTTACACTCACCCGAGTCGGGTTCGTCAACAGACGGTCCGAGAAGCAGGGCGGCCAGATGCCACGGAGCGTGGAGAGGGATGACGGAAGCTTGAAGAAGACAGACGGCGGCGGGTCTTGAAGTCGGCTGGGACTGGGCCGAGAGAAGGCGGAGGAAGGCTGGGTACCCGGCTCGGGTATGAGTTGACGCGTGCCAGACAGACCCAGACAAAGAGGCCTGGGGAGGGGTGGGGGGGGGGGGGGGGAGAGGGGGGAAAGGTCAATACACGGGGAAGTAAATGTTGGTGTCTAGTCCCGGCCTGCCAAAGGGAAAGGCAGGGTAGACCACCGCCGCGTACCTTGGTGTAGGGGAGGGTACCACCTGGCTCTTGGTGTAGGCTAAATGAACAGAGCATGCACAGATGCAGCCGTGGCGGGAACTGTGACGAGGCGACGGGTACCGGAGCGGGCTACAAATCTTGTGTACGAAACAGTAGGTATTTCGGCCTGAAGTAGTACTGAAGGCACAGGGAAGAGGGAGACAGAAACAGACCCCTCGCACAGAGCAGAGAGGCAGGCGTGTGGAAGAAGAGCAAAAGGAAAAATCAGAGAGGCGACATGAAGATGGGAAGCGCCTTCATCTGACTTGGCACATACTGCTTCACCTATAATAGACACACTGACAAACAGCAAGGCCCGCAGTCCCGCGGTCCCGCAAAATCGAGGCTCCCAAGGCAAACCCCGCGAGTGAGGACGAAGATCGGCCATGACATCCCCCACAGGTCCCGGGGTCCCGGGGCCATTGATTCCAGATTTGGGAAAACCCCATCCACGACGCGAATGGGTTGGTCCAGAGAGAAGCGTTCTCTGGCATGGCCAGAGAGAGACTATGGGGATGGCGCATAGGGAAAGATCCCAGTGCATGAACCTATGCATGCGTTGAGAACGCATTGGGCTTGGCTGACTAAACAAAGAGTTCCTACATTGCTTGCGTACGTGCTAGATATGTTATATCCTGCCGCGACATTCAGGGTCGCGACATGTGCCTTTAGCTAAGGATATCTGGGTCTTGAGCACCAGACCAGAGCCAGCAGAACCGGGTTTTACCATCAACAGTTGAGCTGGAAAAACAGCATCTCATCTCTGATGCTTTCAACATGACTTCTCTCCACGCGAGGGGCAGAAAAAGAGTGAGGGGCACCGGCACCATCCTGTTTCCAAAAATAGCATCATGTCGCTTGGCATTGAGTGGCATCTTCTCCCAATCAGGACAGGAGCCTTGGAGAGGGGGGCAACTTCCAGGGACTTTGTAAACCGAGGACCAAGACCGCTCCGCCGGCGGTTGGTAGTGTGGTTGCGTTCGTTCGTCCCTACATGGCGATGGTTGAGCCGTTTGGCATCGTCGTGGTGTCATTTTCCCGAACGAGGGCTTCAACACTGGAAGGTCAAATTTCGCACACGGATGAGGACGAGAAGAATCACTGTCACCTTAATCTGAAGACGAGACTCAAATCCTAGATAGACAGCCCCAACCTGGCTCCCGAGATCGCTAACTTGAAGAAGGAAGGATATCATATCCAACCCATGATCGGAACGTAGGTGTTCTGCGGATTGTGCCTGGTAGTTTTGCTGTATAGCGGAGACCCCCGTGAAGCAGCACAGTGACCAGGATGGTTTGCTCGAGCTTTTTCACAAAAGGGCGCCGCGAAAAAAAACCGGTCAAGAGAGGGCTCCGGACTGAGGCCGACTCCCGTGTCCGAACCAAATCTTGGCACGGCACGGAGGAGCCGGCACAAGGCCCCACTCAAGTCTCCGGGCTGGCGTCTCACAGAACTACCTCTCAGGCATTGCAGCGATCCATCTGTCCGGAGCAGAAGTCGAGAGAGGCTTGAGGCACGTCAGGCAAGGCGTGCAGCTAGGTGTGCGAGGGGTCTAAACCATCACGGTTCACAGTCCATGTCGGCCGGCACGACGTGGAAGCCAGAAGCAAGTGGACTGCATGATATCTCGGGTCGTGGAAGGAGCCGCCTTAATCGCTCCGGGGGCGTGCTTGAACCGGCCAAGTATGATCAGAGATGCCAAACTACCGCCGAGCTTGACGTAGAGGCGTGAATTCGGCACCCTTCAGAAAGCCCACGGTTGGACGCAATGTTGTCAGAGCCGAGATACTGCCGTTGAGCACGGTACTTGGGCGAAGGATGCGGAACCTCAGAAGCGAAGTGACCGGTCTAATGATGACCGTTGGGTGGTAGGTGCATACTAGCCACAAGACAGGACGAGGAAACTGCTCGTTACATTGAGTATCGACTGTGAGGGCGACGGCGGCTTTTTGAACGACGTGGAAGCCCAGACTCGGCCGAAGGCTTGATTTTCGGGGCACGGGCGGGTTTGACAGAAGGTCGGCAAACGCCCAACGACCGCCGGGGACAAAGCCGGGGACATCTGTGAGCTTTCAGGATGAAAGGGGCCACGGCCATAACCCACAAGTTTCCTCCAATGGCCGAGATCCGGCCCCGAAAGGACAACATCAGAAAATGACCGGAGTAGGGCCGTGGCGGCTCAGCTGTCGCTGGCATTTCCCAATTCGGTACCACGACGGCACGGGTAAATTTGTCTTGATGAATACTTTTTGTTAATGTGCGATCTGGCAGAGGCAAACTGGCCAAACTGTCGGGATTGTCAGAACATACATGTCCACTTCATAGGGTGTATAGTCCAGCGGCCCATGACATCGTTCGACAAACACAAGACCAAGCACGTCGCTGATCGTTGCACAGAATGCTGATATCACTGTCAAGATTTTTAGTTCGACTCTTCAGACGACAAGACTGTGCTTGCCCAACTGCCGACGGCAGGGTCCCACGGGTCCTTCACCCCGCAGAGGTCCTGTACAACCTGCCAGCCTCATAGTATGTATGTAGTTCCAGTTAGGGGGTAGCAGGCATGAAACCAGCCCCAAAAGCGATCGGCGGCAATTCTATTGCTGGCTGGAATGTCTGGCAGGCGGGAGAGGTGAGGTCGAGCAAAGCGAACAAAGAATAGAAATTCAGAGACAAAATGGAAGGAAAAGGCAGTAACAAGCGAGAGATCTACGGAGTACACACACGCACACGTTCGAGTCTCAGCGCCTCGTTGCACGTCTGTCCCACGTGTAGTGTGTTGTAGTGTATTGATGCGTGGAGAGAAATATACGTAGCACCCGGCTCCAGCCAGGCATGCCTGTGTGACCTCATCAGCATGTGGGCTTGACTATCCAGGTAGACAGGCAGAGAGAGAGAGAGAGAGAGGAACAGTGAGAAGACGGTTAGAACAGAACTGTGGTGCTGTTGTTGTTGTTGTTGTTGTCGTTGTTGTTGTGATTGTTTGGTGATGCTGATGCCCGATGATATTGCCGATGGTGTTGATGATGATGATGATGATGATGATGATGATGATGTTTGAGTTGGTGATGATGGTGATGGACACAGATGAAATGTTCAAGAATGCTCCCCCATGGAAATTCCAGGCGTCCCCATGTTCGGTGCTTCTTTGGCTCCGTGATTGGCTCCGGCTAAATTACGACGTGCCCGCCCGCATGCACGACGATGCGGCCAAGGCTTCCCCATGTTGCGCTACCGGACCGTGAGTGCGGGCTGCTAAGCTTGGGACGCTGTTCTGATAGTGCAGCCACCGCGGCAGCACCACAGAGACATCCCGAGCAAATCGCCGGCTATCCAACGTCCACTGCCCAACGGTCGCGCTGACACGGGTGCAGTCCAGACACTAGGGAACAAGCCCTGAACAGGCCCGATTGGGACACACCCTCAATGAAACGAGAACAATTCTCTGGGCGCAGCCCAGTGATAATAGGGTACCAGTGATTTCCCGCCATGGCTCCGCACCGCCGAGGTACTGAGCTAGTCGGCTTGATGCTGATTGTGCTGGGGCAGACCCGCCGGGGTAAACGGTTCGCACTCGGGCCTGTGGAGGGGAGGGGGGGGCGTGGCACATCAGCGAGCCATCAAGGGCTCTCGAATCTGGCCCGACTCCAGCGCCTCTCCACTATTACGCCGGCCAAACCGCCGTGTGGGCCATCGCCAACCCCAAACCTTCGTCCCATCCCTACAACCTCACACACACACACGCAAGCATTCACACATTCTCTCTCCCTCTCGACCCTCGACAGTCCCGCCCTTCTCCCCGCGAATCCCAGCGAATCACCCGCCGTACCGCATCAAACGGCCACCTGTAATCCTGTGTGTCGCCGTTCTTTGATCATCCATTTCGGCGCGTGTTCGGGCACACGTCTATCAGTCGTCGCCTCTTTCGCCCTTTCACCCTCCCACATACCCCCCTTCCCCCCCCCCCCACCCTTCCAAAACAGGCCTCGATCCCAGCTCCGTCAAACCCGTCAAACCCCGTCCCGTCCCGTCTTCTCTTGCCAGGCTCTTCCTGCATCTTGTCGTTTGTCGCCGCCAACCTCTAGGTGTTCTCGACCCTCACTAACCACGGTCAAAGTCAAACTTGTTGCGCGCCTCGTACCTAGTCACCGCGGTGCACCCGACGACCGACGACCGACGACCACACTACTCCCCGATTTTCTGCTCCCGGGAGCCTGTTGGCATTACCTCGATTGATCTGTCTCGATCCCGCCCGACCAAACTTGTCTGGACCGCCTCTGACGTGCGCCGCTTTTTGTATTCATTCGTTTTCAGCTGGGCGTTGGTGTTGGGCAGGAGGGAAAAGCAATCGATATCCTACTTCGACAGTAATCTCTCGAGGAGGCCGACGACGACGAATCTTGCCGCCAATTGACCAGCCGACCGACCGTCGCTCGATACGCTCGTTTCTTGGCTGTGGAATCGGGAGGTTCGCCTGTGCCTGATCTGTTCTTTTTTCTTTTTGCGAGGTCGATGTCCCATCATGGTTAAATTGCGATTGGATTGTGTTGCCGCCATCACCAACACACCGTTCATCTCCTCTTCGCTTGCGCAATAAGATTTCGGAGGTCGTTGCCGACCAAAAACGGGAGCCATGGACCCGTTACATATCACCGAATTTGGTTCGGAGCGCTATCTAGAGAAGGTGCAACAATCTCAAGCACAGACCCAAACAAATGCTGCTCAGGGGCAGCAAGGAGTCTCGACGCTCCTCCAGTCCCCCTTCATTCTCCCCATTCGCGAGTCCGGCGCCACCAACTCAGATGTAGCTGCCAAGTCGAATGAGCAAAAGCGTCCTGAAAAGAAAGGATTCAGCTCTTGGAGGTCCAGATTTACGAAGCCCACGTCGGTTCCACCTTCGAGTGGTCATGAACAGCTTGAACGACGTTTCTCGCTGCCAGAATCGACGGCCAAACAGCCGTAAGTCTTGGTGTTGCAACTCTTCTCAAAGTCTTTGAAAGTGCTCTAACCCCTTTGTCAGCCTACCTTTCGACCATCTCTTTGCCGCGCTGCCAAACGAACTGCAGGTCGAAATTATTGCATCCCTTCCGCTCTCTGATGTCCTGAACCTTCGCCTGGCATCAAAATCCCTCCATGCTCTGGTATCGCTGAACGAAGTCCCCATCACGCGCTACCATCTTGACCACCACGTGCCCGCCTATGCCAAACGGCTCTACCCTGTGCCCCAGGGCCGTTCGCTCAACTTTCACTATCTGTGCGGGATTTGGCATCGGCTACACGTTGCCGCCAAGCTGTCTCATCTCATGTGTCAGTTGATAATCAGAGAGCAGTTGCTTCTCAACACGGAAGAGAAAAGAAAACAGTACGCGCCTCAAACGGAGCGGATGCGACGTCGTCTGATTCCCATCCTGTTCACCGTGTTCCATTTCTTCGAAACATACCGAAAACTTCACCTTCAATACATGGCCGAACACGACGGAGTCGGCCTGTCGAAAACGCCTTACACAGTCAATCCGATCGAGGCCGAGATTATGAGCATGTACGACGACCGCACACTATTGCGGGTTCATGAGGCTTTTCCGCTCGTAATATGGGCATTTTGCAGAAGGCTGCGGCCACCATCCTATGTCGGCCGCGTTGAGCGATCTTTAAGGGGTTATCTTAAGGAGAGGCCACCCGACGAGGTTCATGTTGCGGTCCTGTGCCTCGGTGGCATGCGAGAAGTGCTCAGACTCTGGGAGGTGAAGGGCTACAATGCACGACGGGCGGCCGTCGACGCTTGGTACGAGTCGATGCTGCAGGAACAACCGGTGGAGCCGGAGCCGAAAAAGCGACGAGGTATGCTGGGCCTCAAGAGAAAGAAGTCTTCTTTCAACATGGGCAAGACCAGTGGACATGCCCACGAGGCACACCACGGCACAAACGACATGAGCGTGTCGCGGGGAAAGCAGCCAGACAGCCTCGTTTTTCACACCAGTCTAGCGGCCGGTATGCCAATGGCCGCGCTGAGCAAGGACGAATCCAGGCTATTGGCCCCCGATCTTCCTGTGCTGCAGCGAATCTGGTTGGTAACGGCCGAGGCCATGATATTGGATCGCAAGATCGTCGAGCGGCCGGCACACATACATCGCAATGCCCAAGTCTTTACCGATCTGATTTCCGAGAGCGGCATCGACGAAGAAGACCAATGGCTCTATGGCACCACCGCTCCAGAGTCTGTGAGGCCGAATCTGGACGCTATCGAAGAAGACCCGTATGAATAGGCCACGAGAAGTCGATAAGCTGTTCCAGACGTATGGCTTCTCTTCAGCCAGCAACAGGGACAGTCTGCTGACGTTCTCTCACAACACCACCGCCAGGACGCCAATCTACTATTATTATTTTCGGCCCCATTATGAAGTGACGGCGGCTGTACAACAATCGATACCAAAGACATTTCTACAAAGACACAATTTCATTTGTTCGCTAGGGGGTTATAAAAGCATTTACGGGCGTTTCGAGTTTCCTTTTCAATCTGCTGCCCCTTGTCCCGAAGCTGGATAGTTCGGCGGGGGGCTTGGGTGAGGAGAGTGGGCATTGCGAAACATATGGTGTACGGAATCTCTTGTTCAATCTTTGGAAGGGGCCCATGGGCCGCTTGGGATTTGACGCCCGGGTTATTTATCGTATTTGGATCCCTTTGTGGATAAGGGGGGCAACACGGTGTACTTTTCTCCTCACGGGTCATAGACCGCTTTTTATTTTATTTTTGTCACCTTCGGCTTTCGGGGTCGCTTTCTTTTTATTTTCTTCCGCTGCATACATGCCCCGGAGTCAGCTCGGACAGACACGGGAAATTGATGTGTCGGTCTCGCCTGAGCTACCTATGCCTTGACCAAGTCAAATTGACGCCAGCTAGGTGCTGGACTTCATAGACACGGGAAATACGCGTCCGTCCCCTCCGTCACTTACGTGGCCTCTAATTAAAGTACATTATACATATGAACTTTGTTGAAAAATTGCGCCAGTGACCCTTGTGCAATGTCAGAACATTCCTACTTGAAGTGCTGCGAGGTCAAGATACCTCTCCGCCGTCACCATGCCAGATGCCAAGTGCAATAAATGCCAAAATGCAATGCGATGCTGGGCCCTAGATAGAGATACACATCCCCCCTTACTTACTAACCATATAGTTCACTATTTGAATTTGTCTACACCTTGACTGGCCCCGACCCTAACCTCATTCAACGCCGGCCGACTCCATAATAACGGTCGTTACCAGGGAGCCCTGATGTGTCGTAATTGCCTAAGCCTGCCCCAGCAAACGTCGAACTGTTGCCCGAGGTGCGGACATTCGTCGCGTTCAGGCCGTAGGTGTTTGTTAGCCCTAGAGCGGATTGCTGGCCCGATGTATCAATATGGCCCGTGTCAAACATATCCCAGCCACTGCCCGTATTTCCCGAAAATGCCTGCATCGAACCAGACATGCCTTGCACACTCTGGTTTGAGGCGTGGTTGGCGCTACCTGACCGCTGTTGGCCTGTGTTCGAGCCAGTATTGAATGACGGGGAGTGGTGCGACAAACCATGTGTGCTGCTGCTGCGGAAGGATGCAGCAGTCGAGGGTGTCGTGGACTGGCTGCGTTGCGCGTATGTAGAGGCGCCCAACGTGGCCGATGATGCCCGGTACGTGCCATCGGTTGTGGTTGTATAACTATTGCTCGCCGAGCCGGCAAATTGTGAGGGCTGTTGCGTGTTGTTGTACGAAGCCGTGCTTCCTGTGGTGGTTGCCAGCTGTTGCTGTTGATATCTTTGCTGAGAAGAGTGCTGCTGTTGTCCGGTCGAGTATTGCTGCTGCTGCTGTTGCTTGCTTGCATATGGTGACTGGTTTGAGGGATGTTGCTGCTGCTGAGTCGTGTTCGTAGAATATTGCTGGGCTGGTGAGGCTTGAACGGCTTGGCCATGGGATTTCTGTTGTCCCGGGAATTGGGACGGTTGCGGCTGTTGGTGTTGTGACGAAGACAGAGGTTGAGACGATGGCTGGTTTTGTTTGGAATGATGTATTTGATTATACTGAGAATTCGATGAACGGTACTGCGAATACTGGCTTTGACTGGCTGTTCGTGATTGCGATTGCGTGGTTAAAGATAATGCCGCTTGTGTGTTCAATGATTGCGACTGGGTGTTGGGTGACCTACGTTGCGGTGCCGATGCCGATGCCGATGCCGATGCCGATGCCGATTGCTGCTGCTGCTGCTGCTGCTGCTGCTGCTGCCGCTGTAAACGAGTCGACATATAGTGGGGAGGATCAACACGGCTCTGGTGAGAAATTGCTTGAGACTCCATCTCCGCTTGCTGTTCCAACTGGGCTTGCAGCTGAGCCTCATAGTTCTCCATGGTGGGGGACTGGACCTCATAGTGGCTTTGGTGTGGCGAATGTACCGGTGGTACGGATGCCTCGCTCGCGACTGAAGTCATCTCACGAGATGGGTCACCCCTCGTGGTCAAGCTCAGTGCCGCGGCTGCACTAGAAGAGAGGGCGGAACTTGATACCGAATCCGGGCGCAACCCCATGACGGCAGGCGTTGCCTTCTCGACTTCTACGGCCGCAGAAGCTTGGCTAGTTATCACGGCGGTTTCCTTCGGGCCTTTACCCTTCCTTGATCTTTTGGCTGCGGGGGGTTGAAGTGCCGAGGTGGCGGTAACATGCCCGGAACCCACGTTTACTGGTGGTGTAGGTAATGCTGGCCCATTGATCTGGGGCGAGGTTTGGTTTGATACACCAGACTGGGCAACGCTGCTATCATGACCTGCCTTGGCGGTCCGCTTACGTTTTTGGCCCAGACTACCAGGTGCCGCGTTGGGGAGCGCGGGGCTGGCAGAGGGAGGGGTCGGGAGGGCCATATTCTGACCCTGTGGATTTTCCGTCTGCCTAGATGACTGAGAAACTCTTGACCGAGCGCGTTGGGAAGAGGTGGTGGATAGGCCGGCTGGGGGTACCGAATACACAAAGTCTGTCGTTGCGAAACTTCCTAGTCCCGTATCTAGGCCCTGTGATGATGTGGCAGGCTCTCGGTTTGCTGGTTCTATCCCGGATCCCGACGTGGATGCGTTTCCGGGTACCGCCACTGTTCCCGTTGCCGTACCTGACGTTACCCCCCCTGATCCTGCTCCTGTTCGTGTTCCCGGTCCTGGTTCTAGTCCTGCTCCTGGCGCTGTTCCCGACCCTACTCTCGTTGCCTCCCCAGGCCCGGCCCCTGAGGCTACGACTGTGGCCGTTCCTGCTTCTTGCTCCGATGTGGTTCCCATCCCCGGTCCCGGTGGGATATGAGACACCTGGCTTGATGGCCGCTGCTTGCTTCCTGGGACCTTTGGTCTGCTTGCCTTTTTGTTGGCCGTTGATGACGCACCCGGGTTCACCGGTGTAAATGGCTGGCTTGATGTAGAACTATGGGGAATTCGAGGGGTTGAGGAAGCCTGGGCTTGCTGTGAAGCCTGTAGCGGCGGTGATGATACCCGTGCTGTCGTAGCTAGCGCGTCCGGCCGTTGAGAATACGATGGGCTGCCATTCTGCACTATTCCAGGCATGTCTAACGATCCATCCTTGGGGCGGTTTTTGGAACCCTTTGGCCGACCCCTTCTCCTCGCGCTGGCTGAGAGATCAATTGAACTGGCGCTTGTGATCGGAGCGGCGGGTAAGGTTGTGCGTGCTGGCGTACTGGCGGCGAGCAGAGGGCGCTCATGAGCCATAGCAGATTGCTGTGGCTGTGGTGCTGGCTGTGGCGTTGTGTTCTGCGCAAGAAGCATGATGTTCGCATCCACCTCGTCCACAGCATCGTCATCGACATCAATCCAGCTTTCATCCGCGGCGTTTGCTCGTGGTTGGCCCTCGCCCCCCGAAACAGGCTTCAAAAGGGGCCCCTTTTTGATTCCCTTGTCGATCCGGGGCCTGGTGCCTTTGCTGCCCTTCGGTCGTCCACGCTTTCGTCTTGTTGAAACAGGCGGAGGGGGATCCGATGGACGAATAGCAGGAATCGCATTCTGTTGCCCTGTAGTGCTGCCTCCAGTGTTGGCTCCGGAGTTGCCTCCTAGCCTGGGAAATATTTCAGCTATCCAACCTACAAAGAGGCTGCCAGATCCATTCGACTCTGCGCTCTGGGGAAACCCATTGCCAGGGGGCGGTCCTCCTGGAACCCCTCCAAAGAAAGCCAGGGCTTTGCAGATCTGGTCGACCACGAGGACAGGGTGGAGGCTTCGCAACAGCGTCAACAACCGCGCCTGCTCTGCCTTTGTTTCTTCGGGGCTCAGGGGTGTCTGGCGGGTCCGATGTGCGGCCGCAGATACCGGTGGTTGTGGCGGAACAACAGGCTTAGCAGCTGGTTCTGGTTCATCGGGGATGTGTATAAACCGGCTCCTTCGCAACGACACATAGCCATTTTCATAAGCGCGCTTCGCAGCAAGTTCTGTGCTCTCACTGGTCCTCTTAGCCTCGGCGTCGCGTTCTGTGGCCTCCGTCCTTCCTGCCACATCCATGTGCATCACGCTGAAGTTTCCCTTGGAGCCATCTGTCTTGCCCTTCAACTTGCTGGGGACGGGGTTTCGAATGCGGCCATCTCGGTGGGGACCACTTGACGCGTCGGGCACATTGGAATCGCTGGTCGCTAGAACGCCGAAACTGGCTGAAGTTGTGGGCGCTGCTGGTGCTGCTGGCGCCGGCGCCGGCTTTTCCACTGGCGCCCGACTCGGCATCGGAGCTGCGCTGGGAACAGGGACGGGAGTGACCTTGGATGTGGTGGCCAGACGTGAGGAGACCGTTGCGCCTGCGCGTAAAAGTTAGCAATAGATTCAACATTCGCCGCACCGGCCGGCGAAAGATATCAGCCAGCGTTGATGCCCACCTGATGGGGGGGCCATTGGAAGCCCTAGCTACGGAGAATCGTCGCCCGAACGTACGACGATGCAAAAGCGGCGATGAAAATATGCTGAAGTAGGCGCAGTAGTTTGATCTAAAGCGGCGTCACGACACAACCTCGGCGCCCAGCCTGCATGTTTGAACTGTTTCCTGGGTTCAATGTATTTTAATGGAGGCGCTGGTGAGAAAGCGACAACACAGGCGCGTCGAATCAATGGAGAAGAGTACAGCGACTCCACAGGATGCCAGGGAACGACCAGGTTCGTGGCCAAGGTCAACAGGCCCAACCACGCGTCGACCTGACGAGAGAAAGAGAGTCGTAAGAAGGCTGTCGCCGCCGTTCCGCCGCCTTTGGCTGGTCTAACCTCGAAATGAGTTGTGTCTGTACAAGTAGGTGTTGTTTCGGGGAGCCCGGTGACCCGAGGCGGTGGGTGACACAGCTGTGCACGCACTTTATCAGGCCGATATTGCTAGAGGTCGACAGTTGCGGCAATGCAGGTTCGTGATCACGAAGCGACGACTGGGGCTGCGAAAGAGGTCCACGAGTATGCGATCCCAGACACAAACATAACTATGTCGACGACGCTGGAGAAGCCGAGAGTGTTGGGGTCGCGGCCAATAACGCGATGTAGCTGCCGTGGCGAGCAGCTGGACGGCAAAGGTAGGTCGGTTGGTCGATTGGAGTTGACGTCGAACGAGGGAAATGGCACATGAACAAGGACGAAGGCCCGCGCCTTGATTGGTAACTCGCCGCCAAACATGCACTACCTCCGTCTATAGAAGTGTTTAGGTACCCGAACTGCACCCACCTCAATGTGTGGCTACTGATGCTGCTGCTGTTGTTCCAGCGCCACGGTTAATCTCATACTGATAGCTTGCCTCTGATACTGGCGTGTTGGCTCCCGTCAACAACAAGACACAATTAAACAGGCAGTGGAAGTGAGTTGAGTTGACATCTTGATACATTGGGCCACCGGCACATCTTGCACACACTACACCTACTGCACCCGCCCCGCCCCTCCTTCCAACTGGGTAGGACCACTACACTACGGTACGTACCGGCTCCATATCTGTCAAATCAGATGCGACCGCCAGGGGCCCAGCCAGCTAAGCTGCTGAGCTCCCCACTTCCAGGTGCTTGGTGTGTTCCAACATCATCAATTGATACCAACACCTCCCGTCATCACCCTCATCGAAACCTCCCACGACATCCCAACATCCCAGAGACCACCCTCAGACTTACCCACAAGGCTTTCTTCTTCTCTGCCCCCTATATCGTCCAAGATTCTATCCCTATTCGACCACACCCAGCTCCTCGCAGCAGGTTATCTCCGTCGCACAGGCAGCCGCCCTTCCCCTTCGAGGACCCTCCACCAGAGTCCAGAGAGCAACGACTTGGCTGCACCATACTTTGTACCTAGCAAGGTAAAACAACACCGCTCTGCATCTCGCTCTTCTGAACGCTGACCTTGGTACTTCCAGGTTTCTTGTGCCATCTTACAGCAAGCTCTAGCCAGATCCCGATCATCCAGGCATGCTGTAGCTGAACATGGCTCCGGCGCAATACATACTTGTTTCCCTGCCCCTCCGTGTCTTCGATGACGATCCGCTCAAGTCCTTGGCCGCCACCGTCGGCCGTGATAATGGCGAGGTGCTGCCCTATCCTGTCCCGTCGTTCAAGATTGGCACGCTTGATGCCCTGGTGCAACACGCCGACGACCTAACAAAGCTCAACGGCGCCTGCGAAGCTGCGGTCGCCAAGGTCGCCGACTCCCTCAAAGGCATTCTAGACGGTGATGAAGACCTGGTAGCCCAACAAAAGATAGTCAACGACAGTAAGCTTCTGTCGCATTTCTTGCTATCGCGCTCATGATGGCTACTGATGAGTATGGTACAGAACCCACTGATCAGTATCTGCGCTCCTTCCAGTGGAACAAGCTTCGCTACCGAGCTGATCGGCCTCTGGCTGAGCTCATCGAGAATCTCCAAAAAGACTTGCAAAATTCAGATAACGATGTCAAGGCCAAGTTCAACCAGTATAACACCGCGAAGACGAACCTCGCCGCCTTGGAGAGGAAGCAAACGTAGGTTATCACAGCCTCTGCGACTGCGCCTCTCCCGTGTATTTTGGGCTGACTTTGGTTGACATATAAATTAGCGGGAATCTCGTCACCAAGTCACTCACACCCATCGTGGATCCGAAGCTGCTTGTGCAGGACTCGGAATACATGGAAACGCATCTCATTGTGGTGCCTACGAACGCACGCAAGGACTTCATCCGCAGCTACGAGACACTTGCTCCTATGGTAGTGCCGCGGTCGTCTATTCAGGTTGCGCAAGACGACGAGTTTACTCTGTTTGCAGTCACGACGTTTAAGAAGACGAGCGCCGAGTTTCTACAAAAGTGCAGGGAGCACAAATGGACCCCTCGTCAGTACAAGTATGTGGAGGGCGGCAAAGAAGAGGAGCAGCGCGAGCTCCAGCGCGTCGAGAAGGAGGCGAGAAAGGTGCGGGCCGAGGCTCTTCTGTTGGGCCGAACAGGTTGGGGTGAAAGTGTCATGATTTGGGCGCACGTCATGACCCTTCGCGTCTTTGTCGAAACGGTGCTTAGATACGGCTTGCCATTGGAGTTTGCGTCGGCACTCATCAGAGTAAGTGACGAGAGTCCCGGGACGGGCCTGGAAGCCAGGACAAGATTACCTGGACCTTCGGGACTGACATTTCATGCAGACGACGCCAAAACAAGCCAAGAAGGTCAAAACAGCCTTGGACTCGGCATACTCATATCTCGGGGGCAATGCGTTTGGCCGGGACAAGCATGGACGGGTCAAGAAGGACGATGCATCTCTGACATCCGAAATGGCTGCGGCGGGGCTCAGTGTGGGCGAAGGCAACGAGTATACCGCATATGTGTATTATGAATTCGATCTCCCCTGATGGGTTACGGGTGCCATGGTTGGGGCAAGAAGGGGTAAATAAAGGGTGGTTGTATGTTTGATGCAGGACTGCTAGTGTCCAATGCCTCCCCCAACTTGTCTTACTCACCCTATTTTCTTTTTTTTTTGTTCCCTTGAAATGGACCGCGGAACTAGCTGTATCTTCTAGTGGCTTTGCTTTCGGTTCAAGGGCATGTGCAGAATATAAGTTCAACAGCAAAGGCCAGCATCGCTCTTCAATTATCTCGTCTCGGTGGTCTGGCTGATCAACCCCTTTTCGGCCAGATACTCTACAATCTTCCTCACCGAATCCTCCACGCTCAACTGATCTGTTCGGATGGTGATCTCGGGGTTCTCGGGGGCTTCGTACGGCGCCGAGATGCCCGTAAAGTCCTTGATCTCACCAGCACGCGCCTTCTTGTAGAGTCCCTTGGGGTCTCTCTTCTCAGCCTCCTCCAGAGGGATATCCACAAAAACTTCGATAAATGGGAGTGCGTCGTCGCCTGACTGCGAAGCATTTGCATGCAAGTCGCGGGCGATCTGGCGGTCCGCACGGTAGGGAGAGATGAAGGATGTCAGGGCAATGGTGGACGAGTCAGCGAACAACTTGGCAACCTATGTCGAAGCACGGCATTTGAATGATTAGCGGCCAGAACCACGCCCGCCACCCAAGACAAGTAAGTGATGGGCTGGAGTTCCTACCTCGGCAATGCGACGAATGTTCTCATTGCGGTCCTTCTCCGAGAATCCCAGGTCCTTGTTCAAACCAAAGCGAACATTGTCGCCGTCGAGCCTATATGCGGCAAGGCCAATGTGAAGCAGGTGCTGCTCGAGGGCAGTGGCAACGGTCGACTTGCCCGAGGCAGAGAGACCCGTGAACCAAACAGTGAAACCGCGCTGGCCACGGAGTTGGTTGCGCTCGTGGCGCGAGAGGGATGGATGCCAGGTGATGTTGCTATCGCCGGTGTTAACCACGCCTAGCTTTCTCTATAGACCCCCGCCGAACGGGCAATGGACCACCCCGCCATGGTTGTACTAGTGTGTGACCCCAGAGGAGGAGGAAGAAACCTGATTCAACTTACGTAGCCATTATGTCGAGTCTCAATGTGTCCAAGCTCTGTCTGTGTGTGTTGTCCTGGATAGGTATTGCAGTTCCGTCCAAGGTGGATGGCGGGGTGGAAAGTTCGGACAAAAACGGCCAATGTCTACTTAATATATCTAACAAGTGAGGTGCCAAAGCCCTGGTGGTGGATCATGCTTCTGCAGCCTTTTCGGCCGTCCCTGCAGCGAATGTGACTCGACGCGACTCCGGTTCGGAGCTCGCCATTGTTGGTCAGTTTGATGTTGTCCATCCCAGCATCGAAGCCTTGTTCCGGTCGGATGGCAGATGGCGTCATTTTTTAGTTGCTGCGCGCATGTGGGAAACGCCCCACACCCCACATTGATCTGTTTTCTTGGCACTTTTCAGAGGGCGGGCGGGAGAGAGGGGTGCTTCTTTCACTTACACGCTTCACGGACACCAATTGTGCCATGAAACAATATACCAATGTACGGCCGGTCTTGGCCTGCTACTACCAAAGCAGTCGCATTGTACTCAAAGTCTCCCAAGTCAAAGGTCGGGCTGTCTCTGTGGCCTCTCCAACCAACTACACCTCTATTAACAAACCATCTTCTATGCGAAATAGCAGCCGTGCGAATCTATGTCTAACCCCCAACACTTCTATCCACGCGATGTGTCATCCCCCAGTCCCCCACCCCTCACGACCCTGGCGGTGCGCTGTCTCATGTTACTGGGTAAATCTTTGCCATGGTCTGTAAAAGCCAAGTGGTTAGCAGAGCGTGTCCTGGGTTAGGTTGGCCCCGGGGTGGTGCGAAGGTTTATTCAGAATGTCCATACCGATGCCTGTCTAGGAGAGATGAAAAGAGCGCTGGCCGTGGCTAGTACTGTTGGCTGCTGGCCCTCCTCGGTCGGTAACGTCTCGATTTGACCCTCGACCCATGCTTTCCTACCCTCGGCTTTCACGGTCGTCGCCCGGAGCACTAGATACTGGTTGGCCATGGCGGGTGCTTTATAGTTGATTTCCAGCTTGGCCGTCATGCCCACGTTGAAGGGCAGCACAGGGAAAGAGCACCGCGCCAGTCCCTCGTCCAGCATCGTGGCAAGGAATCCACCGTGGATGATGCCTTCGTGACCGCACAAGTCGGTCCCCACGTGCGATATTTGCACATAGCTCTTGCCGCTCCGTTCTGACCAACTGAAAGGGGGCACTGTCACCTTGCCTGGCCCCATGAGTGTACCGCCTGTCAAGTTGTGCCTCCTCCAGGTTTCGGGTATCTTCATGTGTGGGCGAGACTCGACCATATCAGGGTCGGCACGGAGAGCGGCGACCAAGGGGTGCGAATTGATGTAGGCCTCCTTGGCCTTTGCGTCGTCGTCTTCGGGTGTGAACATGGCGAGGCTGGCAGCATCGTCGGGCGGCGACAGGATTGTCTTGGCTGATTCGTATGCCGGGGCGGCGGCCATGATGAAGCCGAGAGTGGTAAATAGAAGGATGCGGCCGGTGACAGAGGCGGTTCGGCGGAAGAACGACGGTCTATCGGCTGCGGCGGAAGCACCGGTCGAGTCTGGGGACCGGCGGGATAAAGTGTCAATGGCCTAGTACAAGAGAGGAGAGCATATGGCCGGGTTGCCTCGAGCTTACCTGTGGCAGTGGTGAGAGCACGAGACGATGGTGTTCGGAAGTACCGCCCCGGACTAGGAGTGGCAGGGGAAATGCGAAGAGTATTTATCTGGCGGCGCGTGGCCGAGAGTAAACAAGAGGACATGGCGAAGGGCACCCGGGGGGTGAGGAAGACGAAACGGGTTTTATATCACCGCAATCACGGGTTTCGTGACCTGCCAGGTACCGCACGGCAGCCCGCGGAATTGCTTTGACAGGATCCACCTTTGTCGTGTTGGTGTCGCAGGCGAGCAGACCACGGAGAGAGTCTTGTCGGGTGGATCCCGGGAGGATGGGGCCGATGAATCGGTTCTAGATGTGAATCTATCATCCAGACTAATGAGCCTCAAGAGGAGCCACGAGGAATGATAGACGCAGAATAAACTTCATAGATATATATCCGGGCTTTGTAACCATGTTCAAGCCGCATACCGGGCTGGCCAACTGCAAGGCGGAGGAACTTACAGGGAAAACACTGACGGCTCTCAGCTTCAATATCGAGACCAATGTTGCAAGCTTGTATCGACGTGACGGGACTCAGGAGTGCCGGGTTAAAGAAGCAAAACACGGCTCCTAAACCTCGGCAACGGCTTTCATGTCATCCGGAGACGCCGGCCCAGGAGGTGACACTCGTCTTGGCATACAAGTGCTTAGCTAATGCGCTTGTGCATCTTTCAGACCTTCGTTCTATCCTTGGTACATTTGTACACTAGAATCTTCAGCACGCAATGTTTCACAGCCACGAGGTGTTCTGCATAATGCACGGGCGCAAGCTCTCTGTGCCGTCATCTCGTGGCCGGCCACTGACGCAATCGGAGGAACTGCTCGCCTACTTGTTTTTGGCGGCATGAATGATCAACACCCCCTCTATTTGAGCCCACCCAGTGTTTAGTTTCATGAATATCTTGCATTCATCATTAACATTGCAAAGTTCCCCTATTGGTGCTACTGTTGATACTATCCATATCCACCATTTTGTTGTTGTAAACACCAATCATGGTAAGCTCGCTGAAAACAGCCTCCGCAGTCGCGACTTTCGCTGGCCCTATTGACAGAACTAGGCCACAGCAGAGACTGTCCAACTCGGGCCCCCCCATGAGCCAAAGGAGGAGTCGCTCAAAGTGTTTGAGCAGATTGCGCACGAGTTGAAGAAAACACTCGTTCACATCCGCCACGAGCATAACAGTGAGCTACAGCACCTGTGTTTTTTCCACCCGCGCTCGCACAACAGGGCCTTGATCGCTTACACGCACTTATTCCCCATCAAGAGCACGAGCCTGAATACTTTGCGGCTACTGAGCACCTCAGTGATGCCGAGTTGGCCGGCTTTACGCTTGACGACTTTCAACTGGTTCGTGTGGCCGTCTCCGCATATGGGATCCATATCTTTGGCAAGGTCAGGATTCCCTCTCTTCCTGATGACGGCCCAGCCTACATTCATTTCCGTGCTTTTACGGGAGGCCCGGATGACGAGGCCAAACTTCACTGTATTCGTAAGTCGGAGTCCAGCATCTCAAGAAGTTGATCGAGATCCGAGAAGTGCTCAGCTCACGGCTGTAACAGACACCGAGGACAAAGAAGAACCCGATGGCGGCCACACATTCCGCGCCGTCTTCACCAAAAACGACCCGTTGGAGTGGTTCGACACCTAGAGGCCGAGCATGATGCCACGGGGCTGGATTAGATAGCATAAAACAGGCCACTTTTTGCCTCCTTTTTCCCGATTAACGCAAATTATATGCTTTGTACAGTACAATGAAAAGGTTCCGATATTTATGACCTCGCCCTTTCCAGCCCGAACCTTCATAGTCTGTACTACTCCTCCAACCCGTCCTGCTCGCCGGCCAACATCTCGGCGTAGTCATCAACTGAAGCAAACGTGGGGAGAGCCTTGAGCTCCTTCTTCCTGCGCCTGGCCTCGCTAAACTTCTTCGGTGCCTCCTCCGGTTTCTGACCCTTATCGTTTGCACTTTCACCGTCGTCGTCGCTTTCCTCAGAGTCACCAAAGATGCCCTCGAATCCATCATCGTCAGAAACATCCGATCCGAGGTCTTCCATATCCTCATCAATCGTAGCATCAACTTCCATGTCCTCGTCGGAATCCTCGTAGCCTGCCATGTCGACGTCCGACTCCTCGTCTGCATCATCTCCCTCAACTTCGGGTCGAGAATTGACCAGCGCTTCCCAAATCTCGTCTTCGGCCTCCTCATCATCCGAATCAGCCGCGACCTTGGCTTCCTTCTTGGTCTTTGCGCCCTGGGCAGGCTTGCCAATACGGGCAAAGTATTCGTGGAAGAAGACATCTTCGGCTGAAACCTGTTCGGGCTTGAGATTCCAGAATGAGGCCGAGTTGACTGTCTTGGAGTGTTTGGCTCCTGCTTTGTGGGAGGCCACAATGTGCGAGGAGCTGCCTGATGCAAGAACCGGCTGCATGATGGAACCGCCCCGTTTGGAATCTTCAGTCTTGGGGTTGCGGTAAACAAACCTGTCAAGGAAGTGCATCAACGTGTGGTTGGCCAGGTCAGGTTTAGGTAGCTTCTTGTCCTGCCGAGACAACAGATTTGAAGCAAACACGCCGACTGATGGGTGGTAATGGGAAAGGAACGGTACCTAGAAACCAAGAAAACTCTGCGATTAGTGCATACTCGCAAACCAATGACACAATGCTAATTAGCAGAACAGCACTTACTAGCTCCCAGAGGCAGCTCCGGTGGGCATTGCTATGCTCCGGGTCTCGTTTCCGGCCGTCGTAAGCCCCACTGCGCCGAACCTTTGTCGCCTCTCCCTCTTGAACAGGTACCTGAGGGTGAGGCACATCATCTGTCACATCCTTGTACACCTCTTCCTCGTCATCGTCGTTGTCTTCCGGCTCGTCGAGCAAGGTATGAAGATCCGGGAAACTCGACTGCAGCTCGGCAATCAAAAACAGGATTCCGCATGCAAATGGGGCTTGGTGCAAGCTGAGCACCTGAACCAGCCTCTTGACAAAGGCCTTGACGCGCCGAACGTCGACATCGTTCTTCAAGGCCCGATACAGAAGATTGAGATACAGTGCCTGCTTGGACGAGGTAACGAGTCTAGGATCAAGGAGAGACTCGTACAAGGTGCGGTAAAACCTATCCACGGCCAACAGTTTGGATGAGGCAAGTTGCTGTATGAGCATCAGGGCCTGGACACTTGTGTTAAAATTGGATGAGTGCGTAATCCGGAAGAGGGTGTCGAGGTGCTTTTCCAGAGTCAAGTCATCAGCGGCGGCAAAGGGGATGGCTCGGTTGACGCCAGTGAGTAGCGAAGACACCAGCTTTTGTGCTGTTTCCTGCTCGTTTGCTGCAGCGGGAGCACTGGGTCCCTTCCGCCTCTTGTCCTTCTTGGGGTTGTTGGCGGCCTTCTTCTCGCCATCAAAGCCAGCCATATCACCCAGGGAGCCCGTCTTTAAGAGTGACAAAAAAGACTCGAAATATATCCGGAGAAGGCTGTCGGCAATGGCGGGCTCCTTGGTGCTCAGAATTGTCTGGTTCAAAGTGTTGACCGCATAATACCTTGTGCGCATGGTTTGCCCGGGCTTGAGAAGAACCTCGAGCTCCACGGTCTTAATCACAACAGCCTTCATCCCCGGATGGAGATTCAGCAACTGTAGAATGAGATATGATGCTCGGGATGCAATCTTGCGCTCTCGATCGCCCAGCTTATTTACAAGCAATCGCAAAAGATTGGCCTCCTGCTCAGGCTTGCTCTTGAGAAGGCCAAAGACAAAGTCGAGAGCTCGCGACCTGGAGTATTCGATCTCGTCAGAGCACCAGGTTTCTAGGAGCTGGATGATGCGAAAGTAGGCATCTTTAAGCCAGTCCTCGTACGCCCACATCATCAAGTGCGACTGAGTGAGCTTGCCAGGCAGCTTGCTAGACTGCGTCCAAGGAGAAGATCCCTGCACTTGGAGAGCGCTCAGGAGAGCAGGCTGAGCGCTGAAGACTCGCAAACGACGGTCGCTTGGAAGCACAGAGCCATTGCCGAGAAGATCAACCAGCGCTCCTAGGGCTGCGATTGCTTGTCCGCGACTCTTCTTGCCGGCGAGAGCGATCAGGTTTTCGAAAGCCTTGCGGGTATGAAGCGGGGATTCTTGTATAGATAAGGTGAGGGCTGAAACCTTGTCCGACAATGTACCGGACGACATGATTGTTGACATAAACCTTTGGGTCGAGCTCGAAGATTGTTTCTTGCTAAAAGCCGCTGAGTCTTCGTCCAGGAGCGCCTGCGCATACGCCTTCAAGTTGTTGATCGAAGCAAAATGTGGTTTGGCATTGCCGGAAACAGCAGAGGGTAGGCCCTCCATAGAGAGGCCATGCCAATCAGGCCTTGGTTCAAAAATCTAGTTCATGTTAGCCCACCAATTTTAGCCCTGGGGTACACAAAGTGCAACCATCAAGTACTGACCAGCTTGCCCGATTTCTTGCCCTGACGAGCTTCTTGTCGCGGATCCACTACTTCTTTCGCTTTTTCAACCACGGGCTCTTCCACCTCTTCGCCAGCTTCTGCTTCCTCCTCTTGCTTATCATCTTCCCCGTCGCCCATGTCCTCGCTGTCTAGCTCGGCTCCTCCGCTGCCGACATCCTCGTCCTCCGATTCAGACTCATCGGTATTGGGGTCTTCCTCTTCGGCGCGTAGCTTCTGGAAGCCAAGACTGGAAGCAAACTTGGCAAGCTCCTGTCGGAGGGCATCATCCAGAGAACCATCTGCCGTGGCAGGCTTGGGCTTGGGCGCATCGCCATCCTCGTTGTCTGATTCAAGGTTGGCTACCAACTCAAGATCCTCCTTGTCTCCGCCAAGAGCTAAAATCTCGTCCAAAAGGGCAGCACGTTTGTCGCCTTTCCCCCCTTGCTTTTGCTGCTCGTGTGGCTTGGTTTGGCGTCGCTTCGAATCGGGGCCATCGTCGCTGTCGCGTTGTCTCTTGCGCTTTACAGTCTCCTGGTTATCGGAGCCACCAAGCGACTTGTCAAGTTTGCTTGTTAATTGAGCAAGGGCGGCCTCGTCAAAGGTTGGTTTCACAGCTTTTTTCTTATCCTTCGTTCGCTTGACGCCCATGGTGTCTCGCCCGAGCTCACACGAGCTGTTCGTTGGGGAATTGCTGAAAAAAATATTCGCGCAGATGCAAAGCGGTTGCCAAGTCACTTATATGAGATACGTGTGCCTGAAGAGGAGTTGTGTGTCAGTCTTGGTTGAGGCGAGAATCATCGGCTGCTTGTTCGACTGAAGTTTTGGTGTGGGGGAAAAAAAAAAGTTGAAGCAACACTGCACTGCAGGCACCCCTGCCACCTTGGCGGTCTCCGGCAGGCAAGCTCCAGAGTGGGGCACGTGCCTGCAACACCTGCTGTGCCTGTACTGCAGGTCTGCAGGGATCTGTTGAAGCTCCTACGATATCTTCTCCTGTACGCATGCTGCTCAAGACCGCCGCCTCAGCATGATACCGCCCGCGCTCGCCCGCCTCTCGCGGGTGTGGTTTCCCACCAAGAAAAGACCAGCATCGGGAGTAGAGAATGGCCATGCAAAGCTGATCCGTGCTGGGTTTTTGCGCCCTTCTCATGCTGGCATCTTCCACATGCTTCCTCTGGGGAGGCGCGTGCAGAGCAAGGTAGAGGAGTTAGTGGCCAGACACATGGAGCATATGCTGGGTGAGTCTCGCCTGCCCTGGTTCTAGTAATCCTTTCATGCTGACCATAGCCACCGTCCTCGTCTCCAGCTGCCTCCAGGGTATCACTGTCAGCAGTATCAAGCCAGTCTCTATGGGACAAGAGCGGGAGACTGGAGAACACCGCGTCCGAGGTGTGTCAGGATCGGTCGTGCCTTGCCTGAGCATATGGTACTGACATGACATACGTGTAGCTCTTCAAGTTCTCTGACCGTAAAGACGTCGGTTACCTCTTGGCCCCTACACATGAAGAAGAAATCACGACCTTAGTGGCCCAGACGGCCAAGAGAGCCAAGGATCTCCCTCTCAGGCTGTTTCAGATTACACCTAAATACCGCGACGAGTATCGCCCACGCCATGGCCTCCTCCGTGGACGAGAATTTGTTATGAAGGACCTCTACACCTTCGATAGCAGTGTAGAGTCCGCTCTGGAGACCTACGACAACGTTCGTCGGGTGTATTCGCAGATATTCGACGAGATGAAACTTCCAGTGCTCGCAGCCAAGGCCAGTTCGGGTAACATGGGAGGCAATCTCAGCCACGAATATCATCTTCCCACGCCTCTTGGAGAAGACCATGTCGTCAGTTGTGACAGCTGCGACTACGTAGCCAATGAGGAAGTGGCTGGATCGGTGCTCTCTGACCAAGCTGTCAGCAACACGACTTTCCAGGTCTGGCGAGGCATCACCAAGGACCGAACCAAATTGGTCAACGTCTGGTACCCAACGCAAACACAACCGCTGGATGGGGGTGCCTTGAGAGAGTATACAGATCTTGACATCAATATTGCCGAGGTGAAATCCATAATCCCCGACCTGGATGCCGGTGTTGAGGATGCGCTGCCGCTCTGGGCGGCGGCGGCAGCAGCTGGCGGCACAGCTGTCGAGCTGGTGAACATCGTTGACTGCCGGCTCCCGCAGTCTTTTTCCGAAAGCCTGGCAGGAACCGAGCCAACCACCCCAAGCTGGCCCGCAAAGTTAAGGCCGCGCAAAGAAGCAACAGTGTCCATTTCGGTTCAGAACACAAGCCTTGATGGTGCCAGGCCGCTCAACCTGATTCGCATTCACACCGGTGACAAGTGCCCTTCATGTGCGTCGGGCCATCTGAAATCAGAGAAGGCAATAGAGCTGGGACATACCTTTTACCTTGGAACCCGGTACTCACAGGCCCTGGGAGCTACAATCATGGTGCCGAATGAGGAGAGGCCAAATGTGCCAATGCAGATGGGTTGCTATGGGATCGGGATTTCACGCATCATTGGCGCCGTCGCGGAACTCATGGTTGATGAAAAAGGCTTGAATTGGCCGGTAGCCATTGCGCCATACTCCTGTGTCATCGTGATCGGTGCCGGCGTGAATGAGGAGGATGCAGTCGAAATATATCATCAAATCAACCAAGGAGGACAACCTCACACCAAATATCTCGACGTAGTGGTGGACGACAGGCAAAAGACGCTACCTTGGAAATTGATGGATGCTGATTTAGCTGGTTTCCCAATCATAGTCACGCTTGGGAGGGAGTGGCTCTCGGCAAAACGTTTAGAGGTACAATGTCGAAGATTGGGAGTGAAGCAAACAGTCGAGATAGCCGAGCTTCCACAGATAATAGCCAAGTTACATACGGACTTATAGTAGCTCCATATAGTATATAAAGAAACACCGGATAGTCGGTAGTACCTGAACTAAATACCATGTAAGCATGGCATGTGCATGAATCTTGACATTGCAATTGCAATTTATAAAGGGTTCTAAAGATTTGTAGATATGTACATGTATGTCCTGATTAAATGAGAAATCGTCTTCGAACCTATAGTATTTCGTCGTAAATGTATACTGATGCCGGATTCTAAAAACAAGAAGCTCCACTACGTTCTATATTAGAAGCGGGAATAAATTTGTTTTATATTAATATTTCAATAAGAATTTCAGTAATAAATATATTGTTAAAATAAAGTAAATATATATATATATATATATATATATATATATTATATTTAATATCAATAATAGAGAAAATATAAATAATATAAATAATATAAATAAATAATATAAATAATATAAATAATATGAATAATATAAATAATATAAATAATATAAATAATATAAATAATATAAATAATATAAATAATATAAATAATATAAATAATATAAATAATATAAATAA
>JAULSY010000091.1:0-147105 GCA_030512305.1 Cercophora samala | reverse complement strand
GCTTAAGATTATTTTTTATAATTTAAAAGTATTATATATTAATCTTTTAAACGTATTTCCGATAAGCTTTAAATACTTTAAAATTATAATTAAAGTAACTTTAAGTTTTTTATTTTTTAATATATTTAAAGTCTTTAATAATTATAATAATAGTTTTATAAAAAAGTAGTTTACGATTATTAAGATCGATATAGCGTTATTAGTCTTAAGTAATAATATAAATATTTCTCTCGAAATTATCCTAATCTTTAAAACCATTAAAGAAAACGGCGTTTTTTTTTTTTATTACTTTAAAGTAATTCGTAAGGCCGTTATTTAATATTATAATAACGTAAGGTTATTATATTTTATAAGGTTAATATAATAGTAATAGCTTTAATTAAAGTATAATAAAATAATAGTCTAATTATAAATTATTAAATTTAATATAGGGGTTAAAAAGTATTTAATTCTAGTATTATATAAGGGAGAAAACCGGGTGGTTAATTAAAGCCGAACCTAGTGGCTTAGGTCCTACTACCAAGGTATTAATTTCCTAATAGCGGGTCCCTCTGATTAATTTAACAAGGGGTACCTAAGGTACCTACCCTCCAGGTCCTGTCTTCCCAGCCCGCCTATTTTGAGGTGCATCAAGGCCGGGCCAATCACAGATAATTCCCTCGAACAGGACAGGACAGGACAGGACAGGACAGGACAGGACACTGCTGCAATGAGATGGCCAAATGGACAACCATTCACTCTCTGTAGACTCTCAAACACTATCGGGCACGCGCTGCTCCCCCCGGTCCCGTCCTGATCATATGCTCCGCGCACTCAGGTGTCCCTCCTGCCACTTGTCGATGTCTTACACAGGTCGCTGCCATCTGCCTCTATCCAGGACGCTGTCCTCCTCTCCGGCCGCAACTTTCTTTCTGTGATACCGTGGCGCATTCTTTTTTCCAACTGTGAAATCACTCGCCGCCACCACAACCGACGTAAGCAACAATCATCAAACATGATGCCAACCTCTCTCCTTTGACTCTTTCTTCCAACAACTCGAGGACAATCAGTCTTCACACCATCGCCAGACAAGCCGCTTTCACTCCCTCAATGACGGTAGACGGCACCCGGGGGCTTGCGCTCCCCGTTATGGGTTTGTCCCAAGTTGACCGGGCCTTTGGCCTGGAAGCGGACCGGCTCAATAACCAACCGCGCATGTTCAAGAGGCACAAGGTTCTGCCACACCCACGAAAAGAGGCCGTTGTAGCAGTAACGGACCTGCAATTACAACGGCCGCGATCGCATTCAGGGTCGGGGAAGCTTATCGAAGCCGAACCTCCGCTGTCGCAAACAGTCATCTCCAACGGGAGCCGTCGAGTTCGTCGGCAAGATCAGCAGGAGCTCCATGTACCAAGACAGCGACGAGGAAGAGGTCCGGAACCGCCACCAACACCGCCAGCGCATTCCCGAACCTCCTCGACGAGCCATCCCGTTGATCTGTCCAGTGACCAACCCGATGACGTGGAAAGCTCGGCGCAGAGCATAGAGACAGCCCAGCCGCAATCTCCAGCTACTCCTCCCAACCCACAGACACCCCTCACACCAGAAATAACACCTCCAGGTCCAGCTGAGAACCAGCCCAGGTCTCGGCCTCCGCTTTATGATCGGCTTCAATCCAAAATTACCACCGATTCGAGCTTTCAATCGTATAAAACGGCACCAGAGGTTCCTTTGACGTCTCCCGATGAGGAGGATGGGAGGTTATCGCTGCTGAGACCGGCGTTACCATCGGCGCAGACATCTCAGAGCACCGTCAGGCAGTTGAAGTTGGATGGCAAAGAAAAGTCCCAGCCTGTAGGCCTGGGACTGGGGCTTGAGTCGAGTGAAAAGGAAGATGATGCTCCGACTACAGAATTCGACAAATTTGACGGAGAGTGGCCACGGGATGGTGAAGTGGGAGAGGAATGGAACGCGAACCGCATGAGGAATGTGTCCATAAGAAAACGAAAGGTATCAGCACAAAAAAGGGAGGATCACAACAACAATGAGGTCCTTGAGGATTCGACTGTCTCTGCAACAAACGCCACCAAAGCACTGCGCTCAGTGTCGCTACAGGACAGCCCGATGGCGTACCCTGCGCGCAGAGTCGTCTCAGATCGGGTGCCGAATCGATCTGAATCCTCGATTGGCTCCGATGCCAAGCGGTCCTCGATCATGTCCAACAGGTCGACAGCTTCGACTGTGGTAGACCACCCCGATGGAGCCCCTCGACGACGAAAGACGTTACGGCACATGAAGAAGCAGATTGACCTGCGTGATTCCAGCTCCGAGCTTTCTCCTGCCAGTTCCGCGCCTACATCAATATCGGCAGCTGTAGAGGAACCACGTAGGGGGCCGCTGCCAGCTTCAAGACTAGGAGACTCTGGGCGAGATAGCCATGCATCTGTGGCTACTCTGAGCTCAATCTCGAGTAACAAAGCCCGGCGAGATGCCTGGAAAGCCGGTGCGATAGCGGTTGCTATTGTTCCCGAACGTCGATCGTCAATTCAGTCTAACAAGTCCAACAATGCGAGAACGCCTTCTTTGAGGTCAACAAGCACGAGGCGATCCCAACGAAGCCATAGTCTCAGTTCTGCGCCGCAGTCACGCACTTCTAAGAGCGTTGAGCGTGTTCCCATCTTTGATCGACCACAACGCCGAGGCAGAGCCCTCTCTGAGTCGGATGGTGGCCTAAGTGCTGGAGATGAGCGGACGATCGACTTTCCTCCCGTGATACCCAAGCGCTCGTCTTCTCTGTCAGCCCCCACGAGCAGAAATGCCTCTAGAAGCGGCTCGCTTACGGCGGAGAGCCTCAAGGCTCATGATGCTATGCAGGCACAACATCGAGAACTGCAAAAGGCTAGCCGGGAACTCAATAAGCTCGTGAACCAGCGCGCCGAAAGTAACGAGAGGGTTAGAGAGCAAAGAGTTGGATTGCAACATCCCCCTGAGCTGAAAATTGTCACCAAGTCTCCGCAGCCCGAAGTCACCATCCAGCAGGTCTTGCCAGAGCAGCGTACCGAGAGCCGACAAGCGTTATCGAATCCAGATCATGACGGGGCTGGATCTCATGACGACCATCACCTTTCTGTGGATCGATACGGCGATCCGCTGTTTGGAAAGCGGCTCTCTGCCCAAAACACGCCCTTTTCCATCGCCTCGGTGGAGACGGCGGGCACTTCTCATGCTGAGGTTTCAGAGGCCATGGCAGTCAACATTTACCCGCACCAGAGCAAGTCTGTCGTGCTGGTTGATCACTCCGCCAAACCTTCCGAGAGCTCTTCGCTCGAGAATCCTGTCATAGTTGCCGAACCAGCCACGCCACCCCAGAGGCGATTCTCTTTTGAGGAAGTCGTCGACTCGCCGTTGCGAAACCCACGAGCCCCTCCCGAGCCACCTCGGCCACCCGTCATCAACTTCATCCCGGCCACTCCATCAGGCTTGACTCCCATGACGGAAAGGCAAAAGACGCTAGGCAACTACTTTGAGGTGAACGGCGAGGGTGAAAAGCCAAGGCGCAGCCAGTCGCTTCTCCGCCGTGCCCTGACTGGGGGGCGCAAGAAGCCGCCTGCTGATTACTACGGTCCCTCGACGTCCCGCCCGGCGGGTTTGTTAACGCGAACCTTTTCCCTCGGCCGTCACGAGACAAAGGCTCCGCGCCCGGGCCTCCAGCGTCGCCGTAGCACGGACGACCGCCCCCGCGACGAGAACCTGCTTCACCCCTTTTGGCGACCGGCCTACCACGCTGACGACGACTCGATGTCCGAGTCGGAGTCGGATCCGGAGGAGGAGGAGTATTACGAGGAGAGGGGGAGGACGTACAAGTACCCGCTTATTGACAACCGGCCTGGAGGCGGTCCTCCTGTTGAGAGGAGGAGGAGGAGAAAAAGGAGTTTGAGCCAGCGGCTGAAGCGGACGTTTGCGATTTTGCCGGTGCAGGATAAATACGGGGATGATGATGATGATGATGGTTATGAGGATGATTATTATGCCGTTGCTGGGTCGGAGGTGGAGAGGAGGACGATTAGGAGGACGCCGTCGGGGAACTTGAGGGTGATGCGCTTTCGGAAGTCGCTGGAGAGTCTGAGGGCTGTGACGGCGGCGGCGCCGGAGCCGCGGGGGGTGGTGGTGTCGAGGCCGCCTGTTACGAGGGTTGGGAGGCCTTTGTTGCAGGGGTTGGTGAGGAGGTTGTCGAGGGGGAGGTCAGGGGAGAGGCCTACGGTTACTGTTGCGCCGGGGGTGGGGGGTGGGGTTGGGTCGGTGGTGGGGGGGCAGCAGCAGCAGCAGGGTGAGAAGGGGAACTGGGTGGATAGGATGAACTTGGGGAGGAGGCTGAGCGAGAGGAGGAGGGAGAAGAGGACGGAGGAGTTGAGGAAGATGATTAGTCGGCCGAGGGAGGTGAGGGATGGGGTGGGGGATGTGATTAGGCGGATGAGTTGGGTTGAGGAGCAGAGGGAGAGGGAGAGGGAGAGGGAGAGAGAAAGGGGGGGAGCGGGTTGTGGGGTTGGGATTGGGAGGGATAGGGGGAGGGGTGGGGGGGAAAGGATGACGACTTATTGATTATGATGGATGGGTATATGAATTGTTATGAAATTTGGCTTTTTCTGTATTTGGGTTGGGAAATACCTATGATGATTTGGGCTTTTATGTTTGGGGAGATTTGTAAGGTTGGAAGGGGTAAAGAAGGAGTGGGATGTATGTGATTATGATGTTAACGTTTCTTTTTTTTTTGGGGGGGGGGGGGGGGAGTGTCTGGAGATATGACCTTTTGTGGGTGTCTGGGGATATGACTATTGTGGTAACGGGGGGTTGGGTGGGTGGGTGGGAAAGGGTAAATAAGGTAAGGGGTTATGTGATGAATAAATGAGATATGACTGGGGTGTGTTGTTATGTCTGGTTTTCTTTTCCCCTTTGTTATGTTTTTGGGGGGGGGGTGTTGGTATGTCAGATTACCTAGGAATTCTTTTTTTTTTGTCAAGTTGTTGTTTTAGTGGCGTTGAAGATAAGACTTGGGGTTTTTTTTTTCTTTTCTTTTTTTTTGGGGGGGAGTGGATACGAAAAATGAAAGGTTTTTTTGTTACTCCTTTTTTTGTGAGAATGTTTTGGTCTTGAGGGTTGGATGTGAATGGGAAAGGTATGTATGTATGTACCTAGTGTGACAAATGAGTTTGTTCAGGCCAGGCGGTCTGTCTGTCTGAACGGTGAGTGTAAAAGGGGAGTATGTCTCGCCTGGTGAAGGCTGCTTTATTTGGTGATGGTATCTTTTGCAAGTGGGAAGAGGGGAGAGATATGCCGGTGCTGTGGTGTGCTTTTATATTTTGGGGTTGGTGGTGGTGGTTGGTGGTGATGATGATGGATGATGGCCTTGGTAAGTTTGTGATTTTTGATATTCCAAGAGTTTTTTTGATGTGCCCACTTGCTTTTATCGTGAGACTTTCTCGGTATCGGTTTATATCCTGTACAATCAACTTGGGATTCAAGCCACGTAGGAAATATTTATTGGCGAAGAGGTTGTAAGGCAACATAAAATGAAGATACCCCCTCAACAGGACGACTAGATGAGTGATGGACAATCCCAGGACTTAGACTGACGCTTGGCGTGGGGCGCACTGTAGTCATGACAGTCCAGGGGCGGGAGTTGGATACAGGAGTACTTTCTCGTCGAAAATTAGAGGTGTGGGTGGCTACTGTCTTTGTGAAGGACAGGACGTGATGATGAGGGGAATGCGAGTGAGTAATAGACAGTGAGTAAATTCAACGATGAATGCGACGATAAGCGCGATCAAAAGTACAGAATGATGGAAATATATCATATAAACCAACCAAAATGTTGAAAAACTGAACCCTGTTGTTGATGGGGTGTAGTAATGGTAAAACTGTATGCCAGTAATAGATAATTGTAGTATCTTATGTACCCTCCCCCAAACTCCTACCTATCTAAATGCTCCCCCCCACCCCCCCAAAAAAAAAGATCTAACTATGCAATGGTATGGTATCATCTCCCCTTCTACATTATTCACGCCCTCACTCGCTCCCCATTATTCACCTCACCTCCACCTGCTTCCTCTGCACCCCCTGCCCATCCGGCATCAGCGTCCTCCTCCCCGTGGTAACGTCCCTCTTGCTCACACAGCAGCACCCCATCCCGCTGTGCACCGCAAACCCAATGATGCCAAACCCGGCCGCCAGCCACATGAACACAAACATCTTTGTGCCGACGTACGACTTGATGTTGAGCTCCTTCTGCGCCTCGGCCGCGTACTTGAACACCAGACTGATGACGGTGCCCACTATGCTCGCCGCCACCACCAGCGTCATGTTGATGAAGGCGCCGATAGACAGCGGCAGGCTGTACCACTTTGATTTTGTGGCGATGGGCGATAGGAAAATGTAAAGGAATGTGAGGATGGCCGAGGTGAGGAAGAAGCCGAACATGATCTGGCTGGTGATTTGCAAGATGGAAAGAATGGTGATGATTTCGGTGGGAAGGGCGATTGTCGCGCCTGCCAGGAGCTCATTCATGAGGATCTCGACGGGGTTGAACCAGTAGAGGGATTCGGGTTTGGAGCAGTAGGTGATGCCTCTGAATGGGTGTTAGTATAAAGACAGACGGGGACCGCGAAGGAAGTGTGCTTACTCATTGATGAAGCCTTCACAGAAATTCCAGAGACCAACTTGGTAAAAGTCGTGCAGACCGATGGATTGGGCGATGGAGTTGATCAGCCTGGCATTGGGGACACTCAGGGGGATGATGTCTGAGAGATCTAGTCTGAAGAAGTAAATGTCGGAGATCACAGCTTTCGGGTATGTGTTGCCAATCAACACCTGCAGTCATGTCAGTGAGGTGTTCAAAGAGTAAAGAATCCTGTAATCACATACCAGAACCAAAAACACCCATGAGATGAGATATGAAATGGAGGCCACCAGAGAAAAGATGCGACGGGTCTTGGTTACCCGTCTCAGTGTGTCTTGCGGAATGGTATCATTTCCAGTCTGATAATCTGGCCTGGACGTCGGCGTTGAAGGCCCGGTGGAGGCATGCTTCTCGCTGGTGGGTGTGATTGTGTTCCTCTTTCGAGGCCTCAGAATCGATGGTATACCCATTGTTGCTGGTGTTGACCAACACTGACCGGAAGAGGTGGGATGCAAGGCAAAAAAAGTGAGGGTGTGAGTGAGAAATGCGGCTGCAGTGGGTGAGATGCGAATAGACTCAGCCCAGAGAAGATGTGGTCATCAAGGTTCCTGGTTCTCGGGATACCGGCTCCGCAAGAGTTCGACAGATTTCCACGAGAAATGCAGCGGACGAGGTTATGACCAGAAAAAAAAAAGATGGCGAGCAGCACCAAGAGAATTAGAGATCGCCAGACAAGAAAAGGATGATTAAAGCAAACAATGATGTCGTTTAAGGATGGGATGCCAAGCAGCATTTAGTGGAGGGAGGGCGGTGCAGCTACGCGCGTCGGGGGTCCAGTCCGGCGGGTGGAGCTTGTTGCTCCTGGTGCATCCAGGCGTCAATTGGATGCCGGCCCCTGAATTCGATACCTACCGGGCTACGGAGTACCTTCGGGCAGTCATCAACAGTCCAAGCGGTGAAAATAGGTATCTCGATATCAGCCCAACTACCTATCTACCCACCCTCAAACTGTCGGTCAATCAGTGATAGCAACGTACACTATAGGTCATCATACATACTCTTGATTCCAAGAGAAAAGAGGAGCGGCAGTCAATCAGAATCAGAGGTTCCAGACCAGCTGTCGATCCAGCCTTGGCAGAAACACTGGACCGTTGCCGAGAGCCGCTACCTAGCTTTCACGACGTCATCGCGCTTAAGGTGAGAGCTGTCACTGGCAAAGAAAGACACTGGCCGAGAGTGACAGGACGGCATGCAATGAGGTGACACGATGAACACAGCAGGCATATCAGATGGCATCTCTTCTCAAGTTGAAACAAAAAATCGAGGTAAACGCGCGCGGCCAACAGTCGACAAATGAACAGCTCGTGTTGTTTCGTTGCATGGACCGACCCTCCATAATCACTGGCGATTGCAAGGATCTCCGGGCTCTCGGCTCTGACTTGGCTCCCCACAGCGCTGCGGCGGTGCCACCATCCCTGTTTTAAGGCTACTTGCTTTCCAGATCGGGGACCCACGGCAAGGAGCAGGACGTCGTGTGTTTTAGGTTTTAAAGCTTCCTCTCTGTAATCCCTCTACAATTGTTTTGGGGGGTTCAGGAAACACAGCGACACAATGGCGTTGAAACGCTTCACCCGTCTGCTTTGGGCAACGTCCCTCAGCATTAGCCTCGTCACCGGCCAGAGCATCGAACAGGAAACCGAAGAGGCCATCACCTACCTGACTGGCACAAAAAGCGGCACTCTCCCGCTCAACGGTGCTACTCCCACCGGCACCTACCAGACCTTCAGCTCCAAGATCACCCTTGCGACGACCTCTCTTCCTACTTCGTTGGGGGTCCTGACGGCAAACTATACCGAGACAGAGCTTGTAACCACCCTTACCGGCTCTGTCACCTCGTCCATCACCACCACCACAACGAATGGTACCGCCTCCTCGACAGTGTCCACCCCACCACGACCGACCAACACACGCCCTTGCAACAACTACCCCGAGCTATGCGAGCGAAAATACAGCAACATCACCGAAGTAGGATGCCACAACTCGCCCTTCGTCCGTGCCGGCTCGGCCGCTGCCAACCAGATGTACAATGTCACCGACCAGCTCAATGACGGGATCAGGTTTCTCCAGGGACAAATCCAGTTCCCAGTCAACGGCACCCAGCCACACTTCTGCCACACCTCCTGCGATCTATTCGACGCCGGTCCCATCACCGACTGGCTAGGCAAGGTCAGGGAGTGGGTGTCTGCCCACCCCTACGATGTTGTCACCATCCTACTAGGAAACGGCAACTACTCCAACCCAGACTTGTACGTCCCTTACATCGAGCGCAGCGGAATCCTACGATACATCTACACCCCGCCCGTCATTCCCATGGGGCTGGACGACTGGCCTACATTAGCCCAGATGATCCTCACGGGGCAGAGGGTTGTCATGTTCCTGGACTACAGCGCCAACGCTACGGCCTATCCCTGGCTGCAAGACGAGTTCTCGGCCATGTGGGAGACGCCGTTTGACCCGCTCGACGATACGTTTCCCTGCACTGTGCAGCGCCCGCCAGATCTGCCAGAGGAGCAGGCCAAGAACAGGCTGTATCTTATGAACCACAACCTCAACGCCGAGGTGTCGCTGCTGGGGCAGTCGATTTTGGTGCCGGCGGTGAGTGCGTTGAATACGACTAATGCGGCGTCAGGCAAGGGCAGTTTGGGTATGGCGGCGGCGAACTGTCGGGATCAGTGGACCCGGCCGCCAAATGTTTTGAATGTGGACTATTACAACTTTGGGGATTACCCGGGGAGTGTGTTTGAGGTGGCGGCGAGGATGAACAATGTCACGTTTGTCAAGAGGCCTTGCTGCGGGAGCACGAGTGCTGGGTTTAGGGGGATTCGGGGGGTAGAGAGGGGGTTGGGTTTGGGGTTGGTGCTTGGATGGGGTGTTTGGATGTTGGTTGGATGATGGTGATTAATTCTTTTGGTTTTGTTTTTTTGACAATTTAAGCATTGCGCGGCGTTGGGGAAAGGTTTTGGCTTTTATACATGTCATATTGGTAGACAAATCTTGTGGTGTAAAGTTAGATGGGCTGAAGGAAAGCTTTTTAAAGCCTTCAGGCAGAGGTGTATAAATTTAGGAAGCAAAATGTCTCTGTCTTCTTTTGAACACTTTCTCTTGTGTATCATCTTCTCAAAGTAGCAGCCATTCTCGACTCGAGCATTATACCTTTGACAACACAGCTCAAGGCCAACAAAGCACACGTTCGAGTACCTACCATATCAACCACCACGACAGATACCTATCTCACTCGCCTGCATCACCCCATCGGCGGATATTTCTCCCCATTTAACCCACATCAATCACCTCAGTCTTTACAGCCACATCTCCTCCCCATCAGCCATTCTCACCACTCCTACTCAAAGCACCTCTACAACCCTTCATAACCGTCGCAAAAGAAGAACAAGAACAGCAAAATGCCCCTCCTCGAAATAGTCACCGCCTCCCTCTTTTGGGCCGTGACATGCCTCTGGGCCAAACATGGCTTGGGGCTGCACACAGAGACTGGAAGCGGGAAGAAGGGGTATCGGCTTGTGGGTTGTGAGGGGAGGGGGAAACAGAGGGGGGGTTGTTTAGGGCGGGGGGAGGGGAGGGGAACGGGGAGGGGAACGGGGAGGGGGATGGGGACGGGGAGAGGGGGAAGTGATGGGGAATTTGGGAAGGGTGTTGGGGGTGGGTTGGATACCTAATTTCTGGGTGGTTTGGGAGGTGGTTCAGTCTTGAGGGACGGAACCACCTCTTGGACGGGTTGACGGTTGGATATGGGGTTAGGCATTGCTGTAGCATGGAAGACGAAAGAGAAGTCTCGGTGTCGTCTTTCACTATGCTCTGATGGCATGGAGGATACACATACAGAGATTGTGGCCTTGCTGGTCTTGTGGCACGAGTGGATCGATCGATCAATAAGCTTTTCCTTATCAACAACAGTGGCTTGCCATGCGCAAATTCTCGAGCATCGTGTGCCTTCTAGGTTCCATTGTTATCGCCACATGATAAGTCGAGAGTTTGCCTACCCCGTGGCTGGTGGCTACAGTTACCAAGTCCTTCAAAAACCCTTCCATCTCCCAGTTTGCCATCCTGCTCTTGTCCCTCATCTGTGTCCTCACAACACCGCAAAGGCCAACATCATCAGCCTCGCCAAACTTTGAAGCCACAACACAACAGGCTCAACAACGCCATGACAAACTTAAATCTGGTCCGGGATCCCCCGCAGAGCCACGATCAACATGTCCGCATTGCGAGTGAGACAGTCAACAGGCGCCTTGCCAAAGCTGCGATGAAGAGACTGGAGCAACTTATTTTTGACTATGTTCAAAAGACATGGGAGAAACCCCCTTCGTTGTCAACCCTGAGCATCGAGCGTCTCCAGCGCGCATACAACAACCTATTTTTGGCCATCAAGGACGAATATGATGACCATACCGTCGACAAGACCATAGACAACTTGTTGGAACCGTTTGATCGGCTCTTGGATTGTGTTGATGCACGGATCCGCGAGGTGGCTCAAGAGAAGGCCGCGCTGGCAAATGAGTTTCTGAGAGGTCCTGAGTTGGGGCGTGATGAGGAGGATGAGAAAGCGGAGGTATATGTCGATAAGGCGCTGATGCTGTCGTGGGAGCTGGATGCATATCGTCAGGAACTAGACAATGCGTACGTGGTTGTTGATCATCTCAAAACCATGAAGATGAAGGGAGCTGGCGCAAGGGAAATTGTCGTGGAGATCAAGTTGTGAGGAAGTTGCTTAGTAGGTGGAGGGTTACAAACGCCACAGGAGTGCTCGTTTCGGTCAAAGTTTTTCCCCCCCTCTTTGCCATGGCGTTGATGGGCGGCGTATAGTATTGGGTTGTGACAGGAAGAGTTTTTCAAGATTTACGTTTGGGAGAAAGTCTAAAACGGCCAGATCTAAGTTTTTATCAAATTCAAACCAACTCACTCAGGGTATAAAATTCCCTCTACAACCCTTCTTCTTCTTCTTCTTCTTCCTCTCACTTTCCCATCCAACCTTTCTTCCCCCGCTTATACATCTGATACGTAAACCACTTTCAGCAATGGGCCGTGGACATTATAGTAGAGGTGCCCACAACAACGAGACCACTCAGTCGACTTCAGCAACGGTCAAGTCCCCGCAGCTTTCTGCCACGATGGATGATCCTCTTCGTAACGAGATCCAGCCACCTAGACCTGTTATTCAGCCATCTGTCGCTGATGCGAACCAAGCCTCGGAGAACAACACGGACAGTCTGGCTATCAACCCGGACAACCAGCTCGCTGCCTCTGCGTACCTTCTGCTTGACCACCTCAACAACAAGATCAACGCCGTTGGCAGCTTCTTGTCCGAAATGGCGGAGAGTCCCACAGAGGTCAACCCCCTCGATCGGATCAACGACGCCGCCCTTGAATTTGCCAACACCATCCGTGGCCTCTGGGCTAATCAAGAGACGGCCGATGACCCCCAAATGACGGACACTCAGGTCAACCCCATGAACGACCTCACCAAGCTCATCACCAAGCTCTGGTCTTCCCAATCTTCCCCGACGACCGAAAATGTCACCAACGCACAGGTCATGGACAAGCTCACTGAGATCACCAAGCGTCTCGATGAGCTGGAGGCCAAGTCCAAGACACCACCACCCCGCACCTCTGAGGGTCAAGCCACCTTAAAGGACCTGGCCAGTGTCATGGAGGGATTCACAAAGATGGCTCAGAGTCTGGAGCTGTTGCACAGGAGGATCGTTGAAGTCAAGTGGAATTCCATCGACGGAAGGCAGGTCATGACGGAAGACATCTACCAGCGCCTCCGGGAGCACCAGACGGCTATGGAGGAGCGTCTGGACGAAGATATGGCCGCGATGCAGGAGCACATTGATAAGCGGAATGAATGGGTCATGGAGAAAATCGCCCAGAAAATCAGCGAGCAGGTCGCCCGCCAGCAGGCGAAGCAGTCTGAGGAACTGCAGCTTTTCAAGAGAGCTGTTGTCGGGGCTATGGTGCAGAAGCAAGAGCAGCCTGAGAAGAAGGCGCCCCAGCCGAAGCGCACATCGGGTTACGAGAACTATTATGGCCCTATGAGTTTGAGGCCAAATGATGTTGCTCTGATGTTTCCCACACCACCTCTGGGCAGCGGCGTTGGGTCCAAGATGAACAAAACCACTTCCAATACCGAGGAGAAGAGTGGGTTCCCCTTCAAGTGTGATTATTGTTACGGTCAGCGGTTTCCCACTAAGCTGTTTTTCGAGTACGTCTTGTGCCCCCCCCCCAACCGGTGACGTTTGAAGTTGCTAACAGGTTCATCAACAGCCAACACATGGCCCACATGCACGCACACATTCCTAAGCCTAGTCGTCCAGTGACGGACCCCGTCCGCGAGTCCGACCTTTTCTCAACCACGATCCCCTCCTCCTCGCCGCCGGCGAGTCCATTTCAAGGCAGCAGTCTCAACCGCTCTCGCTACCCCCACGTCTCTCCGGAGCTTGCTGCCTTGAGCAAGAGGCTCCAGTCTGTACTCAACCCCTCTCCGCCCGTCCCCGACTACAGCCAGTACCCGCCCCATCACGGCTTTGGCTCTGGCCCACAGATCCAAAAGGCCCCCAACACCAACCCTTCCGCCCCCCTCCCCAATCACAGCCAGCACCAGCCAAACCATCGCTTCGGCTATGGCCCACAGCTCCAAAAGCCAGCCAACACCAACACCAACACCCTCCCTCCGGCCGTCAACCACAGCCAGCACCCCCAGCACCATAACACCTCAAGCGGTCAACCCCGTAACCAACCCAACATTGGCCTCTCCGCCGTCACGGGTGAGCAGCTTTATAATGGCGACCACCCTGGTTTGCCACCATCAACCCCCTTCCGCCGCGGCCCCAACAACGCCAGCTCAACCCTCAGCCAAGTCCAAACAAACAACAGCAACCCACAACCCCCCCTCGAGCAGCAGATCCTCGCCTCCCACCGCGCCCACCGGCAGGAACCCTCCTCCTGCGCGGGCAGACCCGCCGGGCCGATGCTGTCACCGCGGGGAAATCTCTTTGTGGACCACCGGCACTTGCCGCCGCCGTGGGGGATTTCACAGCAGTCGTCTGCTGTTTTTGGGGGAGGTGATGGGGGTAGACCGCAGCAGCCGTCGTCAAAGGCTGACCTTGGCAAGGGACACCACGGGGAGAAAGAGGGGAGTGTAAAAGTAAAAATGAATGATAAAGGGAGTGAAGAAGAAGAGTGGAGTTATGTAGAGGAGGAGGAGGACTCAAGCGATGAAGAGTGGTGAGGATCTTCCACCTTTGCCCTCCCTTTGCCTGTACCTACCCTACGTACTCAGCTTGGATAACTGATAGCAACACCTTCTTTATCTCCAGCCCCGGTAAAATCTTTGGTCTACAAAAACTCGACATTAATAGCACCGAAAGCGAAGTCCCCACGTGGGGGGAGGTTGGGTTTTTACTGCTGGTGCTGCTGGTGATGGTGGTGGTGGTGGTGGCGGACAGGTTTGGTGTGTGGTAGGTAGGTATTCTTTCTTTATGTCACCTGGTTATAGGTGGCAGGTTACCTAGGTATGGGGTTTCGGTTGGGGAGGTTGTTGGGTAGGTATATTACTAGGTAGGTGGAGTTTGCGGGTTGGGTTTGGTGTTGCTGTGGGTTTGGTCTTGGTGTTTTGCGGTGGGTTGGTTGCGGGTTAGGTTTGGTGTTTCTCTGGGGTTGGTCTTGGTGTTTTGCGGTGGGCTTTTGGCTTGTTGGTGGTGGTGATAGGGTCCGGGTTTCCCTTTGTTTGTGGCGTTTAGTTGCCGCAAGGGTAGATACGGTAGCCGGGTAGAGTCCCTGGTGTAGGGGCTGGTATACTAATGGGTGAGTGCGGCTGCGGAAACTTTTGGGCTATTCTTTGGAGTCTCCTTCATTTGGACGGTCTTGGGTCACCTGCTCGGTATACATGGATTCCATCCTTGGGATGGCCAGGTCACTCTTGTCTTTGCTGGTGTTGGAGCGAGAACATAGAGGCAGGGTCTCATTGGAGGAAGATATAGGAACGGGTTCTTTGGTATAAATGATAGATAGGTAGATAGATATCCGACAAAACTCTCAAAAACAATAGTCTCGCCAATGTGAACAGTTATGGTGTCCAACTACACGATGCTGTCTATGTATAAGTTCCACCCGAATTGAAAGGTGAGACTCGCAGACGTCTAAAAGCAGGCGAAGACCCTTGGTCTTGCTATGACCAATAGTTCGCACCGAGCAGAAAGGAGCATTGGCTACAATACTTACAACTTGTAAGAGACAACTGCACTTGCAACAACCCTCCAGAATCCACTGAAGACCAAGATCATGCCAGCGGCACAGCTCACGGATCAACCTACCTCTCTCCTTTAAATACCCCCGACAGAATGCCGATCCCGATCCAACTCCCGGAAGGCCACGGGGCCGGGCCGGTCCATAGCCGGTCCTCGTTTCGGCCATCTTCCTCTGTTAGACGTGCCCGCGTGCATCTCCCATCAAGACCTCTTGCATATCCCTAAAGTTGATATTGGGGGTGCTGTGCCGCAATCCCCAACTCCCTTTTTGGAGATTTCAAAAGAGTTGGGGGGATCTGAAACGAAACAATCATCTTTCCCAAGCCCCCCCCCCTCCCCCCTAAAACTAAGCCTTCGACCCGACCCGACCAACCCACACCATTTTTTGGCCTGACACCCTGACCCATATGGCCGCATCGAGCTGCAGAGCATAGCCCTACAGCACCCACACTGGATTTTTTGTTGGAGTTAAAAATGTGCATCGTCATCGGTGTGAGAGCGGTCGGTCAGGAAACACCTAGGTTGTGTGTGTGTCAAAGTGCCGGAGCCAAGACCATCATCAGTTCAAAGGTAGGTAGGAAGGAGGTGCTGTGCCTCGGGACAGAGAATGTGTATCAACCCTTGATCTGCACAAGAGGACAGCTGTCAGAACTGAAGAAGAAGAAAATCAGTGACATCACCACCACCGCGACATCTTCCCGCCTTTCCAACAAAACAGTCAACAAATCCTGCTTCCTGTTGTCGTTGTTCCCATGTGAATTTCACCCCCCTGCCCTGCCTCGCCCCCTATCTTTTTTTTTCCTCCCGCGGCTCAACCACACACCCCTGCTATGACTCGATACCGGCAACAAGTCAACATAAAAAAAAAACGCTTATCTTTCTGCCTTACCTGCCGCTGCCGCAAACCGTTGGCGGCGGCCTGATTTTTTTCCCCTTCTCATTGAGCCCCCCTCGGTTCGAAATACAACTTTGTAATGTAACACCGGTGAAGAATTCTTCACCTTGGTGTATAGGTGAGTGGAGATTTTTTTTTGTATACGGAGCATAAAAAAACAACGGTGGGCGCGATGGAACGCCAGGATTACGCGATCATGGGCAGGCAGGCAGTTCACCAAGCCAGGAAGATCCATAACCCGGGACTGCTTGGTAGCGGATGCGCAATAATAAAATGCTTCTGAACGGCGGGTGTGTCTCCGGAAGGCGGGCGAAAGAAAAAAAAAGAGATATTTTTGTGAGGCTTGTGGTGACGGTGGTGGCAGAATGACAGGAAAACCGGGTGATTTACCCCGACTTCTGGCAAAAAGTCACGAGGGCTGGGAAGCAATGTGTCTTGTAATTGTCAGTGATTATACTGTGGTGACGGCAACGTGAGGAATCAGATATGAGCAATCTGTTGTTTAATACGGCATTTGCTTCTTCCCCAACCTCCCCCCACCCTTGATCAACATGACCAGGGGAAAGGGATGGGTCAAGATATAATACTGATTGCTTTTGACAGGGCATACGAAGTATCGCCATCCATTTCTGAAGCCGGAGAGCACAAGCTGACGGAGCAAAGGGTCGAGAACAGCCGGATGTCGTCAAAAGTCAAATGACAAGGCGCCTCTGCGTGGATCCACGACACAGCGATCAAACAAGGCATGGGAATGGAGTCTCTTCTGTTGGGGGAAGATCGCTGCTCTTGGCGCAGCTCCCGGGAGACGGGAAAATCTGGGGAAGCGGTCAGGGCAATCTCCAGCCAAGTGAGCCAAGCACGCACCCGGGGAAGCACTGTTCGCTAGCCGGCAAACGGCGCCGATTTTCCTGACAGGGTTGGAAATGGCACCCCGAGGTTCCAGAAGCCTTCTTGAAACGGCCGAGTGCAACGGCATGAAGCCATGAAGCAACATGAGAGTATCATGCCTTTGACATCAGATGGAAGTGACAAGAGGAGTAAAAGTAAACATTCCGAGAGGACCGCTGGAATTGTGTCCGATCCAGGGGAGACTGACTCAGATGGGGGATCAATGCTGACAAAGTAGTGTAAGGTTATGTACCGTTGGTGCCGACCTGCTTGCGCCGCCTTCATCACCCATAGAAAGCAGAAAATAGGTACGTAGGCGGCGTCGTCGTATAATCTGAGGGACCTCCAAAAAGGTTGGACCGCCGTGGAGACCGAGTTGTTCATGCGCCGCCCCCCCAACTGTCGGAGCATGCCCGAGCAGACTGATCGCGATCCAAGTTCCAGCTGAAGCCGCGCCAATCCAGTCCGTGGCCAGCAGGGTTGGGGAAAATGCCGTGACAATCTACATACTACCTAGCAACATAGCACATGTTGCTGGGAAGTATTAGTGCCGGAACGAAATACCGCGAGCGAGTGAGGTGATCCAGGGAGCGATGGAAAAAAGGGAATGGTCGGTGAGTGAATGAGTGAGCTGTGGCACCACACTCAGGCTGACACGGTCGGTTCGTAGTGTACGCCGCAAGGGAAAAATGGAAGATGGAACGTGTCACGGACAGGATGAGGCAACAGTGTTTCTCGACACAAAGAGAAAGAAAAAAAAGGAGCTGAGTCAAAAAGTGTTCCCCACATTTCCCCATGTACCGCACTCTGCTGTACCCCAGACGGAATTTCCGGTGGCTCCAAGGGCTGCACCCCACTCTGAGCATGGCTCCCCACAGAGATTTTACAGGGCATCAACCACTGTTCTCTCTCACCACTCACGAGCGAGCAGTTGGCCTTTCTTACCGCCCCGAAGCCCGAAGAGGCCGTAAACCATCATGGCCACGACAGGCTGAAGATCCGGTCCTTGGCACAGTGTGCTAGCCTTAGGTCGTGGCTCTCCCAAGGACCCAAACACTGACGCCTTCGGTGGTGACGGCGGTGGTATGGAGCGCTCCGAGAGAGGACAAGCACAGCAGCCCCTTTTGTCCTTGTCGTCCGATCTCACCATTGGGGGTGTGCCTGATGTGATGCAAGCTCCCAGAGACCGGGGGGTTGGCCCCCAAACAGCCCAGCCCTGTCGATGTATACTGTATAGACGCTGAAAGCATTCCACCTCAACGAATCTGGTAAAGACAGCAAAAACAAGCAAACAGCAGATAGGTACCTAGACCGCTAAAGAGGAGGCTGGAAGGTGAAAAACTCTGCTCCCTTCTTTTGTGTTTGCTTTTTTGTTGCTGGCTGGCTGGCTGGCTGGTTGACATGTCCGTTCCCGTCCCTTGCGGGCAAGACACCTCGGACCTTTTGGATTTCTTTGGGCATGGAAGTGTCGTGAAAAAGTACAAGGTACATCCAAGGAGCCAAATGGGAGCCATCCCACCTTCCCCAGAATTCCACAGTTCCTACTGGGGCCGCCCCGAGAATTCTCATCAATCTGGCCCCCTGTCTGCCCCCCCCCCCCCCCTGCTCCCTGTCCAGAGGCCGGGTCGGTCTGGTCTCTTGCTTTTTTTTCCCTGGCCGGGCCTGCTACATAAAGACTCCGTTGGTCTCAGGACTCTCCTCTCCAGCTGCCCTTTTCTGTTTCTTTTCTTACACTGCCTCAAGCAACACAGGATATCTCCAAGAAAACACATTTAATACCCAAGCCTTGGTCGCTCTTCCTGCCCTTCGCTTGTCTCAACACACTTGCCTTCAAACAAGTCGCCATATCAAGACCATCAGACCTCTTCCATACTACCCTACCCAGATCTTCAACACTCACTCACCCACTCACTCACCCACTCACCTCACAAACACACAACAACACAAGCACAAGCACAAGCATAATGCCTGTCTCTCAGATCGCCGCTCCCATCCCCATCCCGGCCCGGCGCCAGCCTCTGGGCCTCATCACCACCCAAGAGCTCTTCGCCAGCCTCAACGCTACCCTCCAGTCCAAGTCCAACCAGCTTGTGACCCCCATCCACCACATCCAAGAAAACGACTACTCTGTCCCGGCCGCTCCCCCACCGTCCCCCATCGGCTACAGGGACCACTGGCCTGCGTCCATCCGCCGTTAAACATTTTTTCTTCTTCAACAAAACATCGGGACAAGGCGTTAATAATGGCTTCTTGATTTTATTGGGGAGATGATGAGCAGACCGGATGCGGAACATATTTTTACTACAACTTTTTTTTTGTACACCACCCAGCAACATACTTCACTTCACTTCTACACACTGCCAACAACCACAACTTACACCACCGCTTATTATCCGGTCTGCTCTTATCACACACGGCGTTTTTTTGGTTTTTGGGACTTATGGGGGGAATACAAGCAAGCAAAGCTTTTCAAGTGAGCAAAGCATGGAGTTGGATCATTAAAAATATGTATTTGGAATGGAAATTGGGAATATTAAAAGTCGGATGTTTCGACTTGGAACTGGGGATAATTGTCTGCTTTTTTTTTTGTATCATTTGTTACATGTCACTAGCAAGGAGAGGAGGGGGATCATTCCCTAGGAAAAGAGAGACTGGTAGCTGAGTTGAATACCACACACACACACACATACACACACAGCCTTACCTACCTGTCAAAGAAAGGATCGTGACTACCTACCTACCTAACTGTGATGTGATTGTGATGGAGCTATTACACTAACAAAGTGACAGTGATGATCTTGCATAAAAAAGGGTCCCATGTGCGCGCGCGCCGCGCATGTTGAAGAAAGTAAAACCCAACAACATTAACACAAACTGAGCGGCAAACTCGGGTTTTTTTGTTGTCTCTTTCACTTTCACTCTATTGGTATAAAGTTGTTCGTGTCGGTTGCGGAGGCAAGACTCTCAAACCTGGGGTTGGACGGATTTGCACAAATGAGACACCAATGGGAGTTTGTGGACTCTTTTTAGTGTTGATGGGGGGTTTCCAACCACCCAACCAACGAGGGGGAAAAGGTTCACATTACACGAGCACATACACTAGGTACTCACCTAAACCAGACCCCAGACTGGGCCAGGCCGAATGATTGTCGTTTGAAGGAACTGGGGAAATACGGGGAAAGGTAACATGAGTTGTGGGAACAAGACTACCAGGTAACATACTATTGGTGTTTGGTGAGCGGTGACTGTCCAAGTGGGCATATCACAGAGGATGGGGCTGCAGGTGGAAAGTTGAATGGTTGATTTTGGTGAGAGATTGGGCCAACCAGAGGGTAGTAGGTTTGATGATGGGCCTATCAACGGTTTTTCAGGGTTCAAGGAGGCGAAATCATGTTGAAGCTAATAAGCTCTTTAACCAACAACAGATGCTCACCAGCGAGTTACCTTTCCGGGACAGATATCTCTCACAAACGGTCCGTCTTGGAGGTAACATCGAGCCTCCTCCAATCATCACAGCCTTGGGCGAAGGGGACAACTTCAACGGTCGGCGTATCCCGTATCAGTAGGTCCACGCAACTATCAGTCTCTCCGACAGATAGGCAATACTCTGATATCGCCATTGTCGCCGGCCGAGCTACTCGGCGTCCATTCCCAGTATTCTTGGTTCTCGTCTCACATCTCCGGCCGATTCAAAGATCTTGAATCACCATACCAACTCAAAACAGCAACCCTTCCATAGAAGACGCCTATCAGCCGATATAAACCACTAGAAAAGTAAGCTGCAAGTAAGCCGCACATGCAAGCACTACCCCCCTCTCTCAAGCGCCGCTACCATCAATGTCCTCTCCCCTAACTTTTAACCTCACATATCCCTAATGTAGGTACAGTAGGATCGATCGAGAAAACGCCCAGACCGCGGCCGCCGCGGCTGTAGCCTACACACCTAACTACCTGCCTACCTGCCTACATACAGCGGGATCCTCGGATCTCACCCTCCCTCCTGGCACACACTCCTTCAACGGACTTCCATAGGTAGGTAACCTACAGGACTCAAACAAGTACAACAACCCCCCCCCTCCCCCCCCTCCCCCCTCCGGCCCGCCAAATCTCATCTTTGTTTCCCGACGCCGATGCCGATCAAGAGAAGGCCGTTTCTGTTCACCGATGGTCGTAGAGGTAAACCGAAGGGACCGACACCGACAGGTTGCATTCTCCCTGTACATTATGCATGTATGTATGCACCACGCAGGCAGGTCCATTCCAGGGCCGCAGGTTCAGCGTGGGGGTTTCTATCGGCTCCTTTCTCTATCATTGCATCGGTATCAGCAAAAGAAAAAAAAAAAAAAGTACCGGCATCGGTATCTTCCAGATCCCCTATCTTTCCCCCTTCCATAGGTAACATCGGGAATATCAACGGGAGAAGAAGCAAAGATGGGTACCTACCTTAGGTAAAAGGCAACGTTGGATCTCCAGTTACGCACCATCGGTAAGCGCGGAAACACTAGGTACTCTCCCCAGATACGGATATACCTACTTAATCCTTGTGTGTCGCCATAACATGTGGCAGTGGAAAAAGCCTTCTGTAGCACAAAACCTCCCCACCACTCACCATTCTTCAGCCAAGGTCTTCTACTGTAGGTATGAAAGACAAAGGTCGATCTCCCGGTTCTCCCGAACCTTCCAGACACTTGCACCTTGCACCTCACAAAATGTCTCAAACTCAATTCTCGTGTTTTGTTTCTTTCTCGTGTACTGTACTCTCTCTCGGGTGTGGGTGGGTGTGTTTCTTGTTTCGTCTTGTCTTAGCAGCACGACCATCGATGGCTTTTCCCCTTTCTTCTAGAAAGTGCAAGTCTCACCCTCTTTGTGTACCAGTTGTTGTGTAACATGAGGGAAATACATCCCCATCCCCATCCCCTCTCCCCCTCCCCCGCGGTTGACGTGGGAAATATGGGAAATCAATGACACAGCTTGAAGTGAGATCTCTAAAGGAACCCGGAAGTGGGTGGTGGGGGATGATCAATCGGATGTGGGCATCAACGGTCACAACCCCCGCCGTGGGGGTCATCACATTTCCAACCAACTTGTTGGGGGTCAAGGGAAAAAAAGCAACAGAATGGGGGGTCGAAAAACAACGTGGGTGACAGCTGAAGAATGACACTTAGAATCGGAGAGAGAGAGACCGGTGTGGCTTGTGAGATCGAGCTGTTATCTCTCCACAAGTATATTTCCTAGAAGGGGGGAAGTACCCTCTACTTGTGGGAATTATCCATCCATCTTGTAAACCAACCGATCGGGCCATCACACACCTTCGCTTCACGAACTCCCCAACCTGAAAACAGCCACTCCCCCCATCCTCGCCGTGGAAGTTGGTGTAGTAATAAATCTTTATAAATTCCAAAAAAATGCCATCGCTAATTATTCGTTTCGCTCTCGTCTCACACACACACGCGCGTGCAGCTGGCTCCGCATCCCGTTCATGGTATCCATCTACACCTCATCCGTCATCCACTTGCTCTTCCGAACCCAGCCCATCCCATCATAGTAGGTATCCCATTCTCATTTCAGAGCTTGGCCTCCTCCTTCAGCGTGCCCACCTTCAACTTGCCGCCCCACTTCTCCATGACGCCCTGGGAGTGGTACTTCCAGAACTGCTTCGTCGCGTCCTTGCCCGCCATGCGCTTGAGGATCTTGGCTCCGCCCGGGTGCTCGTTGACAAAGTCTAAATAATCAAAAAAACAAACAGTCAGCTCTGCTCTACCCTTTCGTTGTCATCACTATGATCTAAATAAACGTACTGGCAATCTCGTAAACACCATCGTCGATAATGATGTACATGGACTTGTCGTCCTTGTGCTGGGCAACCTCGGCCTTGGTGATTTGAGCAGACATTGTTGTGTTGTGTTGGTCTTGCGGAACGTCTTTCGAGATTGAGAACTTGAAGTGTTGTAGTAAAATGTCGCGAGAGTGTACTGAAGATGAAGATGAGAAAAAAAGTAATAGAGAGAGTCGGACTGTTTAGTTGAAAGATCAAGATGCTTGTTAATTCCTTAAAGACAAGTGGTTGTTGCCCGGGAGGAATCGATCCCCACCGACGATGCTCGGCTGGGGAGGTAGGTCCCCCCAAGATCAACCTCGGCTCGGCTTAGCGATGGTAGATGCGCGCGTGCTCACCGCCAAGAAACTTGGGGAAGAGTCGAGAATTGTGGGGATTGGCTTCCCCCGCAGACGTCATAACCGATCCCCGGATTTGGTGAGCCGACCGATCTGGGCCAGGAACAGGAATAATGAGATGATTTCTACTGCTGTGTATGTAGGTAGGAATTTGTCTATTGTAGCCAAGCCATACGTTAATTTAAGCCTTCTGTTTACCAAAGCGGGAGCCTCTTCACGCATCGATGTAACAGCAACCGCCCCCATACTTGATATGCCGCCTGACTCGAGTATGTCCTCAATGGCCCCTCTCTATAACAGTTTGATTGCCTCTCAGCCACCCTTCTTGCACTTGCTCTCATGCACCAGTTTGATCTCGGGAACTTGGAGTTCAAAGAGAAGTAATTCTTGTTGCAAGACACCTTGTTCACCTAACCCTCAAGGTTATACGCCTTCTTCGCCGTCCCGCTCCAAATCATGGTTTGGTCTTCTTGACTGAGACCCGCCATATCACACATCATGTCGACAATCTTATGCCACTTCTTCCAGGCCTCCTCACCAACACCCACCTCGCACACTGGCCAGTTGCTGCCAAACATGATTCTCTCTGGGCCAAAGGCAGCAATGACAACTGCGAGCCAGGGTAGGATCGCGGAGAAGATTTGCTCGGCAGATTGTGTCTTGAGCGAGTCTGGCATTTCTTCGAACAGCCCACTCAGCTTCATGTAAGTACGGCGGCACTTTCCGAGTGTGAACATGGCGCTCCGCCTAGAAACTCAGTTAGCCAAGTCCATTTCAAGAGCCGAGTTTCTTGAATAACATACCAAGCAATAAAAGATGGATCAGTCTGGCTGACGATGGTCAGGTCGGGCTTGCAAAGATGATCTGGCCACCGCGTTAGTCCTCTCCAATGCCGGTCCGTTCTCTTGTAAAACTCACTGATGATGAACACCACCTTCTTGTCTTCGTCTTCCACGCCGTCATGAGCACGGTCAATAATCTCCACCAGCTCCTCCAATTGCACCCTCCCTCGTCTGTGTTGGTCAACACCAGCATCAAACACCCACCCCTTCTCCCCCAATAACTTCAGTCCATCAATAAAATCCTCTGTCAACCCCGTCTTATTCGGCTTATCTTGCAACAGATACCGGAAACCTTTCACCTTGGCCCAAGCAGCCTCTCCGGCCTGCTCTTCAACAGTGGCAATGTACTCCTTCAACTTGGGCAACCCGGAGGCAAGAGGGGCCCAAGGAATGATACCCAAACACAGCTTGGCATTATCAGCAGTGTGGCCCTCACCCTCTTGAGGCGTGCCCTCAATGATCCGACGCATCCATGCAAGCTCATTCAGGGGTTCTGACCAATCCTTGGAGTCATCATTCTTGCGGTCGGCTTCGATGTAGACGAAGCCGGAGAGTTGAGAGGCCGATGAGCTGGTGGCTTCACGGTACTCTGAGATGGAGTGTCGGGTTGCTAGGGGCGAGTCTGGGGCGTACCAGTTGTGACTGGGGGCCTCGGCTTCGTTCCAGAGGTGGATGTGGGAGTCGATGATGGGGATGGACATTTTGGATAGGTTTGATAGCTAGGTAAGGCTCAGAGTAAAAGAGTTGAGGTTGATGAGATGAGATGAAGTGTTTTGGTTGTTTACAATGGATGTTATGTTGATGTTGATCAACGTCGGGTCAACCCTCACCGACATCTGGTTGGATACGCATGGAGACCCCGCTTGCTGCAGTGGCAGCTGCTGGGTGGATGGTGGCTTCCTAACATTGAGAGCTGGGTGCATGGCAGGTGCGATAGACAGTAGGTGAAGTGGCATCGACCTATGATACCTATGGATGGAGTCATATCCGGTCACTCTCTACGTGACTTTTCTCTGTTGTCATGTTGCAACTGTTTGACACCTTCAAATGAGTGATTGATGCCTACATATCAAAATAGGGGGAGTTTCCAGGACAGTGCAACTAACTGGTGCCTAAAAAAGCACTGTGCCAACGCCAACAACGCACGGCCCCACTGCCAGCAAACTTCAAGCAATTAAACTCTTGCCCCTCGACGCGTTCTGCCTGGCAAAAGACGCGGTTACCCAACGCGACCCCTCCAGCAAATATTCCCAACTTCACGACATCATCCCAGACTTGCTGTTGTTCAACCCGACAGATACCCCTTTTGCGCCCAACCTGACCAAAATCACACGAGAAAACACGAGAACAACACAAGATGGCGGAGCAAGCGATCACCCAAGGTGCCATAGAGTAAGTTACCCATTCAAGTTCCAAGCCTTCGATACCGGATGATGCTAACTGACCGACTAAATAGAGCCATCTTTTCTGACCCTGAGCGCGCCCGTTCCCAGTATCCCGTTCCGGTTCTGCAGTGCCTCCAAATCAAGACCCTCGACTCGAAAGGCGGAGGTGCCCCAGAAAGATACCGCATCGTCCTCAGTGATGTCCGCAACTACGTTCAGTGCATGCTGGCCACCCAAGCCAACCATGTCGTGCACGAGGGGAAGCTGAAGCGTGGCGGTATCGTCCGCATGAAGTCATACCAAGCCCAAGCCCTCAAGGGCAAGAAGTTGGTCACCACCGTTTCCCACACCCATACCCTTTGGCCTCTGCTGACCTCTACACAGCGTTCTCATTGTATTAGAGCTCGAGGCCATCGAGTCCCTTGGCGCACCGGACAAGATTGGGAACCCTGTGGGGTTGGAAGGAGGAGCCAAGCTTGAAGAAGCCCAACCTGCTGCTCCTGCTGCTCCCGCTTTCTACGGTGCCCCCAAGAGCGAGCCAACCCAAGAGTCCAAGTCACAGGTTCAGAGACAACTGGCGTCACGCCCTAACAACACTACCCGCACCAGTGGGGGCGTCAGCAGCACCATCTACCCCATCGAGGCGCTATCTCCTTATGCTCACAAGTGGACAATCAAGGCGAGAGTCACTCACAAGTCAGACATCAAGACATGGCACAAGAACAACGGCGAGGGAAAGCTCTTCAGTGTCAACTTGTTGGATGAGAGCAGCGAAATCAAGGCCACCATGTTCAACGATCAGGTCGATCAGTTCTACGACATTCTTCAGGAGGGCCAAGTGTACTACATCTCGGCGCCCTGCCGAGTCCAACTTGCGAAGAAGCAGTTCAGCAACCTTCCCAACGACTACGAGCTTACGTTTGAGCGGGATACCGTTGTCGAGAAGGCTGAAGATCAGAGCTCAGTACCACAGGTGCGGTTCAACTTCTGCAACATTCAGGAGCTCCAGAGCGTTGAGAAGGATGCCACAGTCGATGTCCTCGGTGTGCTCAAGACGGTTCATGATGTTTCGTCCATCACATCCAAGAGCACTCAGAAGCCTTACGACAAGCGTGAATTGGAGTTGGTGGACCAGACTGGCTACTCGGTTCGTGTTACCGTTTGGGGCAAGACGGCTACCGAGTTCCAGGGCAAGCCCGAAGAGGTCATTGCGTTCAAGGGTACCCGTGTCAGCGATTTCAACGGCAGGAGTTTGTCGCTCTTGTCCTCTGGCACCATGGCCATTGACCCTGATATTCCAGAGGCCCATGCTCTCAAGGGCTGGTATGATTCTACCGGCAGGCACAACGAGTTTGCGACACATAGCAACATGTCGTCAGTCGGTGCTGCCTCGGGTCGCTCCAACGAGATTTTGATGATTCAGCAGGTGAAGGAGAAGGATGTTGGCTTTGACAAGCCCGAATACTTCTCCGTTCAGGCCACTATTGTTCACGTCAAGCATGACACCTTCTGCTACCCGGCGTGCCGCAGCGAGGGCTGCAACAAGAAGGTTACCGACATGGGCGATGGCTGGCGCTGTGAGAAGTGCGATGTTACGCACGACAGGCCAGAGTATCGCTACATCTTGAACTTCAACTGCAGCGACCACACTGGCCAGATTTGGCTCAGCTGCTTTGATGACCAGGGCAGGAAGTTGTTGGGCGCGTCGGCAGATGAGCTCATGGAGTGGAAGCAGATCAAGGAGTCTGGTGATGCTTCAGATGAGGCCAGGAAGGAGGCGGAAGCTCGTTTTACCACTGCGTTTGATAGTGCAAACTGCAGGAAGATGACCTTCCGGGCTCGGGCCAAGATGGATACGTATGGTGAACAGCAACGGTAGGTTTACTCCCTGTAACTTGAAGTTGCTTGTGCATGTGCTAACTATGTCTTCAGGGTGCGGTATCAGCTCATGGAGGCCACGCCGCTGGATTACAAGACGGAGGGCAACCGGTTGGCGGAGCTGGTCAGGCAGCTGAGTGTATAATTGCTGTTTAGTGGACGTGGAAGCAGGAAGAGAGGGAGGAGGTTAATATATATTACACTAGAGCGGGATGTGCCTGTTGTTTATGTTGGCCTACTGTGTAGAGCAGCCATGTACTGGTGCAATTGCATATACCGTCGATGATTTCATAAGCCTTCTTTGCTCCTTCTTTGACTGAAGCACCGTGATAGCTACAGTGCAAGACTGCGTGGAATGGCTGAGAGCGCACTGTGTCGTACCCCTGCAGCCTTGCCGTTGCCCGTGGTGGGGCTGAGCTAGGCACCTTCCCCACGTCAATGTCAATGGCGGGGAGCTTAACCCAACCCTACCTTGACGTCTGGAATCTGGAGCACTGAACCACTGACAACCTCGACGCTGATATCAAGCTGTTTTAGCACAAGCTTCTTTTCAATTGCACTTTTATGACGGTTCCCTGCCTTTCAGCCCCAATCGAGACACCCTTACAAGAACGAGACCGGGGATAAACCACAGCTAGGAGGGGGCCGTTTTGTCCATCGCCGTCCCTATCGAAAGCGTCCATCTCAACAGCACCCCCCCATACAAGCTTGATACACATTTATTTCCAATGGAATCGACACTCGCGACGCTTGTGGCTTTCCCGCCGGCGGGACAGCTCGGGGATAATGAGGAATACCACAACGCGGCGCAAGTACACACGAAATCATTGGTGAAGCTGTCGGCGGATTCCAAGTGGGCTTCTCAAGCTCCCGAGCTCGTCGAGGTATGCCTGTTTCTTCGCATAGGTGTGATGTCGCTAACAGGCACGTAGCAACTCGATCCAGCCACCCATTCTCTATCCTACCTCTACGTGCTACAGGCTTTGAAATCAGCGAACGGCTACCCTCTGGACGACCTGCTGCTCAAGCTCATCACCTTCTTCACATCATTTGACGCCCGCCAGATTCGATATGCCGGGAAGGCCTTCACAAAGCTGTTAGCACAGCCACGGCTGCAGGACTTGTTTCCTGTACGTTCTTGCTGTTGTTGCTCTAGCTGTCGTATGCTAATCATGGCTGTCTCAGGCTTCCATTGCGGTTGAGCTTATCACCACAGCTCTCCTCCGCCTCGACCCCACCAGCTCGGTTCTCACTAGCCACCATACCGATCTCGTCCGATTTGCCTACATGACCAACAACATCGAGCCCGTGTTGCCCATCCTTGAGAAGAGCATCGTGTTCTACCCCGGCATGAAGGGCTCGACAAACACCCGACTCCTGAGCGATCCCGACCTTCCTCCCTCAGGTTTTATCACAGTCGAAAACGACTTCACCAAGTCGTTGGATTGCAAGGAAATTCTCGAGCATGACCTCCTACGCGGGCTCTGCTTTATCCAGAGGCGATCCTGGCAGCAAGCTTTTGATGCCCTCGAGCGAGTAGTTACCTATCCATCAAGAGACAGCACCAATGCCAGCAAAATTCAGGTGGAAGCCTACAGCAAGTGGGTTCTGGTCGGACTGTTGCTCAACGGGAAGGCGCCTGTTCTCCCAGCTATCACACCCCATGGCGCACGAAAAGTGTACGACGTTACGGGCAAGCCCTACTACTCATTGGCCCAGGCGTTTGAGAAGCGAACGGCGGAGTCTTTCAAGGCGGAATACGACGGGTTGGCTCAGAATTTCTGGGATGAGGAGAAGAATGTCTCCTTGTTGAAGCTGGTGATTGAGCACTATCAGAAGTGGCAGGTTTTGAATTTGAGGCATGTCTACTCGAAGATTTCGCTGGAGCAAATACGGACTCGGACACAATCGGGCGAGACGGCTGCGCCGTTGGGATCGGTGCAGGAGGTCGAGGCGTTGGTTCATGGAATGATTGACGAGGGGATCCTGCAAGGGGAGGTGGTCCACCCAGAGGATGGCACGCCAGCGTATCTGGCGTTTAGCTCTGCGTCAGATGACCTGAGCGAGGAAGAGTTTACGAGGAGGATGGTGGCGACTGCGCAAAGGATCAAGGCGCTGGGACCGGTCGTCAAGGCTACCAATGAGAGGTTGGCGAGTAATAAGGAGTATTTGAAGTGGCTGGCGCAGCAGAAGAAGCAGGAGCAGCAAGGGCAGAGCCAGGGTGGGGGGACGGGGGATGTGATCAACTTTGGGGACGTGGTGGAGGATGAGGATTTGATGACGGGAATTGTGGCTGGTTAAAGCAAGCCGGGGGGGAAAGTGGTGTGTTGACGGGGGGGAGGGGAATGCATGATTATTGAGCAATGGCGTTGGAGAGGGTATGTGTAGGCAGTGCTGAATATTTGCATGCCGTAGAACAGAGCTGGTTATGGTTTAGGGGTTGAGGATAGCAATAGCAAAAGATTTTGACCCTACTGTGTGATATTTTGACGATGTGATGAAGATTGAGGTAGATGATCTATTATTGAGCAAGACGGTGGTCGAAAAGTCGCTGGGTGTCTCGACAACCGCATACAGCAAATGTCCTGGTAAAAAAGGTGCTTCTTTGGTAGTCGAACCGCCAGCCAGCACTTGGCAGCTTCAGGCAACGCGAACAGTTAGTCGATTTACTCTCCAAGAGGGACAATAGAGAACTGAAGGAAAAATCACAAATAAAGAAAAACAGAAAAGAGAAGCACCACCTATCTACTTTCAACCCCTCCCTCCCCCGCAAGCATGCTGGGGGTAGGTAGGTAGGTAGACTTATGGATACTCTCCCCGAAAAACTCCCACGGGAGCGGAGTTTGTGCTCTTTTTTTGGGGGGGGGGGTCGGGGCCGAACGTGCGACCTTACACACCAAAGGAAGGGGTGGTGAACCACGACCATGACCATGACCGCGCCGTGGGCACCTACTTACCTACCTACCTACTGTGGTATACTGGCTGTGTCTGCTACCTAGCACACGTGTGTGTGTGTGTGTCATTACATAAGGTAGATAGATAGATAGAATATGGGTTTCAAAATGGCAATAATGACCGGATCAAAAGGCAGACAGACGGAGAACCTACCTAAGGCATCTCACTCAGTACGTCCAACAAGATTCGGGTGTTGTGATGATGATATTGGTAAAGCGGTCATACCTACCTATTTGACCGGCCGGGCAAATAGTTTTTTTGTTTCGAGTTTGCAAAATGGGAATAGGAATGGGAATGGGAATGGGAATGGGAATGCTGGGAGGGTCTTCTTGTTCTTGTCCTCATTCAAAAGAGAGTTGAAAACTGACAGCTTGCGGTTGACACCGGGCATCCACGACACCACACACATACACCTCACCTCACCTCACCTCACCTCACCTTAATGACCAGAATTTCCAAAAGGGCGTGTTTGAATCATTTCTATGCAACTAACCTAACATATACATAACCCAACCCAAACTATTCCCAATGCGTGAGCAACACAGCTATTTCATACTCCAAAGATAAGAAAATATAAAACCAAAAAGAAAAACAACAACAACAACAACAACAACAACCCACACAAAATATTTTCCCACCACCCATCCAATCCGTACATAACCCATATTTGCCTTTTTTCTAAACCATATTCCAATACTCATCTTCATCCCAACGCAATTCCAACCCCATTTCATCATCAAGCCCATCACCCAGTCAGTCTCCCTTTCTTCCATGTTGCTCAAACCTTTCAAGCCCTACCCGGGCTGATAATCATCATACCCGCCACACTCCTCCCCTCGCTAATCACCGAATTCCTCTCCGAGTCCTCATCGTTGGCCTCGCCGTTGCGGACGGGTCCAGGGCGTCTCTCTGAGCCGACGGGGCCAAAGTTGGGAGGGGGGTTGTCTAGACGTCAAGTTAGCTTTGGGTCTTATCACTGGTGTTGAGTGTGGGTATTGGGATAAAGCTGTGACAGCACACTCGTACTACCATCCAGACGTAACAACAGCATCACCCACTTGGGCAGCTTAAACCCCGGCAACTAAGCCCGTCACCACCCAGGACGCAATAATAACACCCAAATTTACCACCCCAGCTGCCCCTGTCACCAACCCCAAAGTCGCTTGACTGTCCTCATCCTTGACCTCGACGCAGACAGACCACCCCCATCGCCATCGCCATCACCAACACCATTCCGTTGCGCTGCTCAATGGATAAGAGGTCTAATTTATTGCGCCGATGCTGAATCTCGAAATAAAAGCGACGCGTCTAGCTCAGGAGTCACACAGCCACGTAGCCGTCCAAGTCCGAAAAATGCTTTGAATAGGGGCGTGGTCGGCCTTGAAAGAAGTGAGACCGCCAGAAAGTGAACAGCAAACAGCTCCGCTTCGGGTTGACAGGCGCGCACGCGCTCCCCCATTGGTGGTAGGAATACGCCTGGCCATCATCTCGTGCTCACGCCAGTGAACCCATCTGAATAGTGACGATAGACGTGCTAATCCACAAGAGAATAAAGGCCGTGGCCCCGGTCCATCTCCGCCGTGTATGAAGTGGTCGTTCTCGGGCGGGCGGTTCGCCGCCGTGAAAGACGTTGGTCGCGTTGACGGACACCTGAGAAGCCGAGAACGGGCGTGAACATGTGCTTTCTCTTGAAGCTGGCGACAAGGTCTACGATGTTGTCTTGGAAAAGAGTGCCAATATTTCCGTGATGAAGCCGGTAGGTGAATTTGGCTGGAACTTTTGGGTTCTGGAGAGAAGTATGAACAGGCACCCAAGCAGCCACAATCCTAAGTGGGGAAGAAGTATGAGCTCTGACGGCCTAGGACGCAACCCGTCCATCTTTGTCGTGGTGTTGACAGGATTGTCCATAGCAACGGAGGTGAGGTTGTTGAGAGGTCTAGTAGCGAATAAAATCCCGTTGGGACAGAGACGGCTGAAGCTCGGGCGGCGTCAGGGTGACGGGGAAAAGTGATCGCAGTGATAAAGCCTGTGTTTCCTCTTGATCACCTCGAGCTCTAATAAGCCCCTAATGCAGCATGCGCCAAAAGAAAGTTTTGTGTGAAGGGTTGCTCCCGAAGGCTTCTCATTCCATTGCGAGAAAGACTGAAGAAATGCGAAGATTTCCCCAAAGTAGCTCTTCCCGGTAGGTTACAATCTGTCCGCTGGGTAATAGGGGTAAAGTTGGGAACTGAGAGCGGAGTGACATTGTGCTGTTGAAAGTTTATCGCAGTCTGGAGAGATCAAGGCCTATAGGACAGTCGAATGCCTTGATGGTATATCGGATACGGTGAGTTCCCGTCGTTGAGCAGGTGTGATGTTTATGATAACAGTTAAACAGATTGTGAGGCGTCGAGGTACGAATTACGGAGACGATAATTGGTGGAGAGCAAGCCATTGACAAATAGTCGACGAGAATTACGAAAAGGTCGTTACGGGGTCGCAAAACTGGGTTGTCGTCCTGTCGCATCCATCCCACAATCTTTTGCACACTGATGAAACTTCACCAACCACACAATCACCCCAAAACCACATTAATCACTCGGTCAGTACACAACTAAAAGCCTGCACTCGCAGACCTCAAATCACCACATCCCATACAATATTCCGCAACCGTTCGACGATATCAAACCGCTTGGGGTATATACTATACCGCGGGGTATTCCTCTTCATATAAGCAAAGAAAATCGCCAACCACAACATCTTCGGATCAGGGAGGCAACAAAATGAAACCACACCATCCGCTCACTGCCCCGGGGTCGGGCGACGCTCTCTCCAGTTGGAAGAATGAAAACCAGACTCACTCCCAGTAGAAGAACCGCGGCGCGTACCAGAGGCGCTACCCGCACCACTTCCACCGCTCCCATTCTCCCAGCGCGACCATCCTGAACCAAATCTTCTGTGGCCACCCTCCGCACCAGCGCCAGCACCAGTGCCGGCGGCGCCACCAGAACCACCCGCAGCAAACCTTCCACCGATGGAAACACCCCCGCCGCGCTCCAAAGGACCCCGCTCAGTCTCGCGAGACAACTCCGCCTGTCTCTTCTTCCACCAGCTAGGCAATCCATGAAAGAGGCCCAAGCTGTGCTGCGTGGCCTTGTCCATGGGCATCTCGTGCTTGTATTTGCATCCTTGTTGGGTGAACGCGCAGGTGCCCTCATGAACCCATTTGTCGCAATAGACCTTAATCTTTCTCGGCTGGGCGACAGACGGGGATGTGGGACCGGAACCGGTCATCGCGGCAGCAGAAGAAGCCTGAGGGTTGGACGCAAGGAGGATATGGTCAATACGGTTCTGATGCAAATCTCAGTTGGATTGGGCTGGATGGATGGGGAAGATCTCGGGTGATAATGAGGAAAAGAAGAGAAAGAATGCTTACCTGGATGGAGTCTTGATGACGGCTAGGGGGGGACTGCTGTTCGCAAAGTCAGCATTAGGTCGGAGAAAGGCGAAGGCGACGGGTTAGGGTTGGTTGTGAGAGTGAGGGCTGAGTGCACAGACCAGCACACATCACCCACCCAACAAGGAAAGGGGCAAGTAAACAAACATTGCAGCAAGAACGTACCTGAACCATTGCTCGATCGATATTGCTGTTCTTGCAAAGTCGATCCATACCGGCAGGAATCACCAACTCAACCAGCTTGTCGTTGTCATTTTCCGTAGCTGGGAGCCCAACGAGCGAGAACGGGAGCATGTCAACCGGCACCAGCCGGGTCCGGCTGCCGTCCGGGCGGGCAAAACAGTATCCCTGGGTGTCCGGACCGATGGTTACCAGATACTGGGTCTGGTACTGGCCCAGATTCCAGTTCTGGGCGCGCGGGGCCGGGGTCGCCGGGAGAGCGGTCGTGGTTGGTGTGGTGGCGGGGCCACCACCAGCGGCAGACGAGGGAAAACCGAACATCCCCTGGGGCTGGGATGTCGGGGGCGAAAAAAGGTTGCCGGTCCCAGCATCACCCATCATTCGCAGATGGGCAAGCTGGGCCGGGACGAGCTGGCCCTGGCCAGGGAAGGGGTCGGAAAGCGACAGAGAGGCAAAGCCGGACGAGTCGACAAAGCTGGGACCGCCAGAGAAGCCGACGGGGGAGAAGCCAGAACCACTGGCAAACCCACCGAAACCGAGACCGGCTCCGGAGACGGTCGGAGTGCCAGGCGACAAGACGCCGGCGGCCGCAGACGGGCCCGGGAAAGGACTGAACTGCTGCCGAGCAGCAGGAGACAAAACGGCAGGACCAGCCGGAGCAGAAGAGAAAGACGCCGCAGTGGGAGAGCGCGGCACAGGAGGCGAAGAGAAGCCAGAATTGTAGCCCTGGTGGGGGCCAGTCGCAAAGTTGCCATTCGGGGCAAGAACAGCAGCCAGGGAGGGCGAAGAGGTCGTGTCTATATACTGATCAGTCTTGGCCCAGATGATTGAGGTTGGGTAGAAACATACCATTGCCGGGCTTGGGCAGGGGCGGGGAGTGGGCCGACTGGCGCCAGTTGTCAGTGCCTAGAAGTATGTTATGTTAGAGCCTGTGTTTCTGCCAGTGGAAAACAGATGCAACTGGTGTCGTGCTTGAGAATAACAGGAAGGCCAGAGAAGACGCCCCTTCCACTAAAACTGAACGAAGGAAAGCAAAACCCCCAATGGAAAGATCAGGAAGGACCATGTCTCTTGAAAGAGCTTGACGCTGTCAAATCAACGGACACATGTCCGAGAAGTCTTCCACGCCACCAAAAGAGGATTGACCGGTGAGAACATCAGAAATACACCGCAGGAGAAGATTAAGACCATAGCAAAAATCAAAAACACAAAAACCAAAAAGGAAAAAGGAGAGAAGTACATGAATTACTGACTATCGCAAAACTAACACAAACGGACGAAAAGATTTAACATACCTCTCGCGCGGCCGCCCAGGAAGCCAACATTGCTGGCAGCGAACTGCCCTCTTCCACGCCTCACACCACCAGACAGGCGCATCTGCTCGCCCTCTGGCGAGCTCTCGCCAGCGCCAACACCACCAGGCAAAACACCCGCGACGGAGCCAGACATTTCTTCTTTTTCAAGAAGCTTGGACGAATTTTGTTGTTGTTGTTGTTGCGGCTGTTGTGGCTGTTGCTGTTGCTGCTGTTCACCAAAAGAAAAAGAAAAATTCGAGTTCAAGTTCGGTACCAACTCGGAGGAGATATTTATGCCTCCGGAAAGTGGGTCCGGAACGGAGGACAATGCCTCGGAGGTGCTCGGGGCACTAGCTATTGTCTCTATTGTTGCTGATGCGGCCTCAACAGGGGCGCAAGGGGCGGGGATTTGGTCTATTGATTGGACAGAACAGGTGGTCAACTGATGCGCAGCCGCCTTGATTGTAGTGTCGGAACCAATACTTGGGGAAGAAGGACGTGGGGAGGTGTAGGGGTCGTCTGCCGACCGGGAAGGGGCCGCCGAGGCGAGAATCCCAGCAGATGCGAGTTTGGATCTGATCTCGGCGATGTTTTTTGGGATGGTGGCCTGAGACAGGGGACTGGACCCGCTTGTATCGTGCAGCAGACCTACGATCATCAGTCAGGCATAGGAACATGGCCGATTAGAAACAGGATACACCAACCAGGTACAGAATCCGACGACCAAACACCTCGAACGCTCTCAAACTGTTGAGAAATATGGGCCTTCAGGTCGCACTCATACGAATGACCTTGATCGACTGCCGAACCTTCTGAGGACTTTCTCTTGTACCCAGCCTGAGACGAATAACAAGAGGGTACAAGCCCCGAAGATGCCTTCAAGCTGTTATCGTTGACAGAGAAGATGTCAGGATCTGCCGTTCAGAGTCAGTAAGTCGACACCAAGGATACGCGTGATAAAAGGGCATGTACCTCTACGGCCTTGTTCACCATGAATATCGAGCCCTGATCCAACACCGCTAATCGCATCAAAACAACCAGACACACGTGACCCGTGACTGTCGCTAGGATCTCCCTCACGCCGTTTTCTTTCGATGTATGAGACCTGACTGACAGAGGGGTTGGGCGCATGTATATTCGCGCTTTGGGATCCTGAAAAGAAATGTGAGCCGGTTTGGGGAGTAGGCTTGGCTACCGAAATGGTATGAGACGATGTTAGGGTCGCAGCACCAGAGCTGGTGAACAGAGAAGATGAAGAGTCCCGATGATGGGTGTGAGGCCTGCCTGGCTTATTTACGAATGAGTCGACTGTGCCCGCAGCAGTTTCTTTTGTCCTCTTGGGATCAGCACGCCAGCTTGCTGGTGCTGTTGGTGTCTTCAAGGCCGATTCTGACACGCTGTCAAGAGAAGAAACAGACTCAAGACTGGTCAATGAAGGAGAGCGACCAGAAGAGGCCACAGAAGGCGACGAAAGCTCCCCAGCGAACCAATGAGGCCTAGGCTGCTTGCAGTCAGGGTGCTGTTGATGCAGCTTACCACCAGACATTGCGTTGACGGAGAACCCTGCTTTCGCATCAGCCAAAGGTGTGCACATGGAAAGGGGGTAGAGAAGTTCAAGAAGTCAAAGAAGAACAGCACAGAACAAAACAAATGGCGGAGACAACACACAGGATCAAATCCGAGAGGAAACAATGTCGGCACTGCCCCCGGGAGGCAAGAGAGGCGAGAGGATGTGCGTGTGTGTGTGCGTGCGTGGGTGCGTGCAAACGGAATGCTATAGTCGCAGTCCAATCAATTTGGACGGCTGCCGAAACGCCTGGTCGACTCTGTCGTGTTTATATCGATCGGTGTGAAGCTGCTCTATACAAATTATATGCAAGTTAGCACTGCACCATACCTATGATGAGGACATGAAATATTCGACAGCAGTAGGTAGCAATATCCTTGGCCGGAACATAACAAGTGAGGGACAAGAATGAGGCCTCGTGAAACGGCGCACCGGTGGACCAGCGGACAGTGTCAGTTAAAACAAGGCTGATGCTGATGTGCAGTGGATGGAGCTAGGTGACTGGGACCCCTCGTATCTCACTGACAGGTGTAGCCAGTTGAGCAGATCACAAGGAAGTACCTGACGGTGGGTACCGTGAGATAGGTTGCTCCTGCCCGGATGTGTGTGTTGTGCGCCTGCCTGTCGTGCGTTTCCGGCAGAAGGCAGGAGGGGACAACCTAGGTGAGCAAGGCAAAACAGCAGGAGCGATCTACCTTATCCACAATGCGCCTTTCAGTCTTACCTCGATGTAGAGAGATGTAGAGAGAGATAGATGTACTTGTAAGACGTATCAATATCTACTTGCTACCAATTGACAGCGTATCAGCCAGCATTGGAACAGAAGGGGAGATAAATGGGCATTTGCCAATCTGTCCCGTTATTTATCTTTTCTGGTCCATGTTTCCCGTTTCTAACCTCCCCTCCACCGCAACCAAACGAACCGGCAAGCCACATGGGATTGTGGTGAGCTTGTGGTGAGCTTGTGAGATGCATGAGCCTCAACACTTCAAAAGTCAACTTGCCAACCTATCGGAACGAGCAGACATCTCCCCGTTGACTCATGTCAATTGCGTGGCTGATGCGCGTATGCATGTAAACAAATGCAAGACAGGCCAGAAATCTGAACGAGGTTGAAGCAAACGGCCTGGCAGTCAATCCGAATAAGGTTACTTGCTTGCGACTAGGCAACAGACGGGAAGCCACATTGGTGGCTGTCTTCTTGGCTTACGAGCCTTGGGTGACAAACGGCTACTCCGACCACAAGCAGGTGGTAGGGAGGAGAAAAGTCACTGGGAGGTACTTGACCCTCGGTGAGTCTGTGTTTACGATATACGGCAGAAGCTAGCTGACTGAAGGCCCTTAGTAACCCAGATTGATATCATGATACTGGTGAATACCTATTACATGCATTCAAAAAGATGCTATCCGTCATTGTTGCTCTCGCACTTTGAGAAGTGGCGTTAACCTCCAGGCCTCTAGGCTCACATGGCACTCCACATGTCAAGCGACGGTTCTTGTAAATATCCGCCGGAGAGACAGTGTACCACTATTCACTTCAGACTACTTGTTCCACACTTGCAAGATGTGGTTAGATCTAGAATAATGACAGCATCTTGTCTCTGTCCCATCATATCAAGTTCGAGATCACCCGACAAGTATGCCGCACCAGACCAGAAACACCCAAAACCTGTTCAATTTCAGCATCAAGATAGCCGAATAATTCCACTTACCGCCCAACTCTGATATCACAAGCCTTCCAAGACTCACTGCTTCATGTAATCCCATTTTAGGCTACAAAATCATCGCCCTTGTACCGTTGATCATGTCTCCAGCAGGAAACAAGACTGTTAAGACATATCTATTTCGACCCAAACATTCAGTATATCAACAGTCTAGCTCCTAGACTCAGCCTATTCGACGCAGTCATGCACGTCAACTGTCAAGTGTCAACGTCAACCTCCACGCCAGTCACAACTATCACCACCATCCACCTCGGAACAGCACAACACCACGTACCTCAAAACCAATCACCAAGCCTCCCATAGGCATCTGGGTACCTGGTCTAATTTCGATCTCAAAACTTCCCAGATAATCTGTGACTCAATTTCCCTCCATCATCCACAACTTCCATCCAAATCTCCCAAGCTCAACCACGAGTCATTCCCCCTCCCGACACTCCGGTAACGAACAACCCCCCCCTCTTCCTGAAACCCCCAACCAGCTCTTGACCGGCTTGACAGCGTCATCTCATCTCGCCAGCCCTGTCACCCCCAAGCTAGCAAAACTAAACTACCATCTGAAACAAACCTCCCAGACCTAGAAGCCACCTCCACACGGAGACGGTCTAATATCCCATCTACCGGCATATCCCTCACCCCATCACCCCATCACCCCCACCCCCCCCCCTCAGATCTGGACTGTCGATCTGCCTGTACCTCCTCCTACCCCTCTCCCGATATTCCAGGAACGAGGCCCCCTCCGCCCCCCCCCCCCCCTTCTAAATCCGTGACAGCGCCATCCCAACTCCTACACCCCCCACCCCGCCCCGAGCTCTCCCGAGCTCCCACCGAGGACACCAATGTCACCCAGCGCCAGATTTATCCCTGAAGTCAACCACCACCAGAAAGTTATCCCGCTCACATCAAGCAACGTCACAAACATGTCAGAATACCTACCCAGAATCTCGGTCCCGAACCCGCCCCTGTCTCCAATGTAGAGGTACTCAACCCCCAACCCCTCTCGATTGCTCTTTCTCCGGCTGGCTCTCTAGCAGCATCAAATGCATCTATCTATCTCTCTTACCTGCTCACTCACCCACCTCGCCTCGCCTCACCCACCTTGCCTCACTTCCCACTTAACTTTCCTGCCCCGAGACTCTGGAAGCTAGCCACCTTGATCCCTTCCAGATCACGTCATGACACCCATCATCCCAACTCCTCATCCCCCCCGGCCGATACCTTGACAGCCACACCAAGCCCCCCCCCCAATCCCCCATCCCAATTCTCCCCTCCCCAAATCAACACCCCCCGTGTCATAGCCAGCTAGCACACCTCTCATTGACTACAAACTACCACGAAAAACATCACACAATCACAATCACAATCACCATCAGGCACATCACACAGATAGATAGGCAGGTAGGTAGCTAGCAAAAATCGCCATCCCATTTCCTCTCTCCACTGTAAATAAAAATCTCCATATCACGCGATGCGATGCGACCCTCAAAAAGCAAAAAAAAACCCACGCCTCCCTATCTATGCCTCAATGCACCGAAAAAAAAAAGCCCCCTGGGTATATATCTCGCCATGCAATAACAAACTCAACCGCAATTTTTTTTAAAAAAAAGAAAAAGAATGAAGAAAAATTCCCCTCTCTCTCTCTGTGTGTGAAAAAGAAAGCCAGATCGATCCCGCCAAAGCAACCTCCATACCCTTCCTCCCCCTCCAACCCTTTTGCCATAATAAATAACCAGCCCTCCACCCCCCCACCCCCTCCCCCATCACCATTTCACCCCCCTTTGCTGGCCACCCCTCCCAAACAAAACACAACAACCCCCCCCCAAAAAACCCCACGAGCAAGTCCTCATCTCACCCCCTCAACAACCTCAACTTCTCCACCAAAAACCCCCTCCACCCGCTCCTCTCCTCCTCCGTCAACCTCTGGTCCCTCTTCAACTCATCCAGCGCCACCCTCAAGTTCCTCATGCTCCTCATCTCCGGGCACTCCCAGCTCCTCGGATGCGAATACTTGCAAACAACGCACTGCTCCGCCTCCGGCACCACCACCACCGCCCCCCCCGAGCTCGGCACCGTCGGCACAACAATCTGGTCCACCATCATCACCCCAGACGCCGGCGGCTGCTGCTGCTGCGCAGGCCGCATCGCAATCGAGTTCAGCAAGTCGATCCCCGCCCGTTGCGAGGCCGTCATGGTCGGATCTGCTTGGTGGTGGTGGTGGTGAGGAGTTGTTAGTCCGAGAGAAGAGGCGGCTCCGACAGCTCGGAGCTGCTGCTCCCTTCTCTGCCGTTGGGACTCGCTGTTGTCAGGTACATGGAACCGGACGTTGGTGCTAACCGGGCGGCTGGTGGCTCCGCCGACTTGTTGGCCGCCGTCGGCGGAGGCCTTAACGATGGTAACTTCAACTTGACCACGTTTTGCTTTGTTGCCGTTGCCGTGGCCGTTGACGGGGCCTGCTTTGTGGCCGTTTTGGGCGGTGTGGGGAGGAGCGGCTGCTGCTTTCCCCTGGACGGCTTGGGCGTTGCCTTGGGTCTGGGCTTGGGCGCTTTCGTTGTCTGAAGAGTTGTGTTGCGTGAGCTTGTGGTTCGAGAACTGCGTGTCTGGGTTGTCTTTTGGGGTGTCTTTCTCTTGCTGGGCGTGACTGGTGGTGTCGCGCCCCCCTTGTTGCCGTTGCCTCTGCTTTTTGACTGAACTAAGGAAACTTGACTTTTCGTACCTGACTTGCGCGAGTGTGCTGATACCCCTGTGGCAGGTGTGCCAACTTCCTCGTCGCTGGTGTCACCACCATCACTCTTAGCGATGAAATCATGGTCTCCCTCGCCCTGGTCACTGTCTGGCTTCTCTCCCTCATCAAACTCAAACTGTGGGCCAGCGTAGTTGGCATTCTGTAGCTTGTTAGTATTCTCTTCCAGAGACCTGGAAAAGGAACGACTCACCCCACGACGGCGTCCACCGCGGCCGAGAGTCTCCCTAGCCTTCTCAGCCTCACGGCGAGCCTCCTCTTCACGTTGCTTGAGAATCTGATCCCAAACACTAAGAGACATCTCCTGCTGCTCAGTCTCCTTCATCTCATCAGCAAGACCATCGTTGGCCCACACTCGGGCGTGGGCAAAGGCGGATTCGGCCGACTTCTTGTCGTCCGTCTTGGTCTCCTCCTGCATGGAACGATCTAAAAGCTTGTCAACGGCAGCGGAATCGTACTTGATGGCGTCCTTCTTCTTGTCGCCAAAGAGCGCTTCGGCACCGTGCTTCAGGACTGACTCGACATCATTGGGCGCATCATCCTGGTTGTCCATAGTCTCAATGAGCAGATGGTCGAGCGCCATCTTCTTGCGACCAATCTGTAGAATCTTCTCTTCGGCCGAGTCGACAGTGACGAGCTGGAAGCACAAGACCTTCTTGCGCTGACCGATACGATGCGCACGTGAAAGAGCCTGGATATCTTGATGAGGGTTCCAGTCGGGATCAAGGATAATAACAGTGTCAGCCGTCGCCAAATTGATACCAACACCGCCCGCGCGTGTCGACAACAACATGCAAAAGATGTCTGAATCCGGCGCGTTGTAGGCATCAATCTTCTTCTGTTTCTCCAAACTAGACTGGCTGCCATCCAGACGCTCATGTCTAAGGTTCAGACTCATCAAGAAGTCTTCCAGGACCGTCAGTTGATCGAGGAACTGACTAAAGATGAGAACGCGGTGCCCGCGCTCCTTCAACTTCGGAAGCATGAGTTCCAGCAGCATCAGCTTGGACGAAGCCTCGATCAAGTTCCGGCGTGTGAGTTCCGGAGAGAGGTTGCGGTCTTCGATCGCCTGGCTGTAGATGAAGGGATGGCAGAGACACTTGCGCAGCTGCATGAGGATGTTGCTTAGAGATCCACGCTCATTCGTCTTCAACTTGCCCTGAGCAAAAATCGATCGGATGAGCTGAGGGTTCTTCTCCATGATCGACTTGCAGAGCCTCTCTTGCAAGACTGACATCGAGACAGGGACAATGATCTGGGCCATAGTCGGCAGAAAAGTAAGCACCTCGGCCTTTGTGCGACGCAAGAAGTAGGGCCGGATCAGGTCGTGGAGATGTCTGAGGTTGTCAGAAGTAATCTGGTCATACTCCTGGTCGAGTTGCTCGGCCTTCATGCTGGGGTCGATGAACTGGAGAAGGTTGAACAGCTCCCTCTTGTTGTTCTGGAGTGGAGTTCCAGTCAAGAGGACCTTGAACGGGATGTTGAGCATATTCAAGGCCTTGTACAGCGAATTCTCGTCGTTCTTGAGAGCCTGAGCCTCATCAACAATGAGACCAGCCCACTTCACACTGCTGAAGCGGGATCGTGTCTCACTATCCTTGACGGAATCGTATGACATGATGACAACGTGTGCCTTCATATCGCGAGTGCCGCCCGGGAACAACTCGTACTCCTTGGCGGCCTGTTGCGAGACCCGTCCGCCATAGTACGCAACAACTCGTAGATCGGGGGCCCATTTCTTGATCTCACGGCGCCAGTTGGCGCAGGTCGCGTTGGGCACCACAACGAGGAATGGCCAGATGCGGGGCTTGGTCATGATCAAGGTGTAAAGTAAAGCCACGATCTGGACCGTCTTGCCCAGACCCATTTCATCGGCGAGAATGACACTCCTGTCATGGCGAAAGTTGTGAAGCATCCAGTTGACACCGTTGATCTGGTACTCCATGAGCTGGCCACGCTTGAGACCCTCGGGTTGTTTCTTGAGCTCAATGTCTTTGACGAAGTCGAGTTGGCGGAATTCTTGCAGGCGCTCTCGCATGACGCGGTTGGGCTCTGTCCTGAAGTGCTTGCCATTGAGGTATTCCCGGTATGCCTCTTGATAAGCCTCCCACAGAGCACCGTCTGACGAGTCCGGAGGGGTATCCCAAACAACGTCTTCATATCCCAGGCCCTCGAACTTCACAAGGATCTTGACCACGTGGAAGATGCGGCTCAAGTCCTCCTGGAACTTGTCTTCACGAGAGCGAGCCTTGTACTTTGCTTCGGCCTCGACAGTCCGAGGAGCAACATGGACATCGAGAATAATATCAGGCGTGACCCAGACATTGTAAATGGCTTCCTTTTCGGTCCATCTGAGCAGCGAATCCGCCTTGATCTCGCTATCAGGACCGCCTTCAAGCCCCTCGCCAAATGTTCTCTTGAGGAACGAGACTCGCATGTTGTGTTTGACGATGCCATAGACCCAGGCGCCAGGGAACCACTGGCAATGGTTGTAAGATTGGCGCTCCCACTTGATCAGGTATTCAATCTGATCCTCATCGAAGTCTGTGATGGTCTGGCCTTCAACATAGCTCTTGCGGTCAGCCGGACGCCAAGCCACTATCTTGTCAGGCTTGAGGCCATCCGTGTCGCGGCAGTCCTTGCACATCCAATCGGTTTGGTACTCCTCCATCCTGAGCTCGCGTAGCTTGAGGGGTTCTGACCACGATGGGTCGCGGGTGGCGTTTGGATGGGGAAGATGTTCATAATGCCAACCTCGATGGCATCTGGCGCAGCGGAAGAGCACGTTGTTGGGGTTGTTGATTAGCTTGGGGTTCACTTCAGTGATCGGGTCGACGCCGCCGTTATCGAGACGCAGCTTCTCCTCTTGCTTGGGCGTCTTTTTCTCAGAGAAGGGTATGCACGATGGGCCTTTGACATGGCACGTTTGGCATGTGCCATGGCTAGGTGCCCGCGGGTCTCTCTTCTTGTAGACGTCGATGCAAAAGCGGCACTGCATGACGAAGGAATCAGGTCCAACCTTGGTGACGCGCTGCTCACGGCTGCTGCGGTTGCCTAGACAGATTTTGTGATAGGCATTTGAACAGCCCTGGCAAAAGACAAAGGTCCCCTTGTTGCGATCATCATGATAACCGCAACTGTCGCAGGTCAACCTATGAGCTTCCTTAAAGTCGGAGGGAATGTTGCCCTGGAAAATCTCCTTCACGCTAACGACCTTGGGGACAGTGGCGGGTTTGTTGTCTGAGATGTAGAAGACTTCATCGTCCTCATCATCGTCGTCCTCGGCGTACTTGTCAACCATCTTTCTGGTGGTCTTGTTGGCGCGAGATGAACGGCGGCGACTCTCAAATTCTATGTCAGAGTCTGCAGCAGAGGCGGTCGTTGATGTGGTCTTCTGTGTGGTCCTGGCAGATAGTCTCGAAGACAGGCGCTTGAGCTTCTTCCGGCCGGGCCGCACAATATCAGAGGTGACAATGAACGAGTCGTCACCGTCCTCTTGCAGCTCATCTTGGCCGCCATAGTAATTGGTGACTTCCGCACGCTTGCGCAGAGATCTGCCAAAACTGACGCGCGGAAGCTTGGTGGGAGCACCTCGGGTGCGGGGGATGTCGTCCTCAGAGGCCTCCCCGTAATCCTCAAAGGCACCAGTATAGGTGTCGTCGTAGGCTCTCTTGCGCTTTTTAGAGTCATTGTAGTAGTCCTAGAAGGTTTCGCGTTAGTAATTTGCCAAACAGGAAAGAGCAACGGGCATTTGATTGAGATGAAAAAACGCAGAAAACAGAGATTTTTGCAACGAATGGAGTGAATGAGTGAATGTAGCCCAGGGATTGAGTCACTTGACTCTGGTGGCCCATTTCCGCCAATCTGGCTGCCTGTGCTTACAGAGTCGCCATCGTCGCCGCTCTCAATTTGATCAACGTCCATGTGGTCAGAGGCGTAGTCGCCGTCGTCGCCATCACTTTGGTCAACTTCCATGTGATCAGAGGCGTAATCGCTGTCCTCATACTCGGAGGTGTAGTCGCTATCGCCCTCGTTGGCGCGGTTCGCTTCCTGGTTGACGCGATCCATGATCATCTGCTGTGCCTGAACGAATTTTTTGTGCTCTGGGTGGTGCTCATCCAGGTACGCCGGGTGAAAATCGTTCAAATAGTCGTGGTCAAAGTCGCTGGTGGATAAGTGGTTGTTGCCAGAGTGGAGATTCCAGTCGGCTTCCTCTGGGTCAATGTATTCGACCTCGTCAATATAGTAGTCGTCGTCAGGTGACGACTCGCCGACGTCGCCGGCCTCGGCAGGCAGGCCGGGTAGACCCCCGTCATCTCCGCTACGGTCATCGCCGGAAGGCGGGGTGTACTCGCCGTCGTCGGAGTTGGAAGACCCCATTGGAAGGAAAGAGCCGCTCGTCATACAATAGGGATCGGATTGAGAAGCTTGGAGGGCGAGCAGAAGCGAGAAAGTTGAAGTTATTGGGAAGAAGTAAACGAGCAACTTGAACCAGACGGGGGAATTCCTGGGGAATAAAACCTTGCAGCCTGAAAATGATAAAAGGGCGCTAAAGGTTCAGACGAAGGTGTGTCTGGAAGGAGCGAGTATTGTGATCAATAGGGGGGAGGTCATGGACAATAGTTGCGAGCCCCAGCCAATACTATTGTGCGAAGGAGCGATGGGTGTGAATGCAGCAGAGAGGTTTGACAATACTTCGGCTCTGCCAGTGCCAAAGATGAACCTCGTGACGTGGCCAAAAGAAGGCTGACCATGTTTGAAGCCAGGACAGCGAGGCTGGTGATACCGTAGGCACCAAAACCGTGAGTCAAAGACCCCGGAGCGGAGTCCATGCCGAAGACAGATCCAAAAGACTTTCCATCAAGAGCCTTGGATTGCATTCCACTCCGACAGAGCAACTTGCTCTTCATGGTGGCACTTGATGTTTTGAAAACAACACCAACCCCTGACCCCTGAGGCCCTTGTGACTGTCTTCCCAACTCCCGCCTCAACCACTTGGAAGAGCTGCCAACTACACTTCCTCAAACAAAACCCAGAGCCCAGAACCCAACCCAGAACAACACAACTCCATAATGTTGAGGCACTTGCACCCCTGAGCCTTGCTCATTGCATCCCCCCAATGCAAACACATAACAAAATACACAGCCCAACCACTTACCCCATTGCGTGTCCTCCTCGTCATGTAGCCCTCAGTCTCTGGTGTCATCTCTGGCACCTCGATGTACTCAAACTCTGCCTTTTTCTCTTCCGACATCTCCGGCAACGCTACTTCAATGTCGACAATTTTCGTGGGTGGGACAGCCGATCCGTCGCTATCGCTTCGATGTCCGTCATACCCAAGCCCATTCGTTACTGGTGGTTCTTCATACTGTATTGGTTCGTCTGGCAAGAAGTCGTCCATATTCGCAACAGGCATCGCAGGCATCAAGTGCGAAGAGACGTCAGGAGCGATTGGCTGGGTGATCTCGTCGACCGCAATCGGATCTGGGTCCTCATCGTCCGACAGTTCGGATTGAAACTCGTATGTCGTGGGCTCTTCGGTCGGCATGGGATCAAAAAACAGCTCATCGTCTGAGCTCAAAAGGCCGTTGGTTGCCATGGCTGGCAGTACATCAACAATAACTCAGGGGGGGGAGGGTGCTGGTTTGCTGCCAAAATGTCGAGGTTCGAAAGGTGTCCAAAGTACCGTAGCAAGCTTAGGTACGGAACCTAAGCTATTACTACAGAAGCAAGTCAGTTGAGGCCACAAAAAAACAAGCAGCTGTGGTCGCATACCAATGCTCAAGCTGTTGACAGAAGACTGCACAAGTCAAGAGTTCAGGTGAGGGGCCAGTCAAGTGTTGAAGATGCAGAGGCGTCAACGGTATCGAAAAGCATGGGAAGTGGAGGGGTGTGTGTGGCTCTTTCACGCGACGGGGACCAAAAACACGCGTTTGCTTAAATGGATTTAAGGCTTGCAGGGATTAAACTAGCATATAATATCCTGAATATTTTGATTGGCCGCCTGGAAAATCATGGTGGGGCCGCAGGGTCCTGGGCTTGGCACCTTCCCGACTTTTTCTGCATCTGAAAGGCCTGGATTTTCCTCGAGGAAGGAGCAAAACATAGTCTCGAAAGCATTCATTTTTTCTCTCTCTCCCTCATTCGGGGGGTTGAGTTCTTTCTTGTGTGTTTTGTACATTGTAGATTGTGGTTCAGGTTGAGGCTTGTATCCCTTTTCTTTACTCTGGACATATCCCAACACTTATAACAAGTAACATCTCTTGTACATATCTCTTGGCATCCTCGAGCCTCACTCATCACACCTTTCTGAGCCGTCATGGCTCTCCAACTGGCCTACCGGGCCACCAGGCCTTCCATAACCGCCTCCTCCCCCTCGGTCATCTCCCTCATCACCCCTTCCTCAAGAGCCTTCTCCGTCTCCACCACCCTCCAGGCCCGCAAATTCAAGGATGACGGCCACACCTACGCCGAGCGTCAAAAGCTCCGAGAGGACCTCAAAGCCCAGCGTCCCGACTACAAGATCCGCAAGGGGAGAAAGGACATCACCGAGTACCCAGACAAGGCCAGGCCCAGGTCCAAGCAGGCCCGCTTCTTTGACCCCGAGGACAGCCACGGCAAGAAGAGCATGGTCTACCAGTTCAAGACTGGCCAACTGGCCGAGGAGGTCAGGCAGCTGAAGCAGGACATGGGTATTGGCTCTGACGACGGCGATGCTTTTACCACCTCGAGGGGTGAGAGAGGGAGGGATGTCCGTCCCTCTCGCCGGGATAGGGAGAAGTCCTCGTCATCAAGGCCGATGGATTCCAGGGGGTTTGCTTCCATGATGAGAGGAGAAGAGGACTCTACTCCTTGGGGACAGGACAAGAGGTCTAACAAGGGGAAGGAGAGGCCTTTTGGGGGGTATGCCAAGACTGCTCCTTCTCGCGACCGCGAGGAGAGGAGCTTCGGGTCAAGAGTCAGGAAGTTTGACAGGGGGGGTCGTGATGGGGATAGACGGGGCAAGAGCTTTGGTGACAGGTCGTCTCGTGGTGGTGATCGACCCCCCAGGAGCTTTGACAGGTCGTCGCGTGATGGGGATAGGCCGTCAAGGAGCTTTGGGGATAGGTCGTCGCGTGATGGTGACAGGCCATCGAGAAGCTTCGGTGATAAGCCCCGGAGAGATTTTGGCGACAGACCCCCGCGAGAGTTTAAAGAGCGCCCCTCTAGAGACTTCGGAGACAGACCTCCCAGAGAGTCCAGGGATAGACCTCCCAGAGACTTTGGTGACAGACCTCCCAGGGAGTCGAGAGACAGACCCCCCAGAGACTTTGGCGACAGGCCCCCAAGAGATTTCAAGGACCGCGCCCCCAGAGATTTTGGCGACAGGCCCCCAAGAGAGTTCAAGGACCGCGCCCCCAGAGACTTCAGCGACCGCCCCCCAAGAGAATACAAAGACAAGCCCTTCCGCGACAGCGACGCTTACGAGCGCCCCGAGCCCATCGGCATCACGTACACCACCGCCGCCTCCCAGTTCCTCTACGGCTCCTCCGCCGTCGAAGCCGCCCTCCGCTCCGGCCGCCGCAAGCTCTACAAGCTCTACATCCAGCAAGGCGACGACGTCCGCCAGTCTCAAGACGCGGATGACATCAAAGCCGAGAAAATCATCCGCACCCTCGCCAAGCAGAAGAACGTGCCTGTCGAGCTTGTTTCCGGAAAGTACGGCATGCGTCTTCTAAGCAAGATGTCTTCCTCCCGCCCTCACAACGGGTTTGTCCTCGAGGCTTCCGCCCTCCCCCAGCCGCCTGTCGTGGCGCTGGGTGCTATCCCTGAGGATCCAGCCGAGTACGCGGCCAAGCCCGGGTTCCCGGTCGAGCTGGGACACCAGTCGACCGAGGAGGTGGCGATCAATGGCACCAACGATTTTGTCTACTGGCGCAAGAGCGCCACGCACAAGCCTTTGGTTGTGGTCCTCGATCGCATCCTTGATCCGGTTAACCTAGGCGCTATTTTGCGCTCTGTCGGGTTCTTTGGCGCGGCTGCTGTTGCGATTACCAACTATGGCGGCACGAAGATCACGCCTGTGGCTTTGAAGGCGTCGGCTGGTGCGGCGGAGGAGGTGACTATTTTTGGGATTAATTCTCTTCCCGAGTTCCTCAATGCTTCGAGGGCCAATGGGTGGGAGGTCTACGCTGCTGTTGCGCAGGAGCCGGGCGCGACGAGGCAGAGGAGACAGGTTGATTTGTTTGATATTGAGGAGACGGACCCGTTGAAGAGGACGCCGTGTGTGTTGTTGCTGGGGAGTGAAGGGGAGGGGTTGGACAGGCTGGTGGTGAAGAAGGCGGATTACGAGTTGAATATCCCCAGTATGGCTGGGCAGAGCGTGGTGGACAGTTTGAATGTCAATGTGGCGGGGGCGTTGCTGTGTGCCTCGTTTTTGAAGGGGATGCAGAAGGCAGTGTTGAAGAAGGAGTTGGTGGAGGAGGGAGAGGAGGTCACGAAGGAGACATTGTTCGAGATTTAAAGGCTTGGATAAAGGGGGATGTGTAAGAGTATGTGTGTGTATGGTAGATACCCTCAATCTAAAATGTACAAATACCGAAGAAGCTGAAGGCATTCAGGGGACATGTAAACAAACTGCCGAGTTGGGATGATTGGACGTGGGGGGTTCCGATGGTGGGGGTGGGGTGATGCAGGGGTTCCCGAGGGTTTCTTGTGTTCCCTCAGCTGCGCAAGCTTTCCGAGTTGTTATTGTCATTTTGTTTCCTGTCTTCATTTTTGCTGTAACTATTCCAAGAGATCACTCACTGACTTGATCCGGTTGTCTGTTCAAACATCTCTGACCCCTTCTCCAAAAGTTTAGCTTCAGCCAACGTGTACGCCAAGCAACGAATAAGCGCCCCCCTGACCGTTGCGTTGTCGCGGTGTTCTCGTCCCAAGAGCCGGACCCACAGAATGTCAACACAGCTGTCTGCGCATGCGACTTGCGACGGCTGAACATTTTGCGGTCACGACCACGATACTCCAGCCCAATATCGGCGTCTCTCACAATCAAGACATCCTCCCGGGCCCCCTCTTCTGGTTTTTTTTTCTGGTCTTTTTTCTTTCTGTGTTTAATTCTTGTACCTCTGCCGCTCGCGCCAACTGCCCCTCCCATTGTGCGCGCCCCAGCCCGCTACACCGCAAATTCAAGATATTCAACCCGCAACACCACCACAATCCCAACCACGACAACCTCACCACCAACAACCCTCACCATGCGCCCCCTCCCCCTCCCCCTCTGGGCGGCCCTAATATCCACCACCCACCTCTCCCTCGCCGCCGAGCAACAACAACAACCCCCCCCTCTCCTCCTCCAACCAACCGCCATCCGAAAAATGCCCCCCAACAACCCCTCCCTCAAATTCCACTCCCACTTCTGCGCCTTCGACCCCTCCCACACCTCTACCACCAACTCCTCCTCCCGTGTCCTCCTCCTCCCGAGAGAGGAAACCTCCTTCTCCGCCCCCCTCCGCGCAGTCTACAACCCCCCCCCTCCCACCTCCTCCCCCAACCCACAACAGCGAAGGGGGGGGATCCTGGTGGCAAGGCAATGGTCCTGTCCGATCGACACGTTGGCGTGTGGCAGCATCGGCTACCCCAACACCTGCTGCTACGAAGGGTCGACGTGCATCAAGATCCCCGACACGGGGCTGGGGCCGGTGGGCTGCTGCCCGCAGAACACGCAGTGCACCGGGGGGGTGACGAGCTGCGGGGAGGGGGGGGTCGGGTGCCCGAGTGAGGTGGGGGGGGGGTGTTGTTTGAAGGGGTGGGTTTGCGGGGGGTTGGGTTGTAAGTTTTCCCCCCCCCGCCTTTATTTTTTGTTCGTTGTGGGAGAGATAGTTGGTTGCTGACAAAAAGTGTGAAAAATGTTTACAGGTGTCAAGGAGGGGATAATGTCCACCCCTGTGCCTGTCCCGACTACTACCTCTTCCTCCTCTCCCCCGGAAACGACCTCGACTCCGGAGTCGACTTTAGCCCCGGAAACGACGACTACCTCCCGGCAAGAATCATCTTCCACTGTCACCGACGATGGCCCGGAGAGTTCCACGACGGGGGGGCTGGAATTCTGCCCGACGGGATACTACGCCTGTCTTGCCCGGTCGAATAACAACAACGAGGGGGGGTGCTGTCAGATAGGCCGGGACTGTGCGTCTACTGACTGTCCTCCTTTGACGTCTTCCACTACGGTGGTGGATGGGAACGGGGTGACGATTGCGGTGCCGATGCCGACTGGTGCGCCGCCTGTGATGGGGGGCGAGTGCGCTAACGGGTGGTTCATGTGCGATGAGCGGGATGAGGGGGAGGGGTGCTGTCCTGATGGGTATGGTTGTGGGACGGCGAGTTGCACGCTTGTGAGGGCGGGGGAGACGGCGGGGGTTGCGAAGGCGCTGCCGGGGACGAATGGGGGGGTGAGGTTTGAGGGGGGGGTTATGGGGGCTGTGGTGGGTGTGGCTGGGATAGTTATGGCTTTTTGAAGGGGGGGGGGGTGTGGAAGGACAGAGGGCCGGGTAAAGGATGAGGATGAAAAGGGTCATGATAATGTAATGGTATGTGTGGTATGAGTGGGGGGTGTATGGATGGGTTTGGCGTAGGAATTGTTTCTTGATTTATAGAAAGAGAAAGAAGAAAGCATAGCATTGGTTAAGGGGAGACAAATCTCCATTTTACATTATTCACTCACAAACGATATCCAGACCCAACAATCCAACCTACCAATCTAGTTAACCCCCCTCTCCTCGCAAAACCTCCTCACCTCCTTATCCAACATCACCTTCTGCCTCCCCACCAAGTCCATAATCCCCTCCACCTCCTCCCCCAACCCCCCCCTCCCACTCTCCTCATAAATCCTCTCCATCTCCCCCAGCACCGCCCCAAGCTGATTAGGCAACCAAGTCACAATCGGGCTGCCCCCCGTGGCAGTCGGATGCGAAGTCTGCTTGAGGATATACTCCCTAGCAAAACACCAATGCCGCCACCGAAACTCCCTCACCTGATCCAGCAGCTTCAACCACAACCTCTTCGTCTCCTTCCCTTCCTCCCCTTCATCTTCCCCCCCACCCAAAGCCCACCTCTTAACCCCCAGCTCCTCCTGCCTCTCAGCCACATACCCGATAAACTCCCGATGATTCGACGGCCTATACCGCCTAAAATCCCTCAATATCTCCGTCAACGGCGTCTCCGGCATCACAACCCCCAACAAGCTGTCCATCAAAGGAATCATACTATCATTCGCCCCGGACTCCCCCCTGAAACTCTGCCTCCTCCCCTCATACTCGGGTATCCCCTCGTACACCACCCCGCCCTCAGGAAACATACTCTGCGAGGTAATCCCAAAGATAAACGTCCTGAACGACGTGTAACTTCCCGGTTTTGACTTTTGCCACATCGTCTCCATAGCCTGGTTGATGTTCCCAAGCGCGGTGAGCATCTCCCCCAGAGCGGTGTTGAACCCCGCCCTGGAGCGGGAGGCGGCAGAAGCTAAAGCGTCGACGCAGCCCGAGATGAGGAGGGGGGAGTGCGACACCATGGCGATGTGCACGAGGACAAACCCGGCCTCGGAGGAGGTAGGGTCGAGACCGTGCTCGAAGGCGCGGATGAGGCGGAGGTTGGGGTAGGAGAGGCCTGAAGAGGGGGAGGCGAGGCGGTAGTTGTAGAGGGCGTAGGAGCCGGCGTATTCCATGAAGGGTTGGAAGCCCGTTCTTTTTCAACAACGTGAAGGGTTAACAGGGGTGGTGACGATAGAAGGGGGGTAAAAAAAAGGGGGGGGGGACATACATTTCAGCACAGCGCTTGATTGGGCGGGCGATGTTGGCTGGGAGGACATCGCGGCCGAGACCGTAGGGTTCACCTTTGAGGAAGCGGAGGTGGCAGGGCTCGAGGAGGTAGGCGGATAGGAGGAAGGAGTAGTCTCGGTACAGGGCGTTCATGAGGGGGAGGTTGGAGGCGTATTTGTCGATGTGGGAGGTCAGGTCTGGGAGCTCGGACAGGACGGCATCGCCTAGCTTGCCTTGGGCTAGGAGGCCGGGCTCACCGGAGGCGGTCTTGACGGGCATACGCTGGAGGATGGACTCGAGGGGGTCAAACTCGGGGGGGAGAGTGACAATAGGGTCGGCACGGGGGAGGAAGCCGCGGGTGGTGGACACCATGAAGGCTGGGAGGGAGGTGTCGTCTGGTTTGGCGTCTGTGAGGACGTTGAAGGGGGTGACGGGGTTGGCTAGGGAGCCCATTGTGACTTGAGGACAAGGGATCTTTGGAAATCAAAGTGTAGAGAAGATGTTTGAAGTTGAGATGGAAGCTGTTGATGTAAACTCAAAAGACTGGAAAACTCGACCGCCTATATACACCATGGCCGGAATGTATTCCGGCCTCTCCCTGGTCGCATCTTGACCGTCTACACGAGCTAGCAACTCCCCCGGATGGCTGATATCCGACAGATTGATTTCTCTTTGTCATGGAAAGGCACGAGGAGAAGCCACGAGACTGTCACCTTGCTGTCCCGACCATCGTGTCTGGCCATCTCATGGCATCGGGGTCTCGACAAAGAGACAATGGTTTCGAATCAGTATATTGTATGTTCCTGGGCGGCTTCTCATGTCATCCAAGACAACCCTAACCTCAACGTCACCGGTGCGTACCTATGTTCGCTTAAGTCAGTCCAAACACCCAAAATACAGTTCATGCATCCTCACAATGACCAGCTGAAAAAAGATAAACAGCCTCCCAATCTCCCGTCTTCCTGTCGTCACCCTTGCATCCGAATGAAGTGGTGTCGAGTACTTCGTATGCACTATGTAACAGCAACAGACGAGCTCCACCCATTCTCCGGCCATAACCGGCCTCAGCCGGCCTCCCTCCCCAGTTTTTTCCAAGACGCCCGATCGAAACGGCCGGACAAATTCCGGCCGTTATCTCCCGTGGTCGGGGCTTCGTAACGGCCTCTAACGGTGAAAAGAAAACGCTTCTTTGGTTCGTTTATCCACCGATTCGGACCGTTGCGGTGCTCCGTTATCGGTGCCATCTCCTAACCCTTAGCATTTTAGCTAGGTATCAACCCCTCACCCGGCAGGCCGCCATGTCAGCCTCGATTAGGAAGGCGAGAATGTCAAATGTCAACGACAGGGCTAAGGCCAAGGTGGAGCGATCATGAGCTAGGATTCTGCTTTTTAAAACTCAATTTGAACGTCTCACTGTCTGTCATACCGACTCATTAATGCACTTGATTTGATCACAAACCGGTCTCTCTCCGTGCTGTTAACAAACTTACACTTTGGAACCAACCCCACGATCCGGATCCGATCACCTCCACCCCCCCGGCTCCGGCTCCGGTCTCACCACCACTTACACACTCACTCACCACTTACACACTCACTCACCACTTACAGCCACTCACCACTTACACAGTCACTCACCCACCATGACCTCCCCCCAAACCCTCACCCTCTCCTCCGTAAAGGAAGCCCACGCCCTCATCAAACCCTTCATCCACCAAACCCCCGTCCTCACCTCCACCTACCTCAACACCCTCGCCTCCACCCCCCAGACCCCCGAAGCCCTCTCCGCAACAGAATGGTCCGGCCAGGCCCCCGCCCGCCCAACCCTCCGCCTCCATTTCAAATGCGAAAACTTCCAGCGCATCGGCGCCTTCAAAGCCAGGGGCGCCTTCCACGCCATCGAGAGGCTGAAGCAGTCCCCCGACTTTGACCCCTCCCGCGGCGTGGTCACTCACTCATCTGGTATTCACCCCCTTCCCCAACCTATTTACCCCCCCCCCCCCCCCCCCCCCTTTTCCGCCCCTTTGATAACCTCCCCTTGTCATGTCAAAACACTAACCCCCCCACCCCCAAGGCAACCACGCCCAAGCCCTCTCCCTCGCAGCAAAAGAATCCTCCATCCCCGCCTACATCATCATGCCCACCCTCTCCACCCCCTCCAAAATCGCCGCCACCCTCGCCCAAGGCGCCCAAGTCACCTTCTCCGGCCCCACCGCCCCCGAGCGCGAGGCCGCCGCCCAAAAAATCATCTCCTCCACCGGTGCAGTCCTCATCCCCCCCTACGACCACCCCGACATCATCTCCGGCCAGGGCACCGCCGCCCTCGAGCTCCTCTCCCAAGTCGTCCTCCCCACCACCACCACCACGTTAAACGCAATCATCACCCCCTGCGGCGGAGGCGGCCTCCTCTCCGGCACAGCCCTCGCCTGCTCCGAATCCCCCACCACAAAAGTCTACGGCGCCGAGCCCTCCTTCCAGGGCGCGGATGATGCCAAGAGGGGGTATTACTCTGGTCAGCGGATCCCTTCCGTCAAATCCCTCACCGTCGCCGACGGGCTGAGGACGCCGCTGGGGGAGATCCCCTGGGAGATCATCTACGAGAGGAGGCTGGTTGACGGGATGTACGCGGTGACCGAGGACCAGATCAGGGCGGCCATGAGGCTGGTGTACGAGCGCCTGAAGGTGGTGGTCGAGCCCTCGGCCGTCGTCGGCCTGGCCGTGGCGCTGTATAATGAAGATTTTCGAAACATGGTCGAGCAGGAAGGGGGGGAAGGGGGGTGGGATCTGGGCGTGGTGTTTAGCGGTGGGAATGTCAGCTTGGATGCGTTGGGGGAGTTGCTCAAGGAGTGAAACCGCTCTCAAAGGCAGAGAGAAAGAGAGAGAGAGAGAGGTTAGACGAGTCTGGTTTTTGGGAGGATAGATACCAATGGCCATAAACACTTTGAACCACTTGGACTTGGTCGAGTTGAGTGTTACCTACCTATACTTGATATCCAATGGACGTTCCAAAGGTGGATCTATCTCCGTATTTATTAGCCACCCGCCAACCAATAAGAAACAAACACCACTTACCCTACCAAACCACATCACCTCACATAAAATCACACATATAACTTTTAAACAAAAAAGTTCTTTCTCTCCAGGTCAACTCCAAAATGCATTCATCAGGTATATATGTACAGGAACCACCCATTAACTGTAGAAAGAAAAAACAATGAAAAAATGAAAAAACAACGCAATGGCCGCAAAAAACGAATCAAGGCTTTTTTGATCCCCATTTGCCCGAGGTATATCCCGTTCCCTAGTGTTTGGGCACAAGTCCATTTTCCGTGAACCTTTTTTTCTGCTCCCAATCCCATGACCAGAGTATCATAAACTGTTTTTGTTTTCCCGGACCAGAAACCAATCAACCCACCGCCACCAGCACCACCACCATTCACCATCAACACCACATCCACTCCTTCAAAAACACCTTACTTGGTGTTCTCGGGGCGGAGGGCACGGACGGCCTTGCCGGCGCGCCAGATCTCGAGGTTGCGGATCTCCTCGAGCTCCTTCTCGTACTTCTCACGGTAGTCGGGCTGCGAGTTGTACTCGAGCGAGCGCTTGGTCTCGGAGCCATCCTTGACGGAATCGTACAGGTTGTTGAAGACGGGCTTGAGGGCGTCCTTGAACTTGGGGGTCCAGTCAATGGCACCACGGCGGGCGGTGGTGGAGCAGGCGTCGAACATCCAGTCCATGCCGTAGGCGCCAATGAGGGGGTAGAGGGACTGGGTAGCCTCCTCGACGGTCTCGTTGAAGGCCTCGCTGGGGGAGTGGCCGCGCTCACGGAGAACCTCGTACTGGGCGAGGAACATGCCGTGGATGCCGCCCATGAGGCAGCCGCGCTCACCGTAGAGGTCAGAGTAGACCTCCTTCTCAAAGGTGGTCTCGTAGAGGTAGCCCGAGCCAATGGCGACACCCATGGCGATGGCCTTCTCCTTGGCCTTGCCGGTCACATCCTGGTAGACGGCGAAGGAGGAGTTGATGCCACGGCCCTCCTTGAAGAGGGAGCGGACAGTGCGGCCGGAACCCTTGGGGGCGCAGAGGATGACATCGACGTCGGTGGGGACCTCGACCTTGGTGAGATCCTTGAACACGGGGGAGAAACCGTGGGAGAAGTAGAGGGTCTAAGGGTTAAGACATGTCAGCATGACGTTTGTTTTCAGAGAGCCAAAAAGACAGGGATGAGCTTACCTTGCCCTTGGTGATCTGGGGCTTGATATGGGGCCAGGTCTCGGACTGGGCGGCATCTGAGAGCAGGTTCATGATGATGGTACCCTTGGAGATGGCCTCATCGACCTCGAAGAGGTTCTTGCCGGGAACCCAGCCGTCCTGGATGGCATCCTTCCACGACTTGCCCTCCTTGCGGACACCAATGATGACGTTGATGCCGTTGTCACGGAGGTTGAGACCCTGGCCGTGACCCTGGGAGCCGTAGCCGATAAGAGCGAGGGTGTCGTTCTTGAAGAAGTCCTGTTGTAGTAGTAGTCACTCACGTTAGCTATAAATGCCTCTCTCTCTCAGGGGGGGACCAATTGGGACCCAATTGGAAACCCAATTGGTTCAAAATGTGACTCAGAGAATCCAATCAAAACGTACCTGGAGCTTCTCAATGGGCCAGTCGGCACGCTCGTAGACGTCCTCCTTGTGACCGGCAAAGTCGATGGTCTTGACACCGCGGGTCTGCTGCTTAGCAACGGGGGCAGCAGCGCGGGAGACGGCGGCAGCGCGGACAGCACCGGCGGCGGCAACGAAGGTGCGTCTCTGGACGGCGGGGGAGGCCACCTGGCGAGCCAGAGGGCGCAGGGCCTTTTGGAGGTTTCTGGCAGCAGACATGTTGGGTGGTCTGGTCTGGTCTGGTCTGGTCTGGTCTGGGTGGTTGTGGAGTGGGGGGAGGGGGAGGGGATTGGGTTTAGAAAAAAAGAAGGTTCCAAGTTCGAAGCTCGGGGGGAGAGAGGGGAGAGCTGTTGATTATGTAGGAGTTCACCGTCCAAAACTGTCCACCTGGCAGACGCAGTCACCGGAGCTGCGAGTCAGAGTTTTTTTTATTTTTCGGTCTCCCTGCTGCCCTGCCAGCGGCCGTCCAGACCGACTTCGGGGGGACTGGCGTGCTTGAAGGTGGGTTATGGCCCGGATCTGATTGGCCAGGGTGAATCCGGGGCGGCAGGGGCAGCTCAGAGGGTCCACCGTTTCTCAAGCTTGGATCCAGGCTCAGTTAGTCTTGCCAGTGCGAGTGCGGGCGGGTGCGGGGCATTTTCTTTGGGGGCAGCACCTTCGTGGCCATTCTGATAGGGACTGATGTGTGAGCCACAACCGCCGTGCCAGCATTCATTGCTGTCGACCCAGACATGTCCGATGTGGCCGCCGTTGATTGACTCACCCGACTCCGTACCAGCTCCGGGTGTCTCCTGGACCGGCCGGCCTCCGCTTAGCTCTCAGGTCGTAGAGCCGGGAGCCGAGAGCATGGTTCCTGTCAGACTTGGCGCTGTGGAGATTCGGTGACTCTAAATTGGGACCGGAATACATCGGCGCTGCCCTCCCGTATCGGATTGTGATTCCCATGAAAAGAAGCCATAGCACATGTCATGTATGCAACACCATGCCCATGGATATGTAGAAGCCGACGATGTAGGTACATCTCTCAGTAAAACGAACCGCTAGAACCAAGATAAAACACGCACTAAAAATCCACGCAAACACTCCACCAGTCTGTAGTCATAATCATGAAACCCAGCTCTCTTGTCACCCCCCAGCCTGCTGTAGGTTAAGTTTCTCTCTTTCCCCAGGCCCAAGTAGTAGTAGTAGGTATATCCTCCTTCTCCTCCCCTACTTTCCCCCCCTAAATAGCAACCCTATCAAACCCCTCCCCTCTCACGCTCCCCCCCATCATCGCGCTCCTCACATTCCTCTTGAACCCCTCCCTATTACTCCTCAGATCCTCCGCCGCCTCCTTATTCAACGGATCGCTCGCGTTCGGCTCCAAAAACAAAAACTGCAGCCCCACAATCACCGCGTTCAAGTTCAGCACCGGCTTCCAGTCCTCCCTCAGGATGTTCAAGCACACCTTCCCCTCCAGGTCAATGTTGGGGTGGTAGATCTTCTCCCGGCACTGGACCTTGGGGGGCTCGTGCGGGAAGTTGGGCGTGATGTTGAACGTGAAGCTGAACCGGCCGCCCTTGTACATGCCCTCGTCGGGTTCGATGTAGAGGATGAACGAGAGGATGTTGTCCGGGTCGGGGAAGTCGGTCCGCATCGTTGTGCCGAGGGAGAGTTCGCTGAGGTCTAGTATCACGAACGACATATATAAGTTAGTTATATACCCCGGATGGTTGACTGGTGGTGACATGTTTGGAGGACATAATACCCTTTTGCACACGTAATTGCGCCGCCGTAACCTTCTTCTTCTTTGGGCCCCCAGCAGCCCCCGCGGCAGCACCCTCAGAGTTCTCAGCCTTTTGCTGCTCCTTTTTCTGTTGGTTTGGCAGCACACACATCGTCAGCATGTTTGCCCCCTCTATCCTCTTTCTTGCCAGAAGTGTGACATACCATCGACCATATCTTCAACATCTTGCCTGTCTCTTCTTCTTCCCTTCCCCTTTACGTGTGTTTGTCTGTCCTCGGTTCGTCAAGGTAGGTTTGGGGGGGGGGGGGGGGGAAGGCAATAGTTTAGGTCGCGTGCTTCGTGTCCGTCCTTCACGTTGAACGGTTACAATCTCGCGGCGGCTCAAGTTCGGTATTTAGTTCGTAATCACACGCGCAGAAAAGTAAAGAAAAACTCCCAAGCGGCAGGAGGCACAAAATAAAAAAAAACGTAAGTAATTCAGATGAGAGAAGCAGACAACTTTTGGTTTCCCTTTCTACGGTTTAGGTTGGTTGTCTAGACGGTTCCTTCGTTGGCAAATGGAGGGGCAGAAACCCAAGTTCCAGGCACACGGATCACCCACCGCCTACTTACCTTACACTAGGTACCGTACCTACCGCCAACCCTTCAGATGCCGTAATCAAGAAAAAAAGGTGGGGGTAGGTAGATAAGATGCTTCTTTCTTTCCTTTCCTTCAAAACCACCAACGAGGCTTTACTTCCAACAATGAAAATACCATGCTGCCCGCTGCCTACCTAGGTAAGGTAGTCCTACCTGCCCAGTGAATCTACCTACCTCTCTCTCCCATCAGATCAAAAGAATGAACCCAAGTCCACCTAGTCTCCCCCTTCCATTTCCTTTGGGCATTCTTCAGGCTCCATGGCCCCGTGGACAAAAGTGGGGTTCCCTACCCAAAAGGTAGTGGGGTTCAATCTCACCACATGTGCACACCTCGGAGAGCTTTCGGTCACCAAAGCTCCCCCATCACCGAACATCGGTCATCCATCAGCAGCGACAGGCCCCGTCGATGCTGACGATCCCTGATGGATAATCATCGGAGCTGAAATAACATAACATCGGAGCTGATCTCATGTCGAGGTCCGGTACTCGCACACACCGTAGCTGTGTGTATGTAGTATGACGCATCTAGATAGAGTCGATAGCCTCGGTGAGAGGGAAATATGGTCGAAACAACTTTCTAATTTCCCCTCTTCTCACCTTCTCCTTTGACAATGTCATGTCGAATTGTGAGATGTAATTATAAAAGAGTTGTAGTATATATCCCGTCCATACAAACAGCCATTGTCAATCGACAACAACAACAACAACAACAACACCACTCTAAAACACTATACAATGAAATAGCATCAATTAACACATCAACATCAGAAAAAAGCAAACGCCACCGCCAAATATGCCGCTCACTCTCCATGTCATGACATCCGCTCCTTTAATTTTCTCTCAAAATCGCAACCGCACTGCAGAAAAAAACCAACAAATACAAGATTTATATCAACCCATCCCTTCCCACTTATTCCCCCTCCCCCTAGGCTACAGCAATTAAAACAAAAAATACCCTTCATGTTTTTCTCTTCTCCATGATCCCCCCGCGCTTCGTAAAGTAATGACGTGAATTATTTTTCCTTTCCCCTTTCTCCCCCCAAAAGTTGACCCCGAGCCAAACCGATCTTTCCAGAGATGAGTAGTAGTTAGAGGATACGGGAGAAAAGTCGTAAGCCAGAACGGGAGACTGGAGGTGTGTGTTGGTATTCGTACAGGTCCCGCCCTGAAGTACTCTGCGCCTGCGCTCGCAGAAAGCCACCAAAGACAAACGCTTTAACGCCGGGCAAAGCAGCACATGATACCGGTCCTGCCGAGGAACCAACAGAAACCGATGAAGCGGACGATAGACAGACCGGCAGTGGCAAACAGGAGGAACTTGAAGAACCAGGCGGTTCTGGCAGTGGCATTTCGCTGGAAACAAAGTTAGCATCTCGAAACACCAAGATATCAAACATGAAAAGAGAGTGTGGACATACCCCGGCGCCAAAAGACGAATCAAAGTTCTCACTGGTAATAACCACAGCCAAGAAACAGTTGGAAAACAACCACATCACCACCAAACTCGTTCTGAAAGACTTGTACGAGTCCTCCAGCTCCTTGGTCTCGGGAGCCTCTTCCTCCTTGTACGGCGCAAGAGCTCTTCTGACAGTCTGCTCAAACATTTGATCAATATCTTCCTGCGGCTTCTCAATCTCCTCCACCAACACTTCGTCCTTCTCGCCCTTGGTAACCTGGGCCGACGGCAGCGCGTCGTTCTTGTCTGAACCCTTGGTACCCCACGACACATCGTGCCAGTTGTTGAAGGCATACACCATCAGGATGTTGATGTACGTCGACATGAGCAGCATGTAGTAGGGGAACGAGTGGAACATGTGCCAGGGATCCAGGTACATGAAGGACGCCAGGAAGTAGAGACCATAAATGGTGATCAGGGCCACGAGAATAACACCAGCCGCTCCCGTACCACCAAACAAGGACTCCATCGCATTAGACGCATTGTCCAGTTTGATTTGGTCTGCGATCGGAATCTGGAAGGCCTGAACGACGAGGTAAACCGAGAGAATGAGGATGTAAGCCTGGATCATTGCAAAGAGCACATAAGACGTAATGTACGTCCACTTGGAACCCTTTGGTCTGTTGCCCAAGGCCAGGATAAACTGCAGAATGACGAATGCCAGATAGAGATACTGTAGGACCGCGTTGAAGATAGGTGTGACCGTGTCGCCGAATGGCCAAGCGTGGTGGAGCGCCGATGTGTTAGAAGCGGGCACCGGAGTACCGACGAGATCCATGATGACGGTGGTCGTGAGATAGTACGAAGAGAGCGAGAACCAGGTGAAGATGACGTTGAGGACGTTGTAGATGAGCTGAATGTGGAAGAAGAACATGCGGACGATGTTGTGGCCAGACTTGTACATGCGCCCGAAATGCATCAGCGAGTACAAACTGGCTGCAAAGGAACCGTTCAGCCAACGACGACGCTGCGAGATGAATTCGGGAGCACCTTCGGGCACATCCGTCTCACCCTTGGCTGCCTTGATGTAGCTCAGATGCCACTTTTGACCAGCCTTGGCCACCAGCTCGAAACACAAGATACGATCCTCGGCCAAGAACATGTTCTTCTTGAAGATGTTCATGCCCTCGATACCCTTCTTGCCGAGCTGCTTGGACAGAGTGTGATCACCGTGGAAGTACTGTTCTAAAGGCCGGCCCATAATCGCTCTGAAGCGGTAGGCTGAGAAAGCACCGGGCAACACACTGACGTAACCGAAAGCGGATTCGAGAGGCTTGTCCAGAATGTTGGAAATCTTGTACTCGAAGTTCTGGACCGCGACGAGAGGGTTGAGCAGCTTCTTGCCGCCCTTGCCTGAGAAAAAGTTAGTCTATGGCTCTTTCACTAACCCCAACCCTACTTACCCAACATTGCGTGAATCTCACCGCAAGCACCACCGAGATCCTTGTCGTTGTAGAAGCCCTCCCAGAGAGCAAGCAGGGACTTGGGGCTGGGCTTGGTACCAGCATCGAGCAAGATGCACACCTCTGGGTTCAGGATACGACCAAAGGCGTTGAACAGCCAACGATGCGAGTTGATCTTCTTGCTGTTTTGTTGTTTCAAGCAAAAGATGAACTGCACTGGTGGGAGAGTGGACGGGCTGTCGTCTGTTGGCCGGATGAGCTGCTGGTTTGGTGTGACGGAGAGCTGAGTGGTGTACTCGAAAATATGGGCAACGGTGTTGTTTCCGTCGACATCCTTCTTCACCACACCATCCTGGTATACACCAATGGTGGCAAGCACGTCAAGAACGTTCTTGTCGACCTTCTCGATACCGTCGAAGACCATGCAGACTACAATCTTTTGCCAGGCAGGACCACCCCGGTTCCAGAACGACGACTTCTTCAGGTTCACTATGTCCCTGATATTCTGCATGACGCCATGGAGAGTTCTCGAGAGGAGCACCTTGTCTTCGTTGTAGTAGGTAATGGCAATAAGGAGCTCCGTATGCCGGTTGTACATGCGGGGGCGCAAATCGTAGCCATTCTTGAGGGTGAAGTCGTTGGGATCGCAAGTGGCCGCGGTGTAGCGCATCTTGAAGAACTCCTCATTTTGGCCCTCGACGTCTCTGTACTTGGGCTGCACGGCGTTTCTGATAGCACTGGGCACTGGGTAGTCGATGCTCAGAACGGAGCCCTGGACGAGCTTGACCTTTCTGGTAGCATAACGCTTCAAGCCACCAGCTGGGGCAGCATTTGGGTTTTGACGTTGAATCCAGCTCTCGTCGGTGTCCACCGAGGATTGTCTATTGATGTAGCCATCGCCACCGCCGAAACCTCCATTGCCCGGCGCTCCGTACTGGGGGGCACCGGCATACTCGTTGGTGTATCCGTGGGGAGGGGGGGTGGGCTGAGCACCGATGCCAACCCGCGTAGTGCCGGCATTGGGTGTGTACGACTCGGTCAAGCTGTATGCCGAGACAGGACGAACTGGAGGAGTTCCGGCGCCTAACCGACTGTTGTCGTACGCCTGGTTATCGTTGAGGAGAGAGGCCTGGACTTCATCGTCGTTCTGCCAATTCGATCCGATATTAGTATTGACCAAAACCACCTTGTCTGTCAGCCCCCAGAGGTTGCCATCTTACCTGTCCATGGGGACCGCCGAGGTTCTGTAGTGGGTGGTCTTCATAACCGTCTCCACGGCCACCAGCGCCGTGGTACGCCATGCTGGAGTCGCGGCTCGCTGTTGCGAGAAATAGCTGAAATCAAGATCTGCTCAAAGGACGGGAATATTATAGATATTTTGCAAGATTCTCAGGTTCGCTGGATCGTCAAGGAGCTGTTCGTAGGGAAATCGCGTATGTTAGTTAGGTCGAGGTTTGTTTGGTTGTTGTTGGTTGACAGGTCGGTCAAAGAAAAAGAGACGACGGATGAAGCTTGGCGCAGTTGCAGTGCGAAACGTCAGCTGCCGTTACGAGTCGTTCTGATACCCAATTCCAGGGCACGGCAGGAAAGGGGAAGCACCGGTGACCGAGTGGCACAGGGACGATATTCTTGCTGGGATGCTGCTCAGCTGGTGGCAGCAACAGCGGTGATGTCGGAGGTCTAGTGTAGTGTAGCAATGACGGTATTCTAGGAATCTGCCGTCTCTAAAGGAGAAAAAGGAAAAGTCAAAGTCGAGCAGACGTCTCAAAAACCTGATTCAACAGCTCTCAGGAGACGGCGGCCCTGTTATGAAAGCTGTGGTGAAGGGGGCCTGTGGCTGAGCGACAGGGATGCGCGCGAGGTGCTCCACCGCCCTCTTTGCTAGCCAGGGATGGCCGCGACTGCGAGCGCTCACTGGTGACTGGCTCGCTTTCGACCCGTTCCAGTTGCTGCCCACCGTCCACCGCCCACAGCCCGCCCACTCGACGAACGCTGGAAGAAACCGACGTCAGTGCCCAGGTGCTGCCCGTCGCCGTCTTTCCTTTCTTCGTCTGCCAGGCGGCCCCCTGAGTGCCGAGCAGCTGTCACCCTGTCCCGGCACTCAACATCTCGTTTCCCATCTCAGGAGTGTTTCATGGTCCAAGGAACAACAATCTTTCCAATGTTGAATCTCCATGAACCCTCAAAAGACCCCTGGGGACATACATGACAGCTTCTTCTGCCTCTGCACCTCAGTCTGCAACTACCAAGTAGCTGCATCCATCTTTTTTCAGTTTCCACGGCGACTGGGCGGTGCTCCACAGGTTGCAGTTCTGGCAGCGTTTCTTCGCACAGTCTAGACCGCAGCCGCGGGTACTGTGCGTCGGTGCCGTTTAACTCCAGATCGCCAACCAGCCAACACGGGCCTAGCCTTTGATTTTCAGGGTCTTCGCCTACTGAGCACTGTTGACCCATCACTTGTGAGGCATCACGGCCTCATTGTCATTCTAGGTATCAAGCATCTCATAACATTCAATACAAATGACCGTTCAGAGTAGTGTATTCGTTCCTTGTTGAGAATCGAGTTGGCTTTGTTCCTATGGGTACTCATGCAGCTCCCCTGAGGCCTGAAACAACTCACCCGCTCAGCGAATGCATGACGTCCATCATTCCCTCCACCGCGCCCATCATTTCTGATCTCGTCAGTCTGGAACGTCTTCAGACTGGCACCAACTGGCACCCGGTATTCTCAGCTGCAACTATGTACTCATATCGTGGACAAATAAATAAACTGAGAAAGGCATCCAGATAGTTCAACCCATCTTCTTTTTTGTCCAGACAGCCTCCCCAACTGAGGTCGAAAAAGGGTTCAATCTTGCAAACGGTTTCTCTTGGCAACCGGCGCGGCTGCAACAAACAGGGGGGCCAACTGGGGGCCAACTTTATTTGGGATTGCGGAGGGACAAACGGAATATCAAAATCTCCCCCTCTCCTTTTTTTCCCTTCCTTTTTTTCCCTTCCTTTTTTTGCTGTTGCTTTTCTCTTGCACGACATCAACAGAAAACTGACGCCTCGTTGCTTGCCACGCGTTGCACAAAATAGAAAACTTTTCCTCTCACGAACAAGCAGCATACTACCTTACCTTAGCTATACCTCCGTATGTGCCAACCATACGGAAGCCGGGTATCCACCATTACGAACTCGCCGCATGGCTGTCGCTGTCGTTGGATTACTATTATCTTTTTTGCCCGATCAAACGTTACGATCTCACAGATCACGGATCTCCATCATGGGGCAAAAAAAACAACCCGGGGGCCAAAAATAGCTACTCTGGCACTCTGGCACCTATCCGTAAAGAAAAGAAAAAAGTCGGGCCGGCAAAGACGGTCTCAGATGTACGGAACCCTACCGAGCCCAGATCATCCCAAAGCCTACCAAAGCAACGAGCATTCCATATCCAGTTGTTGCTGTTGGATGGTGGCGTGCTTGCGTAGTGAGGCTGAGCTGACGCTAGTGTACTGCTGCCCGTGATGGAGGTGCCGGCTGCTCGGATCCCGCCCAGCCTCGTTCAGATCACACTTTGGACGACTAAGATTCGCTGGGTTCCCTCACCAAAATTGGAGGTGGCTTTCATGTGAATGCACGAGCTGTGCATTCTTCACGAACTGCCCATCTTACACAGCGGCCGTGGGAATGGCAGCAGCCCCGGCTCATCTGGTTGTTGTCGTCTTGTCTGGTCTTACCGCTGGAGACCCCTGATCTCCCGTTCCTCGTGAAGCGGCCGGTAGGATTGTGAAATCCCGTCGGATCTCCCACTGTGATGTATGTATGGCCTTGGGGGGGGGTCTGTTATTTTGTTTCGTTGTTTTGTTTCAATCCCTCTTGCTTCAACCCCGTTGGACTTGAAGTTGCATTCGTCGAGGCTCGTCTCACAAGATCTTGTAAGCGCCTCTCAAGTCCGAGGCGGATGCACGGAATCTCTTGTCGAATAATATCGTTCTTCTAGCGCTGACGGAATAACAGGACCCTGCCATGGAGCGCAAACTTCGGACGTGATTGATGCGTTGTCAATCATCCTTCTACCAACGTGCACAAGGAAATCCTTCTCGATGTGGTGAGGTTCAGTGTAAGTCCACAGCCAACCCAATCTTAAGCACAGCGGCATATGGGCTTGGTTGCGGCTCACAAGGCTTAAGCCACTCCTGTTTGAGGGTTCAGGGTCCAAATGTTTTTGAAGCCACGGTCAGGATCTCGGAAGCCTCAAAATCCACATGTAGCAGTAGTTCACGGTTCGAGCCGTCGGGGGAGCTCTCGGACGGTACGGAGTGCTCCGCTGCTGAGCACGGGTGATGCTCCGAGCGATGCTGCCAACGTCCAAAGCATAGACCTCTTATCTTGTAAGATCGTAGGTCCGGTCGATCATTGAGTATTTGACATCCGGCTGCGCCATGTCTATTACCCCATCCCAACGCTTGACAGATGCAATGTCAACGCTACCGGCTGTCCCCTGACTCTCAGATGGGTCCGATTCGACAGGCCCATCGGACTCGACACTGTGAGACGGTCAAACTTAAATCTTTTGACATGAATGCAAATCTGCGGCTGTCTGGTTTCCCGCATCAAAACCTGGAGTTGAGATGAACGGTGGCTTGAAGGGGCGCCCAACGATGACACGCATCCGCACATCAGACAAAGACATCACCACAATTGCCACCACTACCAGGGAAACAGACAGCCAGCTTTATATCAACCACATTTCCAAGCCAGAAAGCATTGCGTTTAGCCTAAAGCCCATGGTCCACGATATAAGTCAGGTTTCAAGTACACACCCACCACAACTTGGCTGACTACTAGCTACCACTCGGGACGTGTAAATGCAGCGTAACATCACCCACCCGGTTCCCTTTCCGACGATATAGTGCTCCCTTCCCTACTTTTATGCTCGGCGGTAAAATCCATGCAGGAAGACGAGAATGAGAAAACACTATATCTCTGAACATTTCATGCGGGTTACTATCGGGGGATATGAAATACGAAGATGACAGTTGGGGTCTGGTCTGGACTGTACTGTACTATGCCGACAACAATACGGGCTCACGCGGGAATAACGACATTGAAGGTCTCTGGATATCAAATCTAAACAATAGCTTTCATGCATCAAGAACCTCATGATACTCACAATGATTGAATGTTAGAACAAAAGGCTGAGGTCTCCAACCCTCCAACCAACAACAACATAGGATATCCCTGTGTTCCCATCTCGTGTCAAGTCTCCCCCGAACAGCTCAGAGTCACGGATATCCACATATCCATCAGAAACACGCAACCCGAAACACACCTCACAGCTGGGAACCACCGGGATTTGCCCGGTATATTATCCCGAGACTGTTCTTTCTGTAGGTAGCGGAAGACTCGGACGGACATAACATAACAACATCGCATGTTTTTTTGTCTACTCGGCTTTTGGGCAAAAAGACTTTGTGTGTCTCGGGTGTATATTATTACTCAGCTTTGTGAACTTGACCGAAACAGAATGGCACAGCTAAAATGGTATGTACATCAATGGCGGTGGTTGGTTGGATTCCTCATCAGTTGGTTGGACCTTGGGTTAATAAGGTCAGCAATAACAGTGCACAAGGCACCACACCACACCACCGCAGGTCTGCAGGGGAACTATTTGATGGTTGTTGTTAAGAAAAGAACTGTGGCTTGCGGGAGGAAGGGGAGATGTGTCCAATCAACAACGACCTCGAATTGGGGGCAAAAAAAATATCTTGAAATCCAGACACATCTTCCTGACAGATATCTTGATTTTTCTCTCTCACACAGCTGTATGTAGTGTAAGAACAAGTCGTCGTCGTCGTCAACGCGGGGTCGGGAATCCATAAATTGAATGCGAATTCAGAATTGATCTGCAACCCGTGCATTCGTATGGCTTCGGGATTTCGAAAAAGGCGTTGAAACCTCTGGCCTGGGCGTGGGCGGTGATTGGACGGAGGGGACTTAACATATGGGGCCGTGACTTGGCGATGGTGGGCTGGGCTGAGTGGGTGGGACCTGTGCCGAGTGGTGGTGGTGGTGGTTGTCGCGGGGAAATCCTCTTTTGGGAAGGCGAGAGGTGTTAGTAGTGTTAAGCGAATTTCATGCGATGTGTTTGGGCTGTGGCAAGTAGAGCCGATAACTCTCATCAGTGAGGCAATTTCATTGTGATGCTGTTGTTGTTGTTGTTGTTGACAGAGATGAGGATGAGGATGAGGATGAGGATGGTGAAGACCTCATCAATTGTTCTGGAAAGGCACCACGAGTGTACATAATGCCGTGCCACAAGAGGGAATCCAGGGGCCAGGCCAGGCGTGGTTGATCGAGCGAATGGGGCGCTGGCGTGGCCCTCCAGGACGTTTTCGCTAAACCGCTGCGGGGCGCCTGAGTGTGGCTCTGCCCTCCTGACTGGTCCCTTGGCCAAATTGAGGGAGTTCAGCCAAATCCTCCACCCTTCCCGCCTTTCTTGCCTCCTGTCGAGGTTCCTGGCGTCCGTCCATCTTCAACCGACCACCACCACCGCGTGCCTGTTCCATATCTCACTTGTCAAGAAATTCTGTCGATCGTCCCATTTCTTGCCGTCGACAGCCCAGCAAATTCATTCAATTCCCTTCTATTTTACTCAAAAATCAAATGTGTTCCCTTCTTTACTGAGCTAGTCTCAACCGTCACTCGTTTCAAACTCATCCTGATACCTACTCCCTCCCGTCTCTGCTTGCGCCCGCCGCCGAGTGCGAAACCCGACCGACGACGCAAACCACCACCATTATACCCTCCTCTTCTTTTTGCATTTTCCTCATCTGATACGATTGAACCGTCGAATTGCATCCTTGCCATCTGATTTTTCTGGCATCACAAACGAACAATTCACGCGTGTGGAATAGATCGACGTTGAGCAAGTGGTCCAGGCTTGGCCCGTTACACATCCTCGAGATCGGCACAGCGTAACGAACAGGTCTCCCAAAACACCAAACAGCATCGCCCTTTTTATATATTCCTCACCCCGCCTCAACGAACGTCTCAGGTTTCTTGTTCACAATGGCCGACATTCTCGGCTCTGATGGCACGGCGGCCATGTCCTTCTCGACGCTATGGAAGCGCCAGGAGATCTGTGTTCAGTGCAACAAGGGACAGCAAGCCGCCTGCCCAGATGGCTGCGACCAGACGACACATGAATGCATCATGATCCCCGAGACGTGCAAGCAATGTGCTCATATGATCTGCCAGCCTCTCGACCCAGCCATGCTACCCTCGGCACCCTCGCAGTCGTCGACCAACGTCGGCGCCATCGCTGGTGGAGTGATCGGTGGTATCGCAGCCGTTGTCATTCTCTCGTACTTGGTATGGAGGTTTTGCGTCAAGTCTAGGAGGCAGCAGCAACCGGTTGCGCAGGAGGTCTGGGAAGATTCAGCCGAGCATATGGATGGAGAGAAGAACTTTGCCCAACGCCGGGACTATCGCGCCTCTACACACACCGTTCACTCGATTGCCTCCACCGTTCTTACCCGCGCTTCGAATATCATCCAGATCGCTTATATCCCCGGCGTCACCAACAGAGCCACGGCCTCGCCGACAGTTCTGGTCCCTCCCGTTCCGCCAATTCCTGCCAATCACTCGCAGGCCGGCACTCCCTCGAGCACCGAAGATCAGCATTTCTTCATCCCCGGCGACCTGCGCGATTCCACCTACTCTGGCATCTCCTCCTTCACTGATCGTACTTCTTACGCCCGGACCTCGTACGCCCCGCGCTCCAGCGTGGCATCCACCATCTATGGAAAGAGCGCCGTTGTTGTGGCTCCCGCGCAGACGGGTATGCGAGCGAAGCCGGCCATGGTTAGTGTCCGGTCGGCCAACTCCAACAACTCTAGCGGCACCGCCACTCCCCCGGTTCCTACTGTCGACTACGAGAAGTACTCTTCTCTCCGCCCACCAAGCCCCGCCAACAGCACTTTTAGCGTTGGGTCTACTTTCCTGAACAATGCCAGCACTCACACGGCCACGCCAGCCAGAGCCATGGTTGTTCGTGTTGGAAGCATCAAGAAGTTGAACGGCAACAGCACCAGCAGCAGGGCGAGATCAGAGCAGGATACACTCTCCTCACCCATCACTGTCTCTGGCGATACCTACAGAGACTCCACCGCCGCCACCATCATTGTTGACTCGCCACAAACGAACGACCTCGGACCGTTTTCCGACCCACCGAAGCCGTCTCACACCAACAGCATAAGCAGTAACAACCTCAGTGCTGTCATTGAGGAGGCCACACGACGGGCGTCTCAAAGAGACTCTTCTGTACCAGTGAAGAACAGGGAAAGGAGTCCGTTTGGTGACGAGCACGCCGCGCCATGATGTGTTTTTTGAGTGGCCTTTTTCTTTTGATGTGTTTTTGACTTTTGTGAATTGACGATATCCTGGGATTTTTTTGGGGAACAACTTACTCTACTTCTTTGTGATCTATTTTTTGGATGAAACGGTCGTGGATTTTTTTATTTTCTTATGTTTGGAATTTCTTGATATATCAGACCTCTTGAAAATGAAGGGGCGAGAACAGATTAAGAAGCGGGCGTTAAAATGGATGTTTGTGTATCTTCTCTGGGTTGAGGGGTATGACAGGCCTGCGGTGAAGCGGGAATGGATATCTGCCTGAGTGCGTATTGGATTCTTATGGGGCGAGAGTTTAAGAAGGGGGTTTTATGATATAGCAGGGAGAGAGGTTCCAATACATGCGTTGTGGGCTTGATTTGATGTGTTGTGGATGTGACTGGGTCTGTGTTGATGTGTCGTTGGAGTGAATGCCTGAGTTCGTGCTCTGCGTGTGTTGACTTGATCACCTTGGACATATCCAACCTTTCTAACAGGTCTTTTTCATCATGGGTCTATTTTCGCTCTTTGCCACCAAAAGGTTGACGAGATGTCAAGCATGAAGCATGGCTCCGGGTAGATTAGCCAGGGCTCTATGAATGGGCAAGCTCTTGAGTCACGAACAAGAGACTATTCTAGCGGCGAATAACAAGAGACAGTAAAACTATCCCTTTAGGCGTCCTTTGGAGGGGCTCTTTAGAAAATCAGGGGTGGTGAAGCTTCCCCGGGTGTGGGAATGTCTTTGTATATGCATGCCTACCGCCTCATCGCCGGCCTGGTTCAATGTCTGAGAGAGCTGACAGAGTATGGAACTCTGGATTTGGTTCGGTCTGCCATCTCCTTCTTTTACGCTAAAAGTTTTCCCAAAAGAGAGTGCATGTTGTGCGGAAAATGGAAAGATGGGATTGGTTGGGATGGTATGGAGGTTGTCTCCTTCTTTGACGCTAAAATATTTCCCAAAGAAAGTCAGGTGCTATTGGCTTGAGAAGTTGGGCCCCTGCTGGCATGCCTACCTGTAGAGTGTCTTTTCGGTACCTATCCCTCCTTATTTTTGAGAACACTTAACATATGTATCTCTGAAAAGTGTCGGCTCCGAGTATGTCCGTCACAAGTTCCTTAGTACCTTAACCTACTTTGAGTATATAAACATAGGTAAGATAGAGCAGCATCCCCTTCTTGTTAGGTATCGTTGCAAACTTGTCCTGAAGAAACTTCCCCAGCTCTGTTACCAACCTGGAAGAGAGCAAGCATATCCAACATACTATCCTGGCAGAAGCTCCCGGGTCCTGGTGCGAGGCTGTCAACGCCTGGTTTGTATGTTTGGTTTAAAGCTAACCTAGCATCCACATTGGTCAGTTCGTCCCGAAAACATCTCCTTCTTTGACGCTAAAATATTTCCCAAAGAATTGGGGGGGGGGGGGCTAGGGGCGCAATCGCAGCCTCAAGACCAGCTACATATGCAGTGACCACCTTTCTCGGGTGAGATTGGCCAGATCTGACCCGTAAACATCTCTTTCTTTGATGCTAAAAGTTTTGCCCAAACGGTAATTCTGGCTCCCCGGCAAATTCCATTTTCCTTTTTTGGACGCAAGGCCAGACTTGCTAGACGGAGGGAGGTCTCTGTCTGTGTAAAACCACAACACTTTTGCTCAGCGTTCGCCCAAACATCCACAGTGACGGACTCACTCTTTTTTCTGCATTTGGAAAGTTTGCGCTTTCAGGGTTCTCATGATATTGCCAAGAGATATTTGGACGCTCGTTTGGGTATGATACTAGGCCAGGCTGCTTGTCATTTCGTGTGAAGAAAGTTATAATGTCTCTGACTATAGATCATCTCTGGGGACTTCCAAGCCAGATATCTTTCCCTTTACATAGACTCTATCATCATAACTTCACTCACCATGTACGTGTACTTTGAATAGAGACGATGTTTGTTAGACACTCCAAGAACCACCACCATTACAAGACCTTTCTGCCCAAGTGTGGGTTTGCTTAAAACAAGTACACTTTGCAATTGTCCTCTTCTTTAACAAGCAAAGACTATCCAAAGTGCACACACCCACCTCCCTAAACCAAACCCATCACTGTCAATCAAGACCGCTCTGAACCAAAGTCCATCCATCCCCTATGGGTATCTTCCAACAAACCTAACCCACCCACAGAAAAACCCCCATTGAAATCTCAACCATCCACCCCCCCCAGAATCATCCAAGGCATTTACCTACCTACCTATTCCTCCCAACCCCAACATCCATCCCAGCCAGATCAGCACCTATCTACGGGCAGCCGCCCACAACAGCCTGTAATCTACCTACTTACCTACCTAGCTACCTTAGGTATGTACCTAGCCACACCCCCCACAACCACTCTTTCTACCCACCACCACCACAGTCTTCACCTCCTCTCCCCCATTATCCCTCAGCAACCCATTACCAGCCACCGTCTACATAATCAGAGTCTGTGCTTGTACATCCCTACCTTAATTAACCAAACCTAGGTAGGTATTCCCCGACGCCAAAACAGCCCCCCCCCCCCCCAAAATCAAAAACTTAACCACGGCAGCGTCTACGTTTGAGATACATACGGTAGGTAACGTCCAGAGGATCGAGGACGATCCCCATCCCTTTACTCCCCCCCCCCGCCCCCCCGTGCCCCGAAACCCAGAGACAAGAACAAAAGCAGAAAAGTACAATTTGTGTATTGAGGCTGAAACGCTGGATTTGGTTCTCTTCCTTTGGAACCAAGTATACATCGATGAAACCGTTGTAAATTCTTGCTTTTTCGCTCTGGGGGTGGGTGGTGAGTTGTTCTATTGGGGTGGTAATAGAGAGAAAAACCAAGTCGGATGGTAAGCTGTCTAGGTACCGTAGATGCAGATATCAAACACTTTTCCCGAGACGGGGGGAAGATATAGTTTGACAAGATCTGTCACGAATGGAACAGAGAGGAACTGGCCATTGGGATATTGGCTAAAGCAGGGTTCTGTCAGCTTTTTGAGAAACGAAAAGAGGGTGGGAAATGTCAAGAGGTGGTGTGATTAGGGGTGTTCAAAATGGTGGGAATATTTCAGAGTTTTGGGGGATGATAACACACATAGTTTCAAGGAGAAATACGTTGCCATAGAGTACCTAGATAAACTATAGGTGCACTACTCTTATTCTGGTTGTACATGTTTGTGTTGGCTCGATTGTTGGGCATATATGTTGTAATATATCTTGTCAGGTAGTCAGTGTATGATGTTACCTACGTCGTTTAGCTGCCCTGTGACATGATCAATAACTCCGACAAGCTCTTTGTATTCCCAATACTTCCTCTGAAACTTACATTATAATGTGTTGTCCGAGTCTTTTGCCATTGCTGATCTTTACTCCCCAAGTTCGCACATGCAATCCTTCCAAAGTCGTGATTCAGTTGGCTCACCTAACCGTTACAACCCCGAGCATTCCCGGCTTAGACCCAGGCAGTCAGCCCCTTCTTCCCCTCACCTACACCAAGTCTTAAACCCGAGTTCATGACTCTCTCTCATCAACTCACCCCTCCACTTTATACAACCCCCATCACCACTTGCCAGGTCACAACCGCCTAAACCCCCCAAAATGCCCGACCCCTCCCTCACCGGCGTCAAAGCCCTCACCTTCGACATCTTCGGCACAGTCGTCAACTGGCGCCCACACATCACCTCCACCCTCCAAGCCCTCTCCACCCCCTCAACCGCTCACATCGACTGGCCCCTCTTCGCCCAACAATGGCGCCTCTCCCACGGCCGCTTCTGCGGAACCTACACCCCCTCCCCCTCCAAACCCTTCAAAACAACCGACGACCACCACCGCGAATCCCTCCCCACCCTCCTCTCAGACTTCCACCTCCCCCCCTCCACCTTCTCCCCTTCCCAAACCAACCAGCTAGTCCAAGCCTGGCACCACCTCCCCCCCTGGCCTGACTCCCCCGCCGCCATCACCAAGCTAAAAACCCGTTTCAAAACAGCCACGCTATCAGACGGGAACATCTCCTGCCTCCAAGACCTAGACAAAACCGGCAACCTGGGCTACGACGAGATCTTCTCCTCGGAGCACTTCAAGGCCTACAAGCCCCACCCGAGCGTCTACCTCGGAGCCTGCCAGAAGCTGAACCTCGAACCGGGACAAGTAGCCATGGTGGCCGCTCACCTGGGCGACTTGGCCGCGGCAAGCAAACTCGGCTTCAAGACCGTGTACGTCGAGCGTCCTGGCGAGGAGAGATGGTCTCCCGACGAAGAGCGGTACAAGAAGGCAAAGGACTGGGTAGACCTCTGGGTGGGACTTGACTCCGAGGGAAAGGGTGGTTTGGGGGAGGTGGCGGACAGGCTGGTTGGTGGAGAGGAGTAGAAAAAAAACATATGAGATGTGATATGAAGCGAGGCTGTATGTACTGTGTGCCGAAAGCGGCTCGTCGGGAGCTCCCATATCAGATCCCCCAGGGGCCCAGACTCCCCGAGACGATAGATGTTTGATTTATGCGTCCCCCCGCATTGACAGCTGGTCTCGTGAGCTTTGCCAAGGAAGAATATATCAGGAAGGATGTCATAATATGATTATTCGAGAAGTCAAATGGGAGGACTATTGAAAGTCTTTGAAGACTACCCAGTCGATGCTACGTGGCAGAAGCAGAATATGGTCTCAAAAACAACTAGATCTTAAGACTACAGAGAATCTGGGGCAAGACAAGGTATCCAAGGAGGCTCCAGTCACTTGAACTGAGGGTTACACTTGGCCGTTCTGCGGCAAGGCAGAATGGTTATCGTGAGCGTACAGACGTACAGCAGGAGGCGTCAGACTTGAAGGGAAAGCCCACCCGATAGACAGCGGATGATGGCCCCGTTTGAACAAGCAGGCTGCAGGTGGAATATAGTGTGTGACGGGGGAAGCAGCAGCGTCGATGCAGATAGTTTGACGCCGCATAGCTCCGGTACCTCCGCTGGCTGCATGGAATCGAAGCTAGGGAAGCGGGGAGGGAGCTTGCCGCTGTAAGTTGGCAATCTATTTGTTTTGTGCCACGATCTCGTGTCTGTCTCGACATATGTTGCCGCCCCGAGGCATGTACACGCGGACAGCCAGCCAGCCAGCCCTCTCCCTCCCGGGCCGAGCGACGAGACCGGCTGTTGTTGGGTATTTGTAGAGGTAGGTGTGAGATCGCCGTGACCACCGTGTCGTCCCGGCGATCTTGCTGTTCTTTGTTGCAAAAAGTCACAAACATATGGTCACCAACCCCAGATCGATCTGGACCGTTTGTTTGCCGCAAGATGCGTGGACGCTGCCGTAGAGCGCGGCTAATCGTCTGCTCTTCTTGTCTGCTCACCAGAGAACCCGATGTCGGTGGCCACCCAATTGGAAGAGGAAAAGAAGACAAAGCGGCACGGTTTCCACGTTGGGCATTGGTTGAGAGTACCGGGTTTGTTACAGAGACCTGGGGAATGTAGAGCGATAACCCTTGACTAGACACATGCTGTCCCGCAATCCTCCCGCCGTCAAAGTACCCAATACATTGGGTTACATGGGTCGGGGGCTGCGGGCAACCGCCTGGTCATCTGCACCTGTAAGGTCTATCGAGAGCGAGAGGCTGACAAGTTGAAGCTCTGCTCTGAGAGGTGAGGTGGTGCCCTGCAGACTCGAGGCCACGGCAATGCTGTGTTGGCCGCAGGAAGGGAGGTTGAGGGCCGCATGTTGCGCCAACGGGTCGGCACCAGCATCCGGGCTATTTGTTGTACGGAGTATCTGGACTCTCTCCTCTATCGAGAAGTCGAGATTCAACCGCACGACTGTTTTACCCACCCCCGGCTGGTGTTGGCATGTGTCTAACGTCTTTAGCCCTGATGCCGGGCCGGATCAGCAACTGCGAATGCCGGCCAGCCAAGGGCAAGAGTGTTGAAGTCAAAAGGGCTGGATGGCTGGAGGTCTGTCTGATGCTGCTTGGCGAGATGTCATGTTCTGCAATCTGTCTTGCATCGGAACACAGGCCTGGCCAGGCGGTCGAGCGAAGACAGGACCGCTCGCCTTGCGGGCAGCCAGTGGTGGAGAGTGGGGCCCTCTAGTGGTAGCGGGAGCGCGCTCGTGCCAGTCCGAGGCACCTGCACCTGCACCTCACTGACATCCTCTCGGTCCTCCAACATCAGGACCGTGTGCCGCGAATGGATCGAGTATGGTAAGGCACTTCAAGTTCCCTGCTCCGTTGCGCCGTCCAACAAGTTGGAGATGTTCACCTTTCCCAGCCATGCCAGCCTCGACTCAACGGACCCGCCGGATGTGCTGGGGCAGGTCCTGGGCTCTGAATACCGTATGCTGGCTGTCCATCATAGGGCCTGGGTCACCTAGGTTCCCGAGTCTTTGTTAATGAGGATTGCCCACGGCAGTGCGGTGACCCGGTGAGAGAGAGAGAGAGAGACAGAGAGACAGAGAGACAGAGAGACGGGGAGAGGTTCCAAGTTGCTTGTGATTTTCTTATTAAGCTGCTGCTTTGGGTGTTATTGCTACCCCATGCCTTGCCATGCCATTGCCATGCCATGCCAGCCAGTTCCCTCCCCCCCGCCGTCTCAGAGAAACTCGGTAAAAAAAATCTTTTGTCTTTTGTTACCTTACCTTATCTTGATCTTTGGAGCAGCAAACAAGATCATAATTTCTCTCTCAGACCCGGGACCCTACCACGCGGATCTGAACCCACCAGCCGCGAGCGTCCAGGGTGGCCAAAGAGCTGGTCCCGATATCCCATCGAGCCATCCCACCCTAAAGCGTTAGGGGGGCTCCAAAAAAGCAAAGCCGCCCACTTCCGCCCGCATCTGTCCACCAGAGAACTCCAATACTTTTGCTCCACCGCCGCCCTCCCTATTGCTCGGTGCTCCATGCTCAACACTGCCAGCCCACCGCCGTCCTCTTGCTAGCCAACTTCCATTGGTATCTATCCTCTCTCTCCCGGCTGCGCTCGACTTCCCTCGCGACTCGTCTGATCCATTCCGACTTTTTGCAAACCCTCCCCCGTCCCGAGCCGAAGCATTCTGTTCACGTTGCAGACCTTCGCATCATATCATTGATTATCCACTACTTACCTGCTCTTCACCACCACCACCACCCGAACTCTCAGCCAACGCAGCGCACGCACACACAGACACACACACACACTCCCACCACCACGCGCAACCAACACACGCACCAATCCTCGTCGACTACCCTTTACCTGCCTTAGCAACGACCTCTTTCTCGAGTCCTTGTTTTCCGTTTCCGTGTCTTTTGTGCTGCGTCTCTTCCGTCGGTCGCCCCTCTCCATCGGCCCAGTTCTAAGCTGCGCGACTAGCTCCGCCCGGTGCCGGTGCTCTTCTCTTCCGCCAAAATCCATCGCACCACCAAACCCACCCAGCCTTGCTCCGTTTCCACCTACGCATCCCCTTCTCGTTCGATAGCCTCGCACCACTCCCGAGAACTCTGTTGACCAACCACTACATCCCAACAAAATACATTCGCAACAATGGCGGGCAAAATGGTACTATACAAACTGGTGGTGCTGGGGGACGGTGGCGTAGGGAAGACCGCCCTTACTATCCAGCTCTGCTTGCAACACTTTGTCGAGACGGTATGTTTTGTTTTCCCCCCTTTTTTTCCACCCTCCCTTGTGACATTCCTGGCTAACCTGTAATTCTTCTTCATAGTATGACCCTACCATTGAGGACTCGTACCGAAAGCAAGCCGTAATCGACAACCAAGCCTGCATGCTCGAGGTGTTGGACACGGCGGGGCAGGAAGAGTACACAGCGCTGCGAGACCAATGGATCCGAGACGGCGAGGGCTTTATCCTAGTGTACAGCATCTCGTCCCGCTCGTCCTTCACGCGCATCAAGAGGTTTCACCACCAGATCCAAAGAGTAAAAGAGTCGACCGCCTCGTCGCCTTCATACCCAGGGTCACCCATCTCGGCGGCTAACCCAGCGGCACCCGTGCCAATCATGCTTGTGGGGAACAAGAGCGACCGTATTGCGGAACGCGAGGTATCTACACAGGAAGGGCACGCTCTGGCGCGCGAGTTAAACTGCGAGTTTGTCGAGGCGTCGGCCAAGAACTACATCAATGTGGACAAGGCCTTTTACGACGTGGTTAGAATTCTCCGGAGGCAGCGCCAGGCCGCTTCCCAGCCCCTCTCGCCAACCGGCAGCAGCAAGTACGAATCAAGGAGGGCCGATTCCAGCATCCAGTCCAAGGAAAGCCGATACAGACGCACACAAAGCGAGCGCCGCAGGGGGTGTGTCATATTATGAGCGGCTTTCCCCGGTTTCTCGCCTCGCCGCCACCTCGGATTCGCCAGTCTGGGGCACATTCAGTCATATCTCCCTTCTGGCAACCGACCGTCTTGGAATACACAACACCCCCGTGTTCTTGGCAGCCGGTTTTGCGCGAAATTTTGGACTCGATATGCACGCTGGCCATTTTTTCGCAAAGCTTTTTTTACGAAACTAATATGCATCTGGATTTTAATTTTGGCAGCTTGCGATTCGTCTTCTTTTTTCTTCTCCGGATTCCTCGGCATTTTGTTGCTCATTGTCGACAACCATTTCCCGCAGCAATCGAATTCAAACATTACCCACTTCACCGACACGGCGAATGGCGCATTAAACCAAAAGAGGGGCATCACTGGGGCGTAAACATCCATTTTTTTTTCTTTTGATAAGGGGGGGGAGGGGAGGGGAGGGGGGGGGGGGAGAGGTGCGGGTTCATTCTCTTTATTTCATCGCCAAACCAAATCTCGAGAAGATCTCTTTTTCGGGCAAGCCGCTGCAGTTGCTTTTTTCTTTCTCGGAGTCATTAAGGAGGGAGCGAGTGTCTATTCAACCCAAGGCATTGATGATGAGGATGATTTGGGAGGCATTGGATTCTAGGCCACAGTTGGGGGGGGAGGGATGGTTTAATACCTGCATTTTCCAGGGCCTACAGGATCGAGATGATTTTGGTAAAAAAGGAGGGGGCAATGACACAAAAATTGGGGAAGAATGGCAGGGCGACTGGTTTTGCTACGAAGAGAGAGAGAACGAGGAGGAGAAGAGCGAGGCACATTGGGGCACAAGGGGGTTGCTTGGTGTGGCCAGCAGATGAATGACACAACAAACATGGAATCACGATAATTAAAAACACGGCGGCAATGGTGGTGATGACTTTTTTTTTCCTTTTCCTCTGCCAAGTCTAGGCCTGCCTTGCCTTTTACCGCATTCCCGCCTTACCCATTTTACCTGCTTAGTAGTTGCATAGCTCAAGAATACCCCAAGATAGTAGTAGCAAGACGCAAAATCAACAAGTCAAAAAACAAACAATGTCTAATTTTTTTACATGTGAAGATTGTGCCATGAGCTTCCATCTGGATCTTGCCTTGCCAACACAGGTTCCGTCTTGTCTACCTAGCTAAATTCAGAGTATCATTTTTGGTATTAACCCCTGTGGTCTGGTTCTGAAAGCTCCTCCGTTCACGGACCCTCGAATGACAACAACAAGAACGGGGACTGGGTTCGGTCTTTCTGGGGTCATTACCTATGCAGAACACACTGGGGAAAGTATGGGTGGGTGGTAGGGTGGGTGTCTGCGACGACGACGTTTGTTTTTCGTTTTGCCCGGTACCCCTTTCGGGACTGTCCCCCGCAAATACCGGCTCTTACATATAACATATGTCTGTCTGCCCCTGTCCTGTCTTGCGTCGGGTGGGTGTGTGGTGTTTGGGGGGGGGGGGGGTTATTCGGTGGGTTTATTCCGGACCCGAACCCGAACCCATTAAAACATTTTTACGACGGGAGCTGGGTGGGTGTAGGTTCTGCAACGCTGCTGGTTACGTACGTACTTTGCGTAGACTAACTACTGGTACCAAGGGGGGCTGAAAATGTGTGTAGTACGTGGATGGGTGGGATGGGGTGTATGCGTTGTTCACTTCTAGATCTATTGTAGGGATGGAGGCCATTTTGGATGATTAAAGGGGATGGCTGGGGAAGACTAACTTTCACGGCATATGGTGAGGGAAAGGTTCAGCAAACGGGTGAGCAAGCAGTGTGCTTCTCGACAGACAGCATCATCATCTACTTCGCCAAAGCGAAAAAAAAAAGAAGAAGAATATTTCACAATGTAACCCTCTCAAGGTGAGCTGGGTGCTCACCCTCCCTCACCTCAGAAAAGGCACTTTCCATTGCCTCCTCGTTCCAAAAAAACCATGGTGGGGTAGGTAGGTGTGTACTGATGCGATGCGATGTGGCCCAAGCTCCCTTACTGCCCCACCGTTTTACGCACAGACCTTAATTGAAGCTTGTGTGTAGCAGGTGTGTGGGCATGGAAAATGTAACCTCGGTTTTGTTGGTTTTCTCAAATTTCAGGTTCATCATCAACCGGCGGGTTGCTCTGTAATTAATTATGGGAGGGTTTTTTCCACCCTTTTTTTGCCTGTGTTGCCTGTGTAAGGTAAGACGGAGGGAAGTTTCTCTCATGGTGATCTTTCTGTTTGAGATGATGAAGATTGGAAAGGGGAAAAGGGATGGGAGTAGGTAGAGTGGGAGTCGGTTAGTTGAAAGTTGGCAGCTTCACCAAGGTTTTGACGTGCTCATGACGGACGGGGGATGGGTTAACGGGTACGGTACGCCAGCCCTTTTTTGCTTTGGGAAGGAAGATCTTTTGCTGTTTTTGGTATCCAAAAGAGGTTCCTTTTCCAACTGAGACGAATTTGATCAGATTTCGGGAGTGGTGGCAGATGACAGTTTCTGGCGATGATTTCTGGGATAGGTGATAATATCGAAATCTGGACTCTCACACTTCTTCTTCTTCTCTCTTTGACCAATGGGCAGGTGATGGACAACTCAACATGCTACCTACACTACTGTGTGTGGAGACACGTAGTTGAGAATCCAGATTGCAGAACCTGGAAGATTGGCGATGGACTATCGAAAAACCAATGTGCTGGTACTGTAGCTTTTTTACCAATGGAAGATGGCTTGCATTGACCGGTCAACGAACTGTGCAGTAGTATGTAGTGTAGTGTAAGCCCCCGGCTAAATTGATCATCTGTGTGTCCAAGCAGGAGGGTTGGGTGAGAAAAAAGCAGTTGGACCAAAATGGAGGGTCGGCAACGCAATCAGGACCGTTGAAAAGAGATCCTTGTCAAATGTCAGTGCCAAAAACCCGTCGTTGTTGATCGCTTCTTTTTTCTTGGGCCGAGACCGACGCGGTTGAGAGAGCCCTTGCAAAAGAGCCAAGATTGGATGTTACCCTTTTGTGTCTCTCTCTTCCAAACTTTTCCGCATTCTCCTTTTTTTTTCTTCTCTTCAGCCATGGATATCATTCCTCCTCATTAATAACAAAAGGGGATATGTTATTAGTCGACACCGACGTCTCCGAACCAGAAACCTTCAACAACCCAAAAAGAAACTCCACCCCTCCTGACCCGGCAAACTCCCAAGCATCCACTTTCTTACTTCGGGTATCCGCCTCCGGTCCCCGGACGACTCCAACATTCGCGGGGACCACCGGCCGCCCTTGAACACATCTGGAAGGTCCGAGTCTTGTCTTTCCCCCTTTCTGATCCTCGCAATGAAAATCCTCAAAAGTGAAAAGAAAAATCCCGAACCACCGGGATTTGCTCCGTGCAAGGGGGGGGGGAGAGGGGGGGAGGGAGGAGCGGGCTCCGTCCATTTAAGATTTTTATTTTATTTGTATACTATTCTCTCGCTCTCCGGTAAAACCTCACCGCTTCGAAACATATGTCAAATGAATCCCCATAAGTTTTAAATGTTTTAATAGCGCTATCTCGTACAAAAGTTCAATACAGTACCGTGCTATGGAGCCCGACAACATCTTGCGTTCCACATGGCTTGTGTCAAAAAAAAAGACAGTAGTTCATCAAGGTGCTTACGGAGTACTCTTTTTTCTAACCTACAATTCAAAAAAGGAAAAACCCACTTTCAACGGCTAGAGAGGGGAGGGATGGTATTCCGGGGGAGTGTCCGGTTGGCTGTGAGCAAGTGCCGGGTGCCACTTTGTTTTTAACAACTGTTTTTGGGGAAATTTTTGGGAGGAAATTCCGGGGGGTTGGGTTTGGGACAGGAGAGAGAGCCAGGGACCTACCTAGGTGGCTACGGTAGGTTTTGGGAAACAGGATCGATATGCAAGATCGATTTTGTGTGATTTTGGGGAAGAGGGATTTTTTGTTTTTTTTCGGGATGGTATCATTTCGGTAGGGGGAAAAAGGATTTTGGGAACGTGATGAGAGATGGACAGACGGACGCGACCTGCCTGACGCGGTCATCACCGAGGTGCGCTTGCTCTCAAGTAGATATGGAGTAGGTGGTGGGATGTAGAGGTTGTTGGGCAGGCGCAGGATAATCTCGTCACAATTCTCAGGCACGACAGGCAGCAAAAAGGATCTGATTGTCCACGTGCGAGCTTTGGGTGGATGGTGTAGGAAGGTACAGAGTTTGATGGTGATTTCGAGGAAGGTGCTCCTCGACAAAACCCCCACGTTTCGCACGGGTGGTGGGAGGATAACTTTTTGTCAAGCTGAATTGTGCTCTTTTTTCACGTTTCTTGCGCCATTGTTTTACATTATCAACATGTCACTATTTCCCCATATCTCGACCGGTGTGATGGCACAAAGGCTTGGTTTCATCGCAAGTGGGAAACTGGGGGGATTAAGCGAACGAACGCCTCACCTTGCTGGGCATGCCGCTTGCCTTATCAACAACACAAAAGGGCCCGTGGCTTGAGGGTTATTGATATCCCGTTGATACCATCACCTTTCCTGACTTGGTTAAAGAGTCCCAGGCTTTCTATGAACCCTTACCCTCGCTTTCCTGATCCTTCAAGATCCTCAGCTCTCCTTGCCGGTCAGTTCCAACGCTCATTCCTTCCGGACAGATGGGGAGGCACAGCCAAGACGGGAGGATTGGTGATATTCAGGAACTTCAGGACAAGGGCATGATGGGATTATGCACGCTTTGACTTTTGGAGAAACCAGGCAGAGAGATAAAGAATTCGTCCAGTTGGACCGGGGATTTCTGAGTGAGGCGGGCGGACGGGAAGTCTAGGGAAAAGGCACAGCGGACCGCAATCCTTTCGAGGATGATCTTGATATCGAGATGGATACGGCGCCGTTTTTAGCTCCCGTCTTTGCTAAGCTGGGCGTTTCACGAGGGTAGAAGGACCGATGAGCTGGGTTGAAGCAGTCTTGACAAGAGCAAGAGTTTGTGCAAGTTAAAAGCAGGGGAAATTCATCACGGGTATCGGCACGCTCCGTCTTCAAGTCTATTCCAGGACATCGACAAGGTAGTCGCTGAGACATGCCACCGACACTTTGTTCACATGATGAAAGAGCGGGGGTTTGTGTCTGAGATCGACCGGCACATACACGTGGTATTTTTGGAGAGAATTTCGCCGACGGCGAATATGAGTATGGCGTGAGTTGATGGGTTCTAGTCTTGGTCCGAGGTCGGCTTTGACTGCCTTCAGAACTATGAGCTAACCTGATGGAACACTGCAGTGTTGCTTCTGCAGATAGGGCTGTGGTACGTAGACTGACCTGGACAACGGCAACAGACTTCCGTTGTCTATCGGTTTCTCACGATGTCACTACAAGCAAGGCTGGGGTCACAAGTCAGCTTGGTAGATATCTAGGTACTAGGTACATTGAAGAAGGGTTTGAGGGCATCAGACCCCTCTTCAGACACAACCATCCTAGGTGATGTTTGACACAACGGATATCATGAGACTTGACTTTGCCTAAATTAAAGCTGTAGTAGCATGAATATTATCACTATCAATCTGGATGAAGATATGGTAAAATACCTCTGCTTCTACTCGAAGTCTTAATCAGACGCATATGAGACGCTCATTGCCTACTTTTGAGAGATAGCTTGAGGGGTTGGCAGTCCCTACAGCAATTCTTGATATTGCAGTATAGTCAGTCACCTACATAGCCTTTAACCTGCACTGCTTTGTCTTCCGTCTGTCAACCGGTAAAGTTTTGATAGTCAGACCTGCTAGATCTACCCCAAGCAGACATCAGGATATATACCACCGTCACGGTCATCCATTTCGTCTATTGTGCTGGGCAAGACGTTCTGTATATACAGCTATCGAAATCAGGTACTATTTAGCCTACTCAGACTATACAGCTGATTTACATCTATGATACAGTCATCGACTATTTATCTTGCTCTCCATTGTAATCAAATGCCCCAATCCACTTGATATCTCTTTGGCAGTCAATTTCAAGTATCTTAGGTATTCATGTACTCGGGGCCGCGCTGTTTTCCGACTGTGTTACGGGCAGACATTATAGAGAGCATGAGAATCTCTTATATCTTAGCACTGCCATTCTCTACACAATGACCGAGGTTTTATCATCTCTCACCACAGTTATTTCCCAACTACCTACTCACGTTATAGACATAATGACGGAGACTGCAACATGAAATCAAGGCTTTGAGAGATAACCAACAGGCCTATCAATATGATCAACAGGCTTTATGAGATAGCTAATAGGCCTTTAAAGATAGTCATGGGGGCTTCTAAAATCAGGTAGTCGAGGGGTGCCTGTATCATCATCGTCTTAGGCCTTACATTCTATACTGCCGTCTCTATTCTTTTGTCCACCAGCAAAAGCTTTCTTAATTGAGAGTTTTCCAAAAACGCAACCGGCTGGGGGCATTCCCAACACCCCCTTTCGCCACTTGTGTACCTACCTAGCAAGGTCTTTTACAGTGGATAGAGCCACTGTTTGGCGTAGGTAGTTTGCATTCCCACTTCGGTGTGGGTTTTCTTTTCTATTTTCTTCGTCATCATTCTTCTGTCCACGGCGTGCTACCCTCCTGGATATTAAGAGGCAATGGTCTCTATCTTAAAAACAAACGATCACTCAACGTGGTCTTGGATTATACCTCCCCCTTCGGTCAAACAGTCGCAAACCTGAGTTGATCCAGAAAAACATCCGCCTGAAACGCAATATGGCTGCTCCAGAAGATGAACGTAGTGTTAAGATGTGAAACGTAACTCCTGGGCGCTCGGGGAAGCAGGCATGCAAGAATGTGAGAGAGGCATATACAAAGTGACAGCCAAATAAAGAAAGAAAGGGAAAACATAGATAGTTCGTGGCAAATTTTCCCTGGTGACACGATCCAAGACATGTTGAAGGCCATGATTTGCAACCAGAGCCCCCCTAACAAACTTGCAACAAGTCTCGTTCGAGTAACCGGACTATCTTCACGTCTTCAAAAAGCCAAAACCCATCTCATCCTCAATACTGACGGCCCATTCTTGGTCACTCAAGACCGGGTGGTACTTTGTCTATAATGCGAAGGATAGATGAGTTATCCACCAGTCTGGAGGCTGAATCTCGATATGTCACTCCCAGCAGCGTGTTTCCGAGATGGCTAGAGGTAGCCAAGCTCAACGGCGCAAACAGTGTGATTGCTACACTAAGAGCAAGTTCCAAGCCATTGCATCCCCCCAGCTGCGCAACGATAATGGCAAGGGAAAGGCCAGAGAGATGGATCCTCAACACCAGGAGACCGATATAGGTCGAGAGAAACACCCACCTACCCCTCGATAAGAGATCGATGGCAAGGTTGCTTCACTGTTAGCTCGAGTTAAAGACGATATAGTCGGGCTTGCCACGAGTTGCCTTCGTCAAGCCCTGAGGAGAGCACTTAGTCGGTTTCGCTGCTATTCATTAACACAACCAAAGCCTTACCACCCAGAAGAGAGCTTCTAGAAGGACGTGTACGATGGAGAGTGAGCTTCCGTGTTCATCCTTTGTGCCAATCAAGGAGTTGTCCCCGAATTCAAGATCACAGAGTGCTTGAATTGCGACCTTAGGTATGCTACCTACTCACGTTACTGCTTCTTCTCTTCAAAAAAAAAAAAGCTGCCAACAAACAGAACCTTTTGGTGTGAACCCAGCCCTCGCCTTGCGTCCATTTGCTTTCCTTCAGAAAACCGTACCCTTATACTTCCTACAGCTTGGTTTATATTAGGTATCAAGGTCTTCACGTACCACACCGTCTCCCAAACAGCTTCAGTCCCCAAAATGCCTTCAATCAAATGGCCTCGCCTCCCCATGGCCCTGTAGTATTAACAAGTATAATGAGACCCAGCTATAACGTGTAATAGCGCAATGTATGCAAAATAAAATTCTTGAGAGTTGACATCCAATTTAACGCCACACCTGCCAGTATATAAGGCTACCTGCAGGGATACGGCCACACCTAAAAAACTTCGACTGCATTTTCGCAACTTCAACCACACACCACGCGCCAAGGCCTGCATCGAACCAACATTCAATTGAACACTTGCAAGTGCAATTGCCCACCTATTTCATCGTGCACTTCCATTTTTTCAATTGCAATATATTTTTTACATATAAACTTACATATAAACGTCATTTGCGATCGGAAAATATATGTTGACGGTGGTGGTATATACGATGTGGTGCGTGGCCGCGATGTAAGCAAAATGTAGGCAAAATGAAGCTATTCGCAAGAGGTGTGTAGCCTTGGTATGTGGTATGCTGCAGCCTTGGCTCGGGGTGTGAGCTTTGGCCAGGTAGGTGGCTAGTAAGTGCCCAATTGTGGCTCGTGGGTGGGCCTTTTTGGTCGATTTCCAATGTCAACTCCCGAAAATTTTATTTTGCATACATTGCGCTATTACACGTTATACCCAGCTCCCAAACACCCACCCCAGCTCAACCACCGGCTTCCTTCTTTCTCTCTCGTAATCCATCTCACCCCCCTTCACCACCTTCCCCTTTACTCGGCAGCGGCAAAGTTGGTCTCAACCCCCCTCCCCCCCCTCAATCTCGCTTGGCTCGCTTGATCCCCATACCCAACAACCACAAGACCTTATGTTTGCCCTCCCCAAGTACCTACCTACCTAACCACGAGCCTGTGTTGGCTTTGATCTTCTCAGCCAGCAGACTAACCAGACAGTAGTAAACTTGCTCAAGAACAACTTGAACTACGCCATAATACATACATCTGAACCTGCCACACAAAACCCCACCCTCTCCACCGGACCAAACCAGGACAAAGAACGTCTCTATTCCGCCATGTCTCAGGCTAACAAACCCAACCAACCAACCTCTGTGTCACAAAACGAGAAAACTTTCTTGCCTGCTGCTTTCCACGGGTAAGGTAGCCTGAAGAACCATGTCTCGGTTGTCTCGTTTCCAACTTGAACCCCCCCAGGTAATCTACTTGCCTGGTGGTGTGTGCGCTTGATTGAAGCAGGTTAAAACAAGCCGTGATATCAACCCGACCCCGTTCGCTTCAGTCCGTGATCACATTGATTGCTATACACGGGGCCGAGAGAGAGAGACCGTTAGATTTCCCAAAGCTAAAGGCCCTAAAACCTCCCATCTCATGAAAAGTAGTCTCCCATACCTAAAAACACTCCTTTCCAACTTTCCCGAACCTCATAACCATAAAACCCCCAAGACATGACACGACACGACACGACTCATCCCCCTGATATCAAGCACCTTTGAAAGTTACTCAAACATATATAACCCACTGAATAGTAACCAACCCTCACTGGTACATACATCAGCCAAGCATCTTCTCCCGGTAGTTAACCACCCCCCCCCCCCCCAAACTACCGGCATCACAAACAAACAACCGCTTGACCGGCCAGCTGCAAGTAATTCCCCTCACCCAGCATACATACATACACAAGGTACCCCCCCTCCCACATGGATCCCATCCATCCATCCATCCATCCAATATATATAAAAGCCTTCTCCCGTTTCAGACTCCCATAAAACAACATGCAGTCATCCACTGCTGCATTGCATATAAGTGACAGCTTACGGCGGAGCGGCGCGTATGTAACTTCTATGTATGTACCCCATACACTCATGGAATTCGTTTTTATCTCCCCTGAGGGTCACCCTGGCTTGCCGTGGGAACGGACCACAATAAGGCTCTTGCACTCGCCAAAGTCACGTGGAACTTAGCTGGGCGCGAGCTGGGCGCAGCCTGGGCACGCGCAAGGGCCTAAAGGTAGTCCGTTCCCCCATGAAAGGCCCGTGCCACCCTCAGGGGAGATAAAAACGAATTCCATGAGTGTATGGGGTACTATGTATGCAAGTCTGCACTGCAGCTGCAAGGACAAGGGGGGGTTAACACTTTAAAACAACAGCAGAAATTCAAGAAATCCTGCAGCAGCACAGGGGAGGAGGGGCATTCATGCAGCAAGAGCGCATGCTAGTGAATGCAGGACAGAAGTGCATAAGCGAGAGAGAGAGAGAGAGGATCTTTGTTTCTGGAGAAAGTGGAGCGACAGAGAGAAACAAACAACAACAACAATTGAAGAAACAAAAAAACGAGACAGAAAACCCGGACCGTTCAACCCATCTAGCGAGAGTGCAAGAGCAATCAATATTGCTCTATGTGTTTTGACCACACCCCGTTCCGCGGTTGCAATATGCGGCTTGGCTTCGCTTATAAAGAAACTTTCTTCAACCGCATGCGAGGCGAGGTGATGAACCGATTTTCATCAGACAAACCCACCGTCGTCTTGCTACCACTTCGGCACCGGTCTCACTGGATGAACTGAGAGAAAGACCGTTCGGCTCGGTTGGGTCATTGGCGCAAGTGCCCCAGGTAGGTAGTGTAGTCGGCCCGGGTAATCGACGTAGGGGTAGCATTTGAGCGTTGAAGAGTCTTCGGAGGGAAAGTAAATCGCCCTTCGGCTCTTGGACACCAAGAAATATCAGTGGCACGGCACTGGAGTGGGACTTTCCCAAATCTCGATTGCGAATCCTGATCCTGCCGGTCTCAACACCGGTCTTCATCTTCCTCCAACCATAATCTAAAGGGACAATCAGTCCGGTCAGCTAGAACGAGGTCCCCGTGTGGCCCTCAAGTCCGAGTAAACTCCTCACCACTCATCTACTCCCCCGCTACCCAACTCAAAGTTCCAACATGTTGCAGGGCAAAGGCCAAACACTGATTGGTCAATGGCTCGACGAATACGCGTTGAAAAAAGGCGCGGGGTCGCGGAAACGCGGCCTCGGGGAAGTCGACTTTTTGAACCTGTTGGAGGGTGAATGCTGCCCTCCAACGCCGCTGGCTTGCCTTCCCGGTACTGAAGCTTCCAATCAATCTTCAAACTCCCGTGATGGGCGCCGCAGCTTGGCTGTTCGCGGGGGTGGATTGGGCAAGGGTTTTGTTTTGTCCAGAGGGATCTTTTTCTTTTTGTGACGACCGTTTCACCGGTCTAAGCTGCCTGTAGAAATGATTGGCCCTGAGGGGAAAATGTGATCTGTTCTCTGATTTTCCGGGGAAAAGCTGTGGTTCGTTATCATGCTGTTTGGCAGCGAGATCACTGATCGATCTTGCTGACATTTCGAAGCAAAGGCAAGAGGCCGTATCTGATCTCCGGTGAATCTTGGAAAACGGGGGCCTTTGCACGTGTGTAGCATCGGGACGGGGACCGGGGCCGGGACCTTTAATGGTGATGGGCCCTGTTGGTGACTGTCGCACAGCAGCAGCAGTCTGAATTCAGTGAGGAAGCCGTTGTTTCCCCGCTGTGAATCCACAGTTTTCAATGCCGCTTCCCGTCAGACAGCGGCACTGGGCAGGCTTCGAATCTCTTGGAGTCCTCTTGTTCCAGAAACCAACCGGACGGGAGCCTTGCCTGTCGTTTTGTTTTGTTGGTCGAAAGATGGCAATTATAACTTTGGATATCATCCAGTCGAGATGATGGCCAAGCCAAGCGCTCGCCTCACTTCTCAGCTTGCCTGCGCGCAAGAAAGAGGAACAACCGTCTCATTCGGTTAGCTGGTGACCAAGCACCCAAGGCCTGGCGTTTCCTGGCGTTCCGGTGATAAGGTACGGCGAGCGGCCAGGCTCCCGCAGTGGGGGGAGTTGCGTTCAATTAAGGACCTCCACAATTCCCCTTTGGGCGACCTTCAACTGGCTCCAAGTTTGAGACATGCGCCACGCCGCGCTCGCACATGTACACTGCATCACCAACTTGGGCACCCACCAGCATGGAGTTTTTGAACATCTTGTCGAGGTGATGATGAGACCGCAAGATGCTAGTTGTATCCGATCCGAACATAGACTCGCAAGAAGCTGACAGAAGAAGACATCCACAAGTTCCCATCTGGAGGCTCATTTCGGGGTGGATATGGGTCTCGGTCGATCCCGCACAGGTCTGTCTTAGGATCAGTTAAACTTCTCGGTGCGCGGATTCGGGAGCAAGTTCGGGTCAGGGTTCGTGAGATCGGCAGCAGGCCATCACATTTGGAAATTTGTCTCGCTCTGGACTGGCTTCCCATTCGTTGCCAGCCGCCCGTCACAGAAGGCCTTGTCGCCAAAGAGGCTTAGCCCATTCCCCTTTTCGAGGTTGACCCCGGTCGAGAGCGTTTTTAATTCGACAGTGCATGGCAATGTAGCATCTTGGAGAATTCGAAATGCTTTGTTTGCTCAGAGATGGGATGAATGAAATGTCGACTCGGAGAAGAAGAAGAAGGCCATGACAGGAAGAGAGAAAGAAGGCCGCTGTCAAACAAGTGTCAGTTGATGGTGCAGCCCAAGCCTCGAGCTACTGCGGGGGCATTTCTCGAAGCTTGAGAGAGCTTGGGCCACTTGAATCTTGCAAACAGGGGACACCCTTCCATCTCATCGCTTCCTCTGTTGAAGAACCAACAACTCAACTCAACTCAACTCCAGGAAAATGTGATTTCTTGCAGCAGGCACATTGCTGGCCGTTTCAACTTGATCCCGTCCTTTCCAATGATGGAGGGACCCCTTTCCAGACCCAAGTGTTCGGGGCGCGCGAGGCCTTGCTGGCCGGGCAGGCACAGGCAGCGTCGTAGTGTAATTATCGACCTGGGCTGTTCAGATTCGCGATGCGTGGCCTTGGGCAGGGTCCGTGATGGCACTCAAGACGCTCGGTCGGACATTGCAGTTTAGGTAGTAGCAGACTCTCACTGAGTCTTTTTGGCGGGTGAAGCGGAAATGATTCCTATACTCTTTTCAACAGACGGTTCATCCCGTCTGCCGCTCACAGCACAGACTGTGTCACAGTCCTTTTTATTATCAAGGTGTTCGTTCGTCTGCAGCCAGCCGTGGGACAGGCGGGAACTCGAACGTCACCGAAGGAGCAGAGCAGGCCAAAAAAGACCTGGAAGGGGCCCCCCCTGGTGGCTTCCCGAGTGCCCCTGTTCCCCTGGGTGGGAACTGCTCCAGGGCTGTCATTCGGCAGGCCCCACCGGCCCATTTGCTGATGGAACGAGTGGGCGAAAAGTGGAGAGCTCGTACATAACTCGACCAGGCCTGCTCAGCACCTCTTGACTCCCGTCAAACCACCATGCTCGTCTCGTAGCTGTTGACGACGTCTCTCTTCTTCCTCTCCTCGGGCTCCGAGGTGCGTGCCTGTCTGTCGTGTCCTCCGAGCATTGCATCTCGACCCTGACCGACGACGCCTTGCCTTCTCAACCTCACTTATACCTTTCTCACACTCGCTTACCTTAACACTTACACGCTCCTCGCTCGCACTTCCAACAAACCACTCCCGTCACTCTCACAGGATCCTCCACTTCTTTCGTTTGGTTTTTTGTTTCTGACTTTCTGACTTTCTGACTTTCTGATACCCGATACCCCTTGGTTCTTGCGTCCATCTTGCGGGTTTCTCCAACCAGTTCCAAACTCTATTAGACTTGACCTGACACATCGCCTGCGTCAAGCTACAAGCTGTGCTCGGTAAGTGTCAACGACGATCCTCCGGGTCACAGGCCTGAGGGGTAATCTTTGGTAGCCTACATTAGATCGAGCACCGGAATGGGGATGTACTGACCACACACGTCTTGTGGCAGCTTCTCTTCCGTCATTGAGGTTGAACACTTGACGCATTCGCCCGCCTCCTCACTTCAGCCAAACCCTCCATTCAGGAGTCCGAAGCTCCACCCCCTCACAAGCCCACACTGCCTCGAGGGGATGCCGGTTTGAGATACCGACTGCGAGCCCTCACTTCATCGTTCCATACCGTGCTCGCTGTGCCCGCACTGCCGGGAAGGGTGGCTGCAAGACCTTTTGGTCTTGAAGTGTCTGGTAAGTTGTTTCCATCTTCAGTGTCTGTTGAACCTGGTTTCACCCCTCATGCCCCGCCCCATCATGATGGACATGGACTCCCAATGCCCGGGTACCGCCTCCCATAATACATCATGCTATAACCTCACTCTGGGTACACCAAAGCCCTATGCATATTCCACAGCATCAGCTTTGACGTTTGGAAAGTGGGGGTAACCCCGTGTCCTCATGCGACGTCTTACAGGATCGCTGTTTCAAACACACTGACCTTGGGGAACACTACTAACTGCGCCGGACATGGCTACTCAGTCCGAAAGGCATTAGGGATCGATCACCTTTGCATCCTATTCTGAGGACGGTCCTGATACTCAACACTGATCGGTTGGTGGCAATGTACTAGACTTCTCCGCCTGGGTCAAGTACGAGGCGCCATCTCTCTCCAGAACCGAGATAGCAAGAGGCGGCAATAATGGTTGGCGCCTGGGAAACCGAAGATGAGTCGACCCTACCGGTCGGGTCCTTGCCGACACCTGCAGACACACCTTACCGAGTTCCTTCGCGAAACGTATCACGAGGCTCACGCAAGTCGAAACGCTCGGTGACGCCCCCTGGGAAGAATGGAAAAAGCCGGTCACCAGCGCCCCTCAATGGTGAGAGGATGGATAGGGCGTCGATGATGTCTGCAAGGGAATTTTGCTCTGATGAGCCGGTCAGCATCGACAGCAAGCGTTTTACGCCCACGCTGCACGCCAACCTAGTGTCGGAGATTTTGTCACTGAGACGGGATCAGGAGGAAAAATTGAAGATTATTGAAAGTCTGGAATCTTCATTGGAGACGGTTCGAGGGGAATCCGAGTCTCTTCAAGCCAGGGTTGTATCAACAGACAAGGAAAGCCGCTCACTAAAGCGTCAATTGGCCTTGCTGGAGGGTGGAACGTCGTCGGCACTGGGTGAGTTGGCGCGGGAGCGTGACGAGGCTGTTGATTCAGCTGCCGAGACCAAGAAGCGACTCGACATCACCCAGAAGAAGCTGAGGTTTCAGGAGGAGGATTCGGAGCGTGTTCATCGGCAATGGGAAAAGGAAAAGGACGAATGGGAGGAGGAGAAGAGAAAGCTGGAACGGAAGATTCACGTTGCGGAGAGTCGACTCAAGGTGGTAATTGATGAGGTCACGGCATTCCAAGCCGTCCAGGTCACTGGAGAGAATGGGATATTCAATGACCACGAAAGCGAAGGCGAGGAGAGCGGCAGGGAGAATGATGCCGCCAGTGTCCGAACCATGAGTCTCACCAGCAACACCCGGTTTTCACTCTTGGCTTCCCCCAAGACGAACGGGATGAATTCTCTGGCTGACGAGTTGGACGGTTTTGACGAGGAAAGCGACTACGGCGGTCGGGAGAGTGTGCTGTCTAATGGGCCTCAACACACACATTTGCGCAACATGAGCCGGGACAGCATCATGTCCAAGACGCACAGAAGACGCCAGAGCAATGACAGCCTGATGAGATCCGGGAGCGTGGCTCGGTCTAGGCTTGCTTTCAGCGCCACAGCTCTAGAGAGGTTGGAGGGCGGCACAATTCAAGAAGACGACGAGACCGAGTCTGTAGCTCCAAAGGCTGTATACGTCGACACGGGTGTTCAGCCATCGCCCCCGCCGTCACCAAAGATCACTGCGGTGAAACCAGCAACGCCCGAGCCCTCACCCTTCATGCAGAGATATGAAAGATTGTACGACATGAACAGCCCGCCCCGTGCTGATCTTGAGATTGAGGCAAACCAAAGGAAGAAGCGGGTACAACTAGGCCAGCCGCTTGCCATCAAGACATCAGCCAGCAACCTGATGGTCAATGGATCCTCCCAAACCCTGGAAGAGCCTTTGAGCCCACCAAAGACGCCCAAGACGCCGTTCCAAGAACTGCCTCCAACGCCAAAGCCCCAGATCCCTGCCATGGTCTCTTCGTCTACTCAAACAGAGGGCGTCGCCCCGCCACTTCAGCTTCCAGTCCTGTCGATTCCGAGCATCAGCATCATCCCCCCTTCGAGCCGTCCCAGCACACCTAAACAGTCTCTCTTGCCGCAGTTGACCAAGGACTTTGGCTGCCAGGTGTCCTTGATCTCTAGCCCACCCACAGCCTCGTCCTCGATGCAGACGGAAGAAATCCGCGTGGACAAGCGTTTGGCTAAACTGCCTCCACACCTGCACCCGTCAGCGATCACCTCGAGGCCAGTTTCGCCAGCTTTGCCTACTCCAGATCTACCCACCGATGATTTCCGGCAATTCACCCCAGTTCCTGGAGGTGCACCACCGCCTCGCAATCCTCGCCGGTTGACGAGCAAGCGAAGTATCGTTGATATCCCTTCGTCGCCGCCTGTTGTTTCTTCCCCTGTGTCAGAAGAAGCCAGGGATATCTATCCTGGCAACAATGACAATGGGCCGGTATCAAGCCAGTCTCCCGCACTCAGGAGGCCTCATAGGATTAGCAGCTTGTTTGCCGGCTTTGATGGCAACAGCACGGACGAGGGCGATGAGTTCATGGATCTTGATGTTAGTGACTCGGAGTATCGCACTGCATTGTCAGCCCCGTCGGCGCCTAGAACCACGGAAAGCTCGAGTAGGATGGGCAAGCGAGGCTCGGAGACCTCCGAGTCTGCTTTCTCGCCAAAGGGGAGCAGCAGATACTCTCCGCGTCTGCTCGATGAGCCTGATGGCTATGGTGGCTACGGTTCAGCCAATATCATCTCTCAGACTCGCGAGACCCGGGACTCGGGCATCAACACGTCGGGCTCTCGTCGCGGTGGACCTCGTCCAGCGTTTGGAACCAAGGCCAGTGTTATGCGCAGGGCCGCCTTGATCCAGAGCGGCATCAACTCGCACTCGAGGGCTAGAAGCCCAAGTCTGACAGATACCAAGGAGCCACCCTTCCCGATCCCCACACGGGCCAGCTCGAGGAAACCGCCATTGAGTGGTAGCGCTCCGAGTGAAGGACGAAGCCCGAGCAGAGGGTCGGATACTTGGCACAGACGTGGCTCGAGCCGAAGCCACTACCGCGCTGGTAGCATTCGCAAGGTGCGCTCCGCCACGGGTCTGCCACGCGGGCAGAGGCGTCGACCATCCCGCTCACCATCTCGCTTTGCCGAGTCGGTTGATATTCCCGAGAGCCCAGATCTTCCCCCATTACCATCCAACGACATTACTACGCCCCGGAATAAGGAGTCCACCTCGTACGCCAAGTATAGGTCTCACAGATCCCAGCCTTCCTCCAACACGGCAACCACCGGTGAGACGGCTGCCGCGTCGCAGGCAGAGCCAAAGGAGAAGGCATTTACAGTTGTGGAAGCAATTGCTCAAACGATGGTGGGTGAGTGGATGTACAAGTATGTCCGAAGACGCAAGTCGTTCGGCATGGCAGATGTCAAGGGCGGCGATGATACCAGCAATGATCGTCACAAGAGATGGGTTTGGCTTCAGCCATATGACCGTTGTATCCTCTGGAGCAGCAAGCAACCAACCACGGGAGGCGCTCTTCTGGGCAAATCTGGACGCAAGCGTACGTTTTCACGAATCAACACAATGTTCCGGACCGATACTAACCCCTCTTCAGTCACCATCCAATCCGTCATTGATGTCAAGGACGACAATCCGCCCCCACGAGGAGCCGGCCCGCTATTCACCAGGTCCATCTTGATTCTGACACCACAACGCGCCCTCAAGTTTACGGCTTCCAATGCCGAGCGTCATTACATCTGGTTGAACTCGCTTTCCTTCCTTGCCCACTCCAACCAGGCCATCCCTGAGAGTCTTCCCGTGCCACAGCCCAAGCCCTCACCGGAACAGTATGAGTTGCCCAAAGCCAAGGTACGGCGACCGATTAGAGACTCGATTCGCCTTACCAAGGCCAAGACAGGAGCACCGGTGATCAAGTCCGATCCTATCGAGCCACCATCGTTGGATTTGGACAGCGCACCGCCCGCCATTGGGGGCTACCGGCCACCAATGCCTGATATCTATTCGATCCCATCTCACACGCGCGAGGAATCGACAGATACAGCTGCGCCACCTCCCATCACACGATACGGTGAGCGTGGAGTACACGGCCGCAAGCGTAGCAACACTGGGGGCCATATACCACCACCACTCTCCTTTCGAGGTTTCTCGGGGCCGCTAGGAGGTGCTGGCCATCACGCCTCGTCAAACAGCACGGCAGGAAACAGCATTGCAGGATCGTCCGATGTCTACAGCAACGCAGGAGCGAGCGCCATCACAGGGGCATCCAGTGCCATCACCTGGGGAACAGGGTCAGTACGGACCTCTGAAGCTTCCAACCGGCCCAACGGTCCCAATTTCTTTGACGCCATTGGTACTGTTCGCATGGAGGCCTTTATCAGCCCTCTGGCGTTCAGCCGCTTTGGCGATACTCCGTATGAGGACATCCAAGAGCGGGACGACGACTATCGACACGCTGCTCGTAGGAGGAGCAAGGAGTCGAGGCGTCGAGCCAGCCGGAGCCGACAACGGGACAGCTACCACAGCCGAGGTACCAGGGCCACCACCGAGAATGAAGTGGACGAATGGTATACGAGGGACGATCCCTTCAAGGGCTTTTAATCTTTTTTCTTAATCACTATTGCAGTCATGACTGACGTCGATTTATTTTTCTTTATTGTCATTTCTATCAGCGTTGGCCTTGGGACATCTTTATCCAGAAGCATGAGTTCTCTTGGAGTTTCAAAAGATGGAAAAGCTACAACGTTCATTTGGGAGGAAGGGGGAGGGGGAGAGTATCATGGCCAGGGAGGCGAAGCAGAGTGATACCATTTTACCGCACGCACGCAATGCACAACACAGCTGAGGCCATCATTGATATGTGGCTCGATTTCCTATTCTCTCTTACCATTCAATGTATTTGTTTTTAGTTTTTGGACTTGTACCTATCTAGATATCTGCAGTTGGACGGATGGACGGTTCTGGTGTCATACAGGTAGACCGCAAGGCTAGCTACTGTTGACTGGAAGGGGTTTGGTTGTAAAAGAGGTAGAAGGATGACGATGGCAGAGTCATTGGTCAGGGCTTTTGGGCAAGATATTTGCATTAGCGAGCGCAACAGCAGCAGGCAGCGTTATAAAAAGCACTAGTTTGTTTACCTTGGTGTGGTCTTTGTGTTTTTTGCGTTCTTGTTACCCCTGAGTATGTCGTGCCGTTTGTTGATTTGAAGATTGGAGTTGGCGATGTGTATATAGAGGATGGATGCCGTGCCACCTACCTAGACAGCATGATAATGACACGAGACAAATGTTTTGAATTTTGAGTCAAACGCTTGATTTATGCTGGGTATCTTTTTTCGTCGTTTATATATACATTTTCCCCTTCGCCGCTTCTATATCATACAGCCATCATCATCACTTCTCCCCCTATTTCTCCCCCTATCTCTCCCCTCTATTTCTCCCCCCTAATTATTTCTCCCCTTCCAAACCCTCCAAATCCCCCCAGGCCTCCCTCCTAATCCGCTCCCACCACCCGACCAGCTCCCCCTCCCCCGCCCTCCTCACCAAGCCCCCCAGCTTGCCCTCGGGAGTGTCCATGTGCTCCATTATCAACCCCACATACCCGTACAACGCCGCGTCAAACTCGCCCGGCCTCTCCAGCCCAAAGAACCAGCCTGTGTGGCTTTCGCGGAGTAAAACCGCCAGACAGTCCAGCGCCTCGGCGGCTTCGGCTTCGAGGTTGGCGCGGTCTATGGCTTCGGCGCCGGATTGGGGGTGGAAGCCTAGCGCTTGGAGGACGGCGGTGGCGGCTGCGGAGGAGAGGTGGGATTGGAGGAGGGTTGCGAGGTAGGGGGAGCGGGTGGTGGAGGGGTTGAGGTAGAATTTGCGGAGGAGGGGGGAGAGGGGGGGGGTTAGGTAGAGGGTGGTTAGGTAGGCTAGGCGGAGGGGGGTTAGGAGGGAGAGGTAGGCTTCTTTTCGGAGGGGGGTGGGACCTGGGGAGGATGGGGAGGGGGAGGGGGAGGGGGAGGGGGTAAAGCGGGATATGTAGAGGGGTATGGAGTGGGAGGGGATGGGGAGGGGGGGGGGGGAGGGGGAGGGGGTTCGGGGGGGGAGGAGGAAGGGGAGGGAGCCGGTTGGGGAGGCGTGGTTTGTGGAGGGGAGGGTTTGGAAGGGGATGTGGGAGAGGCGGAGGAGGGTCTGGACACTGGGGGTTAGTTGATGGTTGGTTGCTGAGGGGGAGGGGAGGGGGGAGACTAACCTGCCACTTTAGACAGGTTGGGTTTATGGAGGGTTTTCCCTGTAGCGCGTCATCGTCGGAGGAGAAGACGTAGAGTGTTGGGAGGGTGTCGGATGCCGATGTGAGGATTTGGGACCGTGCCGGGAGGGGGTTCGACTCGAGGGTTACGAGGGGGAACTGGTTGAAGAGCTTTTGGAGAGGGGCTGGGATCGACCAGAGCGAAGGGGACGAAGGGGTTGGCCTCGCGGAGGGTTTTGGTGGGGGGGCTGTAGCTGAGGCCATCGTCACTGTATGCTGTATGCTTGTATTATCGCTGGTGACACTTTGATTGACGCGGCGTGCGTGTGCGCGGGGCTGACTATGGGAATTCTGAATGTTCGACGAGATGGCGGCCCCACCAACCGATCGAAGTGCAGCAAGTTCGGCGCGGTGGAGTCCAAAACGCTGCGGGAAGCTGCATGAAATTGCCGGGGGCGGCGGAAGATGCCTGCCCCCTGTGCTTATCGATACCCTAGGTAGGTGGAGAGATGCTTATCTCTCAACCCCCAATTTACAGAATGGAAGGTCGTGATTGATACCACTGCACACACAACCCGCGCACACAAAAACCCCCACACGACTTGTTCTAGAATAAACGAACCGGGTCATATTGGAAAGACGGTTCGAGATGCCTGCGCCCAATACAACACCAAGGGGTTCCCGTGGCATTATAGAGTCTATTTTCAATTTGTACTGGCAAATAGTAGGGCTGTTGATGTGGTGGCAGATGCCCAAGAGAGAGGAATCAGCTGACTGTTTGTGCCATTTTGTTCCATGCCGCGAAGATGCCATAGAATGCCGCAATTTTTGGGGGGATGAAGTAAAGGAGCGGAAATCATGTGGGAGATGGGGGTCCTAATGACACCTTGACGATCGACACATCCTGGTGGTTAATATCGACTGCTTATATTACTTCTTGGTCCACCATCATCAGATTCCTCGGATGCAAAATCGACAATACCCGTCCGTACCTGAGAAAAGGTTTGACGTGATTAGGCCGAGTATCTCAAGCGTTCGCCACCGTAAAAAAAAAAAAAACCATCTGGCGGAACTTCGGGACCTGAAGGCGGCTAAATTGTCTTGACGACCTCGTCAGTTGCCGCGATGGCCGTCCGTAGACGCCGTTCCCTGGCTATAGAACGAGGTCTTTTTTACGTTTTTGAAAAAGGGAAGGTCAGGCAGAGAGCTGACGGAAGGATGTCTCGGTCAAGACTTCACGACGCAGGGCCATGTCGGTTGTGTTGCAGCGGCGGCGGATGAAAATCCTGGGTATGGCGTCGTACTGACTTTAATCTATCGCCGGCCTGGGCTGCCACCATCTTATCCGCTGCGGCCCTGGACGGGAAACCATTCGGAGCGACCAGACCGGTCAGGAAGCTCCCGTCGTGTCGACAAATCCATGGATACGGCTAGTCTTTGGCTAGACGAAAGAAAAGCGAGAGAAAATCAAACAAATAACCCGGAGTGTCGCCGGTCGACTTACAAGAGAAAAAGTGTCAAAGCCGGGCGAAGGGCCGACAATGCCTGTTCGCCGTTCCTCTCCCCCGTGCTCATCCATGCCGCAGCCCTGCCGAGGCGATTGAGGCTCCGCCAGGCGACCCCTGCTTCTTACCACCCAAGAGGCATCATCGGAGATACGGTGGAAGCATTTTGGCCAACTGGGCTGCAGACTGTGGAAGCTAAAGCTCCGAAGAATCCTCGTTGTTTCCCTGTATCCCACTCTCCCAGCAATTCCCATGTAGAGAAGACAGAGATGATTCCCCTCGGCATGTCAAAAACTTTCAAGCTCGACGCCAGGCAATTCAAGCTCGGCCCCGACCACCAGTCCCCCGGATTTACGACCCCATGGGGTTTTAGCTGAAGCCGAAGGCGCGAGCCTGTTTGTGTCTGGCTGTCACAAGTCACAATGTCACAACAACAGCAAACACATGAAAGTCTTGATATGGATTCTGGCCTGACATTGCTAGTTGTTGTTGCTGTCGCAGAGTGTGGGGGTTATTCTTGAGGGTAACACGCATCCCGGACACATGCGCCGACGCTACCTTTGCGAGTGACACTGGGGTACTTGCGGGGCGAGACCGTTCGATGCGTCTTCAGGCAAAGACACGGGCAAAACGGGTATTCGGTCCTGGTGCCGGCTCTTTCGCGGAGGTATCTCGATGTCACTTTTTTAACCTCGACACCATCCAGAGAGGGGCAGCCTGGGCAGGGTGGACAGGGTGGACAGGGTGGACAGGGTGGAAACCGATGACGCCGTTTCCAGTCGTGGGGCCGATGTCGAGATAAAGAAAAATAAAAGACGGGCGATTCATTGTTGTCTATAACTAGAGAACAACAACCATCGCTCTGTAGTTCCCTCTCTGCCTCTGTCTCTGCCTCTCCCCTCGCTTGCCCTGCCGTGTCTGACCTCATTGTTCCCCTCGGCCCCCCCTCTCGGTCCCCCACCATACCACCTACCTTACCATATCACCATATTCCCCCACCGGCAACTTGAAGCACGCGACAAAGTCGTCTACCGAGAGCTATAAAGCCAATATCGCAATATTGCCCGCACCCACTCTTTTTCTGTATCCCCTCCTCTCGCTGGCCTGACCGCACCAAGGCTTATCTTGTCAAAACTCCTCCTTTGGGCCTTTTGCAGTGCCCATCACGCACGAGTCATCGTTTGAGAGCGCTCCCGCCTCCTGCAACTACCTGCATATCTTGCTTTTGCCTTGCAGCTGGCAGCCTTCTCATCCCGTCCCTCTTACGACACTCCAGCCAAATTACCTCCTCTCCCCTCAGTCTGGGGTTGTATTCAGCCGAGGACCTCTCTCTTTCACAGGCTTGTTCGCTACGAGATACTACCCATCTCACCGGCTGCGCCTGATCGATCGGAAGCTGCCCTTGCTCTGAGAAAGACATTAAAAAGGCGGTGGTGATACAACATCTCCCGCGGACGCACTGCCCAGGTTCCCCTTATCGAACGAACGAGCGTTTTTTTCCCCCTCTGGTGCCTCTCGAAGGAATCCACATACAGCACACCACCCACAGGCAAGGACCCAGCTTGTCTCCAATCTCGCACCGCAGCCCCAACAACCATTATTACCAGGGCATCTTTTTTTTTCTCCCTGCGCCAGCGTCATACTCTCGGTCTTTCTCTCACCGACCTTTTTGGACGGGTACATAAAACTGGTTTCCTTCGCTCCGCCTGTTCTCGTCCATTCTCCTCTCTTTTTAGAAAGGACACACACACACACACACACACATACACACACACATACACAGACCGTCCAACAAAACATCGTCAGTCACTACCACGGTACAACCAACCACCGCCAAACGCTTACACAAAATGGACTCCCGCTTCACCTCCACTGGGTCTTCCACCCAACAGTCGTCTCCCTTCACCTCCTCTTCGGCCGCCTCTTCGTCTTCCAAGATCGTCCCACCCCCAAGACAGGCGCCCAAGACCTCATCGACGGACCCCTTCCTCAAGGACTTCACCTTGGTCGCCGAGGCGGCGAAACGGGCGCAGATGGCGGTGCTCATGAGGGATTTTGAGAGTGTGGGCCTTTCATAAAATACCTCTGCTTTTTCCTATCAAACAACCACTTTGCGCCAAGGGGACCGACGCAACTGGGCTGGCGTCATCAGCTCGGGGTTGGAGAAGGGGCAAATTTGGAGAAAAGGGAAAAAAAGAAAAGAGGGAACAAAAAGTTGTCGAAGCCGCTCGGTGGGGCATCTACAGTCCCCCGCCTCGTTTTTTTGGGGGGGGGTTTTTTATTTATTTATCAACATCATCATCGCTCATCTGCTTATCATTATCGGATCACCGGATCGGACCATGGGGCAACAACAACAACAAGAATAACAAGGGACATTGGCCGGGTTATAGGGAATGGAGATAAGGGGGAATTATGGCGTATTTTGGACGGGTGGTGTATACAGGTTTTTGGGATTTTCCTTGTGGGAATGAGCATTGGGTTTTTCGGTTTTTTCCCACTACATATGTTGTTTTTACTTATCTTTGGGGGGGTGCATATGGGTTTTTTTTTTGGGTCTTTACATACATCAACTGCGAATAGTAATTGTACAACTTTTTGATACTTGTCAATCATGATGAATATGAATATGCAATGTTGCCTGCCATCTTGAGCCATGATTTGAAGGTATATTTTTAAGATCATCATCTCCACATGTTAAAGGGGTCTTTACATTTCAAAACGATTATTTAAAATATCCAATGAATCTCGAAATGTCATGGCTGTTTTTAACGCCCTTGCTTCGCATATAATATGACCGCTTCTATAGACAGAAATGATATCCTCCACTGGTATATACAACCCCCTTTCTTCCCCCCCCCCCCCCCCCGCATCCCGTTTCTCTTGGGCCCCCCCCCCTCCCTTTAAATCTTGGCCATCAAATGAACCCCCCCATCCAACGCCAGCGTAGCCCCGTTCACGTACCCGCCCGCCCTGCTGCACAAAAACAGACACGCCCCGCCCACGTCCTCGGGCTGCCCCACCCTCCCGAGCGGGTTCGCCTCCTTGATCACCTCCCCCATGGTATCCAGCGTGTGCTTCATCATCCTGCTCGGAAAGGGCCCGCAAGCCAGGTTATTCACCGTGATGCCCTTCGGCCCGAGCACCACAGCCAAGTGCCTGCTCAGATGGTGCAAGCCCGCTTTGGAAGCGGAATACGCAAACGTCGGCAGGAGGGGCACCCTCAGCCCGTCGATGGAACCGATGTTGACCACCCTTGCCGGGTCAGTTGGTCTGCCAGCTTTGACGAGTAAAGGGGTGAGGGCCTGGGTGAGGGTGAAGACGCGGGTGAGGTTGAGGGTGAGGAGTTTTGTCCAGGCGGCGTCGGGGTAGGAGTCGTAGGGCTCGCCCCAGGTGGCGCCCGAGTTGTTGACGAGGATGTGCAGGCCGGAGGGTTCGAGGGTGGTGAGCTGGGAGGCTAGGCGGTGGACTTCTTTTTCGGACTGGAGGTCGGCGGGGAGGGAGAAGGCCGAGTTGGGGCGGAGGGTGTTGAGGGTTTGGCAGGCGGCGGTGCAGGCGGCGGCGTCGCGGGAGGAGATGTAGACTTTTGCGCCGGCTGACACAAAGGCGGTGGAGATCATGAGGCCGACGCCTTTGGCGCCGCCGGTGATGAGGGCTACTTTGCCCTGTGGGGGAGGAGTTAGTTTCTTTGTGGGGTTAGGGAAGGGGGAAAGGAAGGGGGAAAGGAAGGGGGGGAGGGTGGGGGGGTACCTTGACGGAAAAGAGGTTGTTGACATCCATCTTGAATAGGTTATTAATCAATTTGGCACCTAGTTGGTTGGTTTTCGTGGAAGGTTTACAAAGTGATCAAGCCGAGACGACAAGTGTAGATTGTATATAAAAACCAAAGGACGTCCTTTTCCGAACAACAACTTCACCACAATGTCCTCTCCAAAAAAACACACAACCGTTGATATCTCAACGGCGAAGAAGAGGGGAGACAGCCGCCAGCCGGAAGCCGAGGTTCGCGTCCGACCCTGACAGGGGGGCCATTAAAGGCAAGTAAGACACAAAGTAATTATCCCCCAAACGGCAGCTTCCCTAACCTGATTGGGTACCAAACCCGACAAAAAGTTCCCCGCGATTTCTCCAACAAAAAAGGCCAAGACTCGCCTTCCTTGCGTTGCTCCCCCACACTTTTTGAGAAAAGCTGGGGAAGGGATGTCTGTCTGTCTGTCTGTCAGCAATTTTTGGGATATCAAAAATATTGTCATGATGGTTGATGTTGAGGACACCTAGTTGCAGTTGACCATATGGCCTCCAACTTGCCCACAATCCCATCACTGATTTTCTCTCTACCAGCCTCCGCCTCGCTTTTGATGATCATATCCTCACAACGACGCTCCCCACAGCCGTCCAGAGACCCTGGCATGTCACTGCTTTTTATTTTTGTAATACCTTATCAGCTTGGAACCATAGTCAATATACCTTTACAGATAGTAATTAGACCTTTGAAGATGGTTAATAAGTCTTCGTGATAACCAATATACCCCCCAAAACAATCAACAAGTCTTAATTTTGCACTATATATACACTACCCACAAAGACAGCCAAGAATGTCCCAAGACAGTCAACAGAATCATCTCTATCATCCCCCAAAACCCGACCTCAACCCTACACCACAGCCTCTATCCTCCTCACAGAGTTATAATGCCTCCCCGAATTCGACCCCTTGTGATAAACCACCCACAACATCACCCCCTCCCCCTCCCCCCCTCCAATCACCTCATCCCTCGGCTCCTTCACCACCGTGATCCTCACCCCATACCTCCTCGCCAGCGCCACCAACTCCAGCTCCCCTCCCCAAACCGACGTCTCCCGTATCTCTTGGAGGTACTCCTCCCAACTCTTACTCTCCAGCTCCAAAAACGGCTCAAAATCCTCCCGGTGCGCCCCCATATAATCCGCCGCCACCTCCCTCACCTCCTTGTAATCCAGCAGTCGTTCCGTCACGCCCTGTCGATGAAGCTGGTCCCCAATGGCAGAAAACAAGCAATGCCCATCAGCCCTGATGTCCACCTCTTCTAGCCCCTCCCGTTGCAACACCCGGGCGATATACGCCCCCTCCAGCGCGACATGGTCCGTCATCTTGGCCGCTTCTTCCTGCGCCTGGAGCGAGGCGGCCTCCACCTCCGCCTGCCGTCTCGCGAGCCGTTCCTTTTGTCGGTTTCTCTTCTTCCCGGGCTGTTGTTGTGGTGGTGGTGGTGGGTCATTGGCGATACTCGTCTTCTCGAGCTTTGCCGCAACATCATCCTCGGTCTTATCTTGCCCTTCTTTCTCCTCCCCCTCCTCCTCCTCCTCCTCCGAATCTAACACCACCACCTCCTCCTCCATCTTGGAACCACCACCACCACCACCCCCAGCAGCAGCAACAACCCCCGCCACCTCCGCCGCGTGCCGTTCCCTCAACTCCCTCTCCATCTCCCCACACTCCTCATTCACCCGCCTCCTCGTCTTCTTGGTCGCGCCCTTCTTCTTTTGCGTCACGCGCGACTGCAGGTCGCGGAGCTCCTTCCGGTGCCGGGCCAGCATCGCCTCGAGATCCTCTGTTTTTTGCGCATTTTCCGGGGTCGACTCTGGGTTTGTGTTTGTGTTTGTGTCTGCTGTTGCTGGGTCGGCGGCCGTGGCCGTGGCCGGGGGGGTTTGTTCAGCGTCGCCCATGGTGTTTTTTTTCTAATTTTCTCTCTTGATGTCTCGGTGGTATCAATTCGAAAGTTTCGAAAGTCGAAAGTCGAAAGTCACAAGGTTGGGTTTGCGAAAAAGGGACGAGAAAGTTCCAGTGGGAAGAGTGAGTTCGCTGCAGATAGTTGAAATTCAACTTTGGGCGGCCGGCCGACCCGCCCCTGGAAGCTTGAACGGCGGCGAAACCTCATTCATGGTGGGGCACTCAAAGTCCCGTCGCAAAGGCGGGGGCAGGCCACTCAGCAGGCACCGACCAGTATATAATCAGTAAGAGGGTTAGGGTCTGGGAAGGGGGCAAGAAAGGGGAGGGTGATGCACACCATAGAAATCTCACCCTTACGGATTACAAAGGCAGGTACCCCTTCCACCTGCCATGGGCATCAATATAATTGATTCATTTTCATCTTTTTAGGTATTTTTGCAAAACTAAACTTAAGCCAAAACCAACCCCCCCCAAAAAAACCAAAGTTGAGATTGCTCCACCCCAGCGACCTAACCTCAAGTCACCAAAACCCAAACTGCCTGCGGGAAATCAAAGAAAAAAGCTGTTGGAACAAAAAGCCAGAAGCAGAAGGTAAGGATATACGACAAAAGCCAATAGGTCACTACAGAAAAGGAAAGCTCACCGACCAAGCTCTCGGACCAGCCTTGTGTCAACAACACCGGAAACACCACAGCCTCAAGTAACTCCAGAAGCAAGAGGAATAAGAAAATGCGTTAGTTATATATCGGGAAACGCCAGGCAATGCTGCTCTGTTCCTGTCACTTTCGTCTTCTCCATCCGCTGCTCTGCTGCCGTCTGTATGGTCCAAAAAGCCACCCCTTCCAGTCAAGCCGTGCCATTCTCCTGCGTGTTTAGTGATGCTGTGCTTAACATGCTTGTTGATAAATGGTGCGGACGCATCCTTGTCTCCCATCCTCTGCCTGTCTACCCATGCCCGAACAACAATTAAACACCTCCTCTCGGCCTCTACACCCCCTCCTTGCCTTCTGCTTCTGCCCCCTAAAGCAACTGGCTAGGCGGAATCTGCTTGAAAATCCCCTCCAACGTCACAAAAGCACCCGGTCCTCCGTCCTTGGCCAGGTCCTCCAGAAGCACCGAGGTCTGGGCGTACACGTTTTCGAGTGCCGCGCGGGATGATTTACCGAGTGATGCTATAGTCATATCAGTCAGTAACGTTTCTCGTCAGAGGTTCCAAACAAAAAAAGGGGGACCTACTCAGTATGGCAGAATTCAGCTCCTCCGCCACCGCTACTCTCCCCTTCGCATCCATCAAATGAGACACTTCCGGCACCTGCAGCGGGTTCGGGTAAGCGATCAAACTAAAGATCTCATCCAGATATTTCGCCGTCTCCTTCCTCGGATCATTCTTGAACTCGGCTCTCAGCTCCTGCCCATACACCAGCGCCTCCTCCGAAAGCTTGCCCAATTGTTCAAGGTAAAACTCTCTCTCGTCGTCCCACTCATCTTGCATCTCCTCGTCGTTATCCCCGAACCCTTGTTTTCGGCGCTGCTCTTCGAGTTGCCTGTTCCGCCCCTCCAATTTGATGTTGATCTCTGCCTCCTTGCGGATCATCTCGATGAACTTCCTGCATCTAAGACGGAAATAAACCTGCTCGTTTTCTTTAAGAACGTTGGGGTAGCATTCCTCCGTGTACCGCATGGCGAGGTCGATTGCGCCTTCGAGGATGGCTCTGCGAATTTTCTGACGGTTGTGTGCATCTTCGTCGTCCTTGATGTTGATGCCCTTGACCTGTTCTTTGGAACTAAGCCGGAGAGCCGACTTTTCGGCGTGGATTTCCTCTGCAAAGGCTCGGGCTGTTTCCACGTAGCCGTCATGTTGCAGGAATTGTAGAACCAGCTGCTGAACAAGCTCGGTTTCTGACAAATCCGGTGCCAGAATGCGAGTGTCGATCCGGTTGATCTCGTCTTCGATCATCTTTTGCTGCTTCTGTTTGTGCCATAAAAGTCAGTTGCCGCTCACTTTGTTCTCATTTAGTGTTTGACAGACTCACCCGCATGTAATTGTCGACATCAAACATAAATGGCTGCTGTCCAAAGTTGGCCCAGATATGATCCCCCGTCTTCTTCAGCCCAACCATGGGAAACAGCTGGCCCGCCTTCACATCCTTGAAGTTGATGTCCCGAAACGCGACCTCTGCGGTTTCACAGGTTAGCAACTGCTTCCTCTTGGTCCTCTCACAGATGCCAGGACTTACTCAGCTCCCTGCCGTTCTTGGTAAAAAACGCCTGTCCCAGCCGGAAATTAATCAAACATCCCACCGTATCCTTCGGACCAAACTTGGGGCCATACGCCTTCCCCACGTTCTGCGCAGCGAAGCAATTCCCGTCGTCTCCGTGATATCCCCAGCTCTCTGGCTCCCATCCGGGAGCCCGGTTCAGCGCGGCCGTCTGGCTAGAGAATCCAATCGCAATAGGTGGCATGTCGTCCGATGACGACTTCTTCTTGTTCAGCACCGTGATCTCAAAGTAGTATATGCCACAAGCCGGATTCATGTGGTGATCAGCCCTCACTGCCGAGGCCTCGTGATCATTACTCATCCGCCCGGTAAAAGTGACTTCGTACCCGTCACCGGAGAGCTCAAGAGAGGGTTCCCTGTCGTCCTTGTTCCATCTCGACGGCAACGGACTGACTTCCTCCTCGGCCAAACCCTGGCTCAAGGCTGACTTTTCGACCACATCAAACGCCACCCCCCGATGTGACCCCCCGCCGGCGTGCACCTTTCCAGACATGGGCGATAGTGTATGGTGGCTGTTCCCGTTGGTGGCTAGTCCTCCTGCTCTCGCCTGCGTCTTCGCACCCGGTACGCCAGTCTCTCTTTCCCTCTCAGCCAAGATTCTTGCTCTGTGTTGCTCTTCCAGCTTGGTAAGGTAAGCAGTGCCCCGGAGGTAAGAGGGAGCGAGGAAGTTTGTTGTGGTCCCGCCGGACAAAAAAGGGTTGGCGCCAGCGCCAGTTCCCTTATGTGTGGCGTTGTCCGCATCTGCAGCATCGGGGAAGCTTAAAGGTTCCTTGTTTAAAAACATATCAAACGCCCTGGACATTGGAAAATTGGATCCTAGTCTTGCTGGTGGGGGCCATGGGCCGCTGTTGGTATTATTGTTGTTGTGACCGTTCTCATTTTGGTTTCGTGAGCTGTAACCCGCGTCCATATCCATACCGGCGCCGCCAAAGGTTGGTATATTGTTTCGCGTGAAGTTCGGATAGTGAGGTGTGAGTCTGTCGAGCTCGGGGTAGTAAGGGTTGTGAGTATCGAGTTCGGTGTCAGGGTTTGGGTCAAGGATATGTGAGAAGCCCAAGGCCGAAGATCGGGTAGCGGTTTGCTGCTGTTGCTGCTGCTGTTGCTGTTGTTGAGATCCGGAAACGATCGAGGCGTATGAAGTCCTCCTGGTAAAGTTGCTGGCGGCTGCGCCGTGCTGTGACTGCTGTGACTGTTGGTATGGGTTCGTCATGGTGAGGGGTGGCAACAGCTGGAGCAGCTGAGGGGGGAGAAAGGACAGGGAGGGGTGGAGCTGGTCACTACCGAGCTCTTGGGCGGCGACAACGACGACGACGACGACGGCAGGATCTCCAGACCGCAAGACGGCCACCTGAGCCCCGTACCTCGTAAATTGACAAAAAGTGTATAGAGTGTTGAAAGGGGGCTTGTGGCTTTCGGTAATTGGGTCGTCGTGCGTAAGTGGTGTGCGTCGACAGCCCTCGGTCCTCTTGTCGCTAGGACGCTATGTCATAGATTCCGGGACCCGGCGTCTCTTAGTTGACTTTGATGGCTGCTGTGGCTTGGTGTATAAGTAATGGCAACGAGGGGGGAGCTGTGGTGAGGATCAATCGAGTAAGGTTATGGAGTATTGTAAATCGAGGTTGCTGCTTCTCGGTCCTGTTCTGATTGTCTTTCTAATCAAGTAGGGTCAATCATTGCCTGTGAGGTGCCCGGGGGACGTCGCTTCTGGCAGCAAGTGCGGGTCCCTATCTGGCGTGTCAGTGGGGATTCTGGGCGGGCAGTGGGCACCGGCGGGATCATGGGGTCTCCCCCAACGCTTGTCTTTTTTGGAGACCCACAGTCCCACAGTGGGCTTAGGTTGTGGCCAAAGCGTTTGATCACAACCGACCACTTGCCTTATCGTCGTGATCTTCTTGCAAGACGACTGACTGATTTATTCCGATATTTAGATACATCAGGGGAGGAATCAAACAATTGTCTACAGAGATGGGCTTCCTGCTATGTATAGCAGATAATCATGATAGAGTCGCCGAGCTGGAATTCCCCAATCCCACCTACCAATCAAGTGAAACCCTCACCGATAACAATGGAACCTGAGGCATCTCTACCTGACCGACATTGGCACGGAATAATATGGCGAGGGTACCTCCGTACCGCTCTCTCTTTCGACGTAATCCTGCCATGCAATGGCGATGTAGTGAACCAAGGACGAAAACCAGGAAGAGGCACAAGCTGACTGCTCATCTTCTCAAACCCAACCTTGCTTGCTCACTCGCTGATGAGTTCCTCACTCCCTCACTCACGCTGCCCCTCCCTCACTGCCTCCCTCAAACTTGGTCAAATTCCTTGGTCACCAACAGATTGGAGTAATTTTCATCTGCTGTTGTCTCTGCTTGCCCAACATCACCACCCTTCATTCGTACGTAACTGCCCGGTCATGGCCGAGCCGAACTCCACCAGGTTTTTGGTTTTCCATGCGGTTTTTTTATTTTGAATTTCAAGTGGACGGGCTTTCCCGAGTCAGTCCGGATGAATTGTCCCCCTGGGCCTGAGAGCAGCCAAGGTGGTGTCAAATAAAGAACCTCTTTGACCAGATGACCTGGAGCATTCATCCGATCCAAGTTTGTTGGGTTTCTCTTCTTTATTGTGCTCATGTTTGCACCGTGTCAATGTTGATCGAGAATTCAACAATGAAAGGGACTTGTTGATTCATTGTATTTTCAGCTATGTAACCCGAGTTGTAAATGCCATCGCCATGAAAAAAAAAACGCCTTGTTTTCCGGCAACCCCGACACCTTGCAGGCAGTCAACATTTCCAAGCACGATACCAACAAACAATACTCCTTCTACAACAAAAAAAACAAAAGATCAGTGAAAAAAGCTCTATCCTCTTTCCTCATTGTTGCCTATGCTCTGTGTTCTGTATCTGCCCTGCCTGCCCCTTCTCTGTCTGACGGCAAAGAACGCCAGACTCCATTCCCATCCCTATCAACATCCCTAATATACAGTCGCTCAATTGTTTGTCTCCCCTGGCTCTCCTCAAACTCCAAACCATCTTTCCCTTGTGCTCCTAAACGCCTTGCCACACACTGAGCCTGGCTGGCCAGTGCGTCATGATGAACCCCAGACGAAGCAAACGGCCGTTCCGTTCCTGTCCACCCTGTTCCGAATTTTGCCTTGCCCACTCTCGCTCTGTGTAACACCTGGTGCAATGAAAAGTGAATAAGGAAAAGCAAATACAACGCCCCCGCCAATCACACCCGAAAAAGAAACCAGAACGCCCAGGGCTGTGTGCTGACGTGAATCATATTGCCGTGATTCAACGTGTTGTAAAAAGTGATTATTAAACGAATGAAGTCGCTGGCAGCATAGAACGATTCAATGGCAATTAAGAAGCGGCGGCGATGGGAGCAGATGCTGGTGGTGCCGGGGAAGGAGCAGCGCTGATACTGGGAGCGCTGGTCATCTCGATGTCGCCGCCATTGTTGCTTGTGTCGCTCTTGAGCTGTTGGCTGGCGCTGTCCTTGTTCTCCTTGCTGCTACCGTCGACCGAGGCCGGGGTCGAGGATGAGTCTGTAGAGGTCTCGGGCGAGATCTTGGGAGGCGCGACCCAGCGTGGGATTTCCCAGACCACACCCGTAAAGCTCTTCATGGTGAAGCCGCCTCTGCTCCACTTGCGGCAGGGCTTGCCGGATCGGTCGAGGGCGCGGAGGCCAGCATTGATAGCACCTTGATTGGCCTTGGGGCCGAGCTTGTGAGCTCCGAGACTGGCTCTGCCACCTTCGATGGTTCCATCCTCACTGTAGAATGTGTTAGCAATGCATCAGGTGAAGGGACAGTGATGATAGAGTTGAGGGTGGAAAGGGTTCACATACAGTCTCTGCTTCTTCTTAGGCCCAGGCTTGCCACGGATTTTGGGCTCTCCATTAAGCGCAGCCGCACCTCTTTTGACGCCCTTCTTCTTGGGACCCTCGGCGGGAGGGCCCATGCTGACAGAGGGAGGTGCAGGTGTGCCAGCAGCTGGAGTATTAGGACTCGAATCGGACGCGTTTTCGGTGGTGGAATTCACCGTCGCAGCCGGAAGGGTCGTCGATGTGGCAGGCGACTCCTTGACTGGCGAGTCCTCCTTCACGTAATCCGGGTCGACGATAGCTCGGAGCTTGGCGCTGGGGACCCTGAGAGTGACGAGGCCAGGCGAGTTGTTGGACTTCCGACGGTCCTTGGCCGCGGCGGCACTTTTGCTGGAAGGAGCCATACTTAACAGCCAACAGAAAAGTCGATGGCGTTGTGGTGGAGGGATGCAGTTGGTCGGTGATGGAAAGACCAGGGCCGACGATGGTGGTGGCTGGTTGTGATTTTTGCTTTGTCGGGGGGCGGTGATGGGGTGAATTGCTGGTTGTGTTGTGGTGTGTGGTGTGTGGTGTGTGGTGTGCGGTGTGCAGCTCTCAGCGCTCAGCGTTGCACGTTAGCTATTACCGGTATTATGGATGACGGATGAGTGAGTGTCGGGTGGTGAGGTGGTGGTGGTTGGTGAGGGTGGTGATGATGGTTTTGTTGTGTGGTGATGGTGATGGGCATCGGGAAGTGTTGTGGGAGAGAGAGAATGGGAACGATGGGAATGGGAATGGTTGAAAAGTTTGGAGCCCTCGCAGCCATGGTGAGGCGGCGGGCTGTCCACCTGTTTTGCCTTCATGCTGCCAAAGAATAAGGTCGGGCAGTCGACTTGTTCGCACGAACCGAGGGGGACACTGCGCGGAGTCTCCAACAACAGCAAGGGAGTCTCGTCTTGGATTTTTCTGGGGCCCGGCTCTGCCTACATAACCCCAACCCTAAGTACCTCGGTACTTCCTTGGAGCCAATCAGCGATGCTCACATTCATTGCAGGCTGCGCACTCGTCAAATTGCGCTTCCTTTCCCCTTCTTTCCGGATCATCACCAGTCCCATCTTTTTTTGCCAGAGTTTGCCCTGAAGGTGCAGGTTTTTACGGATACCTAGATAGGCTTCTCTCGCACAATACAGCAGCCAACGCAACCAACCACGCAACCGTACACAAAAAGACTCAGCCCTGATCTCACTCACTCCGCCCGTGGGAAAACACAATCTATGATCGGGTAGTGGAATAACGCTATGCCAGATTGCTCGAGTCGTGGATTTCCATCACGCACCGTGACCTCCAGCTCCAGTCCCCGGCACAGGCCACAGTCTCCCAACCCATTTTTGGCATCTTGGGATTGGGCCGTCGCATCCACCACCTGGGAAAAAAAGGTCTCAGGCTCACGCCGTGCCGACACATGGATTGGCCTCCGAAGCTGACCAATTCAGCGACCAGGTAGCCATCCTTCTTTGACCTTCTTTATCATCGACTCGACTGAATATAGGCGGTTGAGTCGTGCCTCGAGATCAATCGTCGACCTGCCCCCCGATTCTCACTCCTTTTACTGGCCGGAATGGGGTCAGTTTTCTTTGTGTGTGCGGAGGGGAGGCAGTCGATGTGACCCAACCAAACCTCCAACGAGCGTAGATGGGGGGGACACAATAATGCCAACCTCACTCAGCTCAGCATCGCCGAGAGTCTGCACCCGCCCCCCCTCGTTTGGTCTTCCCCTCGTCTCTCCTTTCTCTCGTCGCGCCGAGGGGAGACAAACCGACACGACGCCAATTCTGGCTCGCGTCAAGACCAGTCACCCCAATCTGCCCGTGTCTGCAATTGATCAGCATCACTTCTTCGGCGGCATGTTTCAGACTTCCCCCACGGCATTATGAAACCTCTCAGACTTTTTACTTCTTTCGTCTGATATCCTCACCACCAAACCTGTACATCACAGCTTTACCAAGTGGCTCAAGCTGGACCGTCAGAGCATATCAAAATACCATCCATATATTGATTGAGATGCGAGTGCATCATGCACCAAAACCAGTGTACTATAGTCATGTACACCAACAATACCATGTATTCAATTCAGATCAGCCGACAGTTATCGGTGTCCCAAAATCACTCCCTACCTGAGCGGACCGTCTCGTCAGACATTCGGGAGCATGCGAACTGGCCGCATTCCAGGGCTCGAGACAGCTTGCCGTGAAGCGGAGAAATCTATCACAAAATTGGGCGGGGCAGGAGGGACGATATCGCACAATTATGCGTACCATCGTGCATACAGTGATCGAATTCAAAGAATGGCAGAGGCATTCCATTTCACGCGTCTGATGAGAATTATTTGGACGCGTTTTTCGAAATCACTCCCAGGTCCATGGTTGATTGTGCGGGACGGCCCGTCGTATATATGCCATCATGGAGGCATCTTTGGGGGGAAGAAGTTTGGGATCATCCAGCAGCGCCATGGTGGCTAGTGACGACACATCATGAAATACTTTGTTCTCTACAGCACCCTCGCCTTCGCCGGTCTGTCGGTCATAGCTGCTCCTCTGGAGCAAGCGGCGGCCCCAGTACCAGCCCCAGCTCTATGGCACGACAAGCACACCGTCGTGGGAAAACCACTTGCCCAAGATGTCTCCAGCTCTGGTGACGGTGCGTCTGAAGAGTCTCTGGAGAGGCAACAGCGTCAACCAGAACATGATCAAGATGCGGCTTCCGAGGGACAACTGCAGAAACGTCAAGCCGATCCCGCCCTGTTGTCCTTGTTCGGCAGCCCTGAGAAGATCCTCGAATACTTTGCGTCTTTGAACCAGCCAAGACAGCCTAACCTTCTCGACGTCCTCATCGGCGACCTCAGCGGAGTGGTTCCGGCCGTCACTGGGCTCCTTGACGGTGTTCTCGACCTCCTCCTTCCACCGGTTCCATCACCAGCGGTCCCCAGAGTTACCGAACCCACCATTGTTAGACAATATTCTCCAGAGGCAGTTTTGAGCGCCCTGTCGTCTATCGGCTATGGTGGAGGAACGGGTCTTGGCCTGATGACGACCACTGTCTGCGTTGCAACGGCGACAATTCCAATCCCTGGGTATCCGACCGTGACGGTAACAAGGCTTGCCACTGTCACTGCAGGCCCAGTGCCCATCATCGTCCAGGGGTTGACAGCTCTCGAGGGTGCCATTGCGTCGGTGCTCAACGAGGTCATCCCCAGCGAGTTGCTTCCAGGCGTTACCATCGCTGCCTCGGCCAATCTTCCGCTTGGCCTGAGCCCGGCGATCAGCCTGACAGTTCCTGGGCTCAGTATTCCGGCGTTTACGCTGCCTCCTCTGCCCACGGTGACGGTGACGCTTCCGTCTGTGTCTGTCCCGTCGGTATCCTTGCCATCGTTGCCGGTGCCATCACTCTCGCTCCCAACCCTTCCACCGGCCCCAACGTTGCCATCGATCTCACTACCGAGCGTCTCGCTTCCAAGCATCTCAGTACCGAGTGTATCTCTCCCGAGTGTATCTCTACCGAGTGTGTCACTCCCGAGTCTTTCGCTTCCAAGCTTATCGGTCCCAAGCATTTCGGTCCCAAGCATTTCGATCCCCAGCATATCTCTCCCGAGTGTCTCTTTGCCGAGCGTCTCCCTTCCAAGCGTGTCTATCCCGACGCTTCCACCATTCCCCAGCGTTTCGCTCCCAAGCATATCTCTTCCGAGCGTATCCTTGCCGAGTGTGTCGCTTCCAAGCATCGCGCTGCCAACGGTGACACTACCAAGCATCTCGTTGCCAAGTGTGTCCCTTCCCAGCGTGGCGTTGCCTACGGTGTCGTTGCCGAGCTTGTCACTCCCAAGCCTCACCTTACCAACTGTCTCCCTACCAGACCTTCCGAGTCTCGCCTTACCAACTGTGTCCTTGCCCAGTCTATCACTCCCAAGCATTTCGTTGCCCAGCCTGGCATTGCCAACCGTCTCCCTGCCGAGCTTGTCCCTCCCGAGCGTGGCGTTACCAACTCTGCCCGCGACTCTCCTGCCCGGAGTCACGATCCCGGGCACTCGGCTCCCTGGACTCACCATCTCGCCACCACCCGGGCTGACCATCTCCGTTGGCGGCATCTCGGCCAATCTTCCTGTTGTCGGTACTGTGGGAGTTCCACCGCTCATTGACCTCACTGTCAATCCTTCAGGCCTCACAGCCTCAGGACGGGCCATACCTGCTGTTACCATACCACCCCTCGTCATCCCCTCCCCGGTCCAGGCAATCCTCCCCAACATTTTGAGCCAGCTCTCCCAAGCTATTGCAACCGAAACACCATTGGTCCCTGGCCTTATCGCCGTCATCAATGGACTGATTCCCGTCCCGACCCCCGTGATCACTCAACCTATCGGCAGCAACATTCCCATCCCGACCGGTGCTCCTATTTTGCCCAACTTGCTCAGCGAGATTGGCGCCGCGGTCAATGCCCTTCCATCCGCCATCCCAGGTCTTCTCAGCTCACTCGAGGTGCTGCTTTTGCCGGAGCCGACATTCTCCATCTTGCCATTTCCACCATTGCCTACCGTCAGGCCAGAGCCATCGTTCTCTATTCTGCCCTTCCCCAATCCACCCATTCAACTGCCGACCCTCTCCATTCTACCATTTCCCCCAATTGCAACCCTCTTCCCCAACGTTCCCATTCTCACGGCGCTCCCGACCATAACATTCCCACCGCTCCCTACCGCCATACCGACGCTGTTAACCTCTACTCGGCCCCCACCATTCATTAACCTGGGTCCTCCCATCACTCCTCCTAATATCCTCGCGTCTCTCCTCCCACTTCCGACCAGCCCAGTCAACACGCCCCAGGGTTACCGGTTCAACGCCATGTCCAACTCCAACGTGGCAGTCTACTACGGCCAATCGCAAGCCTCTGAGCGAATCTCCCTCGCTGATACGTGCGCGGACCCCAACGTTGACATGGTCATCTTGGGCTTCGTCACACACATCAACTACCAAAACAGCGGGCTGCCGAAACTGACGCTCGCGCCCGTGATCAAAGGCGTCAAGAACGGCTACCAGCGTGTTTTTGCGCCCGGGTTGGACTACTATGCACAATTGGAGGAGGACATCAAGACTTGCCAGGCCACGCACGGGAAGAAGGTTCTCGTGTCCCTGGGCGGGGGCGGTAGTTCGCTGGTGTTGAGGTCGGAGACGGAGGCGACGCAGTTTGCGAATAGGCTGTGGCAGCTGTTTGGGCCGGTGACGCCGGCGACGACGAGTGGGCATGAGTTTGTGAATGGGCTGAGGCCGTTTGGAACGGCTGTGGTTGATGGGTTTGATCTTGGTAGGTTTTTTTGTTTTCCTTTTGTGTATTACCACATTACCCCTTTTCATCATTCCCCCTCCCCTCCCCCTCCATCTACCCCCTCCAGTCTCATGATAACTAACCCGAATGTCAGCCAAACTCGACTCCTCCCCCAACTACTGGGGCACCTTTGCCCTGCGCATGCGCGCCAACTTTTTGTCGGACCTGTCAAAGCAGTATTACCTGTCTGCCGCCCCGGGCTGCTCTTCGCCAGACAGGTCCATCCCGATCGGGTACCTGGCCCAGGCCAACTTTATCTGGCCGAGGTACTTTGGGGGGGATGACACGGGACGGTGCGAGATTGGGGGGGAGAACTTTTTGACGTCGATTCTTTCGTGGTGAGTTGTGGGCTTCTCTTTCCTCTTTTTTTCGAAAACCACATGAACAGCCAAAAAGAAAAATACTGACACAAAAAAAAAAAACAGGACTCGCCTCATAACAGAGGGTATCCTCTCCCTAGGCGGCTCCAGGACTGCTGTTGCGGGGACAAAGTTCTTGATTGGCATCCCTGCCTGGGCGGAGGCCGCTCCGAGTGCGTACACTAGGTTGGGGGGTGCGCAGGCTGCGGGGGCGTTGGCTAGTCAGTTGAGGAACTTGGGGCTGAGTGGGCTGTTTAACTTGGGGGGTGTGATGGTGTTTGATGGGCCGGAGGGGTTGGAGAATGTGGAGGGGGGGAGGTCGTTGCTGGGGTGGGTTAAGGGGGGGTTGAATGGGACTTTGAGTGGGTGAGGTGAGATGAGGTGAGGTGATCTTTGAGCATGTTTGAGCATGTATTTGACTTGTTTTTTTTTGTTTTGTTTTGGTTTGATGTTGGACTTTGGATTGATTTGGGGCATTTCAAAAAGGGGGGGGTTCATGATTTTTTTTGGATTTATTTTTTGGGCTTTCGGCATTTGATTCGAATTGGAACCTGGTGGTTTCAAAAGCATTTTTTGGGATCATTTTTTTTTGGGGGGGGGGGATTACTTGATGTGTTCTCTTGGTTTGGATTGGGAATTGGGTTTCTTTTTGGTTTTGGCATGGTCGTTTTGGAGTTCTCTTGTCAGGGGTTTATTGGACTTTATGTCGTGTTTTGTTATTCCAAGGTTGCTTTTTACCAGATAACTGCCTGTTGATGGACTCTATTAGGAGTTGACAGGGTGTCTTTGAGGAAATGAGATTGTTGTGATCAATGTGGTCTTGCCCCTTTAATGCTGAGTGTTGTGTGTCACAACAAGTTCAATAGGTGGTATAAGTTGGACATGGTTGTGTTATTTGGTATGAAGCATTAGATTGTTTGGTTTTGTCAACTCCCTCGACAACTCCCTCAAAGAAGACCCCAAGGCCACCACCTGAGGGCTAGATCAGCTCAACCAGAACGTCATCGCCCCACGCATAGTCACCAACGCCCTGATCACCGGGTTCGTGGGATATCTCGCCGTTTCAATAACCCGAGACACTGGACGAGAAAAAAAAGGAACGGACGAGGGTTATGGGATAATTCCAACCGAAAGCCACCACCATCAGTCATCATCCTCTTTGAGATTACCAGGAGGAGATAACCAAGGTCCAACCAAGCCCTCATCTTGCTGTTCATCTACCTTACCAGAGGAAGATCAAGATGACTATGGCCAAACCAGCACCCATAAGCACCGCCACGAGAATTTTGCTGTCGCCTGCGGTGAGCTGTTGAGACTCCAAAGCTATTATTGCTGGCTCGTTTCTGGGTTGGGTTTGGCTGATGGTAGGTAGGACTGAGAGCGGCCGATGGGGTTGGATGATAGCTGCTGCTGCAAGCTCATACCGGACGGCGTCGTGGTGGTTGATGAAGTTGGTGATTTTATTGTCGATATGCTCGAGCTTTGTCATGATTGGGTCGTTGAGTGTGTGGGATTGGTTTCTGAATGCGCCGCTTTCGCTCGACTCTTCCTGTCTTTGGGTCTCAACCACAGCATAATGGGTATGGGTGTTGTTGAAGCTGGTTAACGAGCCCGTAGACGGGAGTTGAGGGGTAAAGGTTTGTTCCAGAGAACTTGAATATGAGAAAAGGGCAGATGGAAGAGCAAGATGGGCGGAAGAGAGCGTGGGAACAAGTGCCGATCCATGCTTTGAAAGAAGAGAGCACATGGTTTTTATTGTTGTGGAAATACCTGACCCTTGATGTACCTGCACCCAACCAACAAATACAAACGAGATGGCGATGTCGCTGGACAAGACCGAGTCCATCAATAAAACGGAAAGCTCGAAGAAGAGAGGAATTGCAATCAGCGGTCGGTTTGGTCAACGCCACCCATCAAGGATCTTTGCCAACACAGAGACGTTTGTTTGGCTGGATTTGTTGCGCTGGGCTGAAGCAAAAAAGCTGTGAATACGGCACATCACCATCTACCCGTCAGTCACAGTTAGGAAAAAGAAACTTGAAGTCAGCCTTGTAGTAGCAAGAAAAGTGTCCTGGTATTGGCGGTATAGCCCTGGAAGTGGCGTTGCCCCATGTTGTTATCCTCGCCGGGCAGCCAATTACAACCAAAAATACCCCACCCTCTTCGCAGCTTCATACCTATATCGAACCGACTCAGCAACCACCATCCCACTCTGCTCGAACGGACACTCTGCGTTTGTCTTCCGCTCGTCGGGCCACACGCTGCCAGCGGTTGGACCTGCCAAACCAAGGCCGTCTCAATACCAGTCTACCCCTAAAGGTAGTCTGCACTCTCATTCAGGATGAATGAATCCTATGCCAAGTGTACTACCTACCAAACTATGTATGTACTTATCGACATTTTAACCAATGAAGCCGAGGGAATCGGAGCCGAGCAGATAGATGCTCGCATCTACCTAGGTCACGCCCAACCTCCCCCCTTCAGCCCACAATGTGCAGCGAACTCTGTACAGTCCCAACATCCCTAGATCCCGTCCATTGCAACTTTCCCCATTTGGGACACACCGACAAGCGCAGCTTCCCCACCTAGGTAGATGGCACACCTCGGGGCAGGACCAGACCACAGCCGGGACAGCTAGATTGTCCCGGTCTCACAAACAACCTAACAGCAACCCCACACCGAGTAGGTGTGTGTGTGTGTGTGTGTGTGTGTGCAAGGACCGACTGTCTGCCCCTCGATGGTGTGAGCGCAAACGATCCATGTACTGATACCTCTGCAGCCGACGCCCTTGACGAGCTGTTTTGTAAGAATTGCCATTTGCAGATTGCCCTGAACCTGTTCTGCTAGGATTTCCCGTCTCTCTCTCTCGTCTTGTATGTGAGTGAGCGCTCCCGTGGGGCTCCCAAAGCTGAACGGAGCAGATAGGCAAAGTGCTGGGAACGAAGAAAAAGAGGAGGTTTTGTCATGTCTTGTTTGGGCGTGCTTTCACCGGATACACGCCGCTACCGCGACTGATTGGGGGATTTGGGGTCTCTCGCTGAACTTGACAGGGTTTTTGTATTTGTCAAAGGACAGCGAGAAGGCGACCAAGCTCTGAAACGCAAGCAACTCCCAAGAAATTGTTAAAAGTCTTTGAAGCAGGCCGGCAAGTAGACCAACAGGTGCCCGGAGCTTGGATCTGCTGTCCTTTTGACCAAGGGGGAACTTGCGCGGACTGGATGGCAACAAGAAATGACGAGATGAGGGCCGTGGCTTCCCCTTCAACATATTCACTCTTAAAAGATGAACATACCAGATCTTCTTCTAATGTTTATTGTCCACCTTCTGCGGTGTGAAGATCGCTGGCCTACTGCTGACATGCTCTGGTGTACAGGACGGCTATAGACAGCTAAACGGGATACCTGAATAAAAGCAATCGTTGGCCCTTCTGCAAGCCGTAAAAGGAGAAACTATTACAGCTATAGTCATCCTAGATTTGAGAGTACTAACATAAAATAGATTATATAAATGCTGTAAGGCATGATAAAGTTGTTCTGAACCATGAACCTGACTGGGTAGGATTGTATTGGCTGGCTAGGACATGTTTGTTTACTTTGTGTGGATCCCGGTGAAAGGGGCTAACGCCACTACACTTTTCCAATAATAAAAACAACGAACCAAGATAAAATGCAGTGTACTCACTGATAGCACAGAGGCCCCCAGATTTCTCCGTGCGTGTCATTGATAGAAAACAAACTTTTTATATGGTATTCATTATCCGAAACACTTACCTATATTCCCTTCACGATACTCTATACATACCTATATTCCTATGCAACATGCCAAGCTCGTACGTATTATTTAGCTAGTTGTGAGAGCATCCTTCTCCGAGATGTACCCCAACTACCTTCCCGTATTTGGTTATCCGAAGAGGAGTAACAGGAGAATAGGAAAGAAAGGAAGTACAAGTACGAAGACCAAGCTTCTGGTTTGATGAGCAGGTGGTAGCCAAACATCCACACCTCCTACTCCTGTCTCGTTACCACCAACATTATATACTGGCCGGACATGTTGTTCGTTTTAAAGCCTTTTAATTATTTTTCTAGGCCTAATAACTATCTTCTAAGGCCTGATGACTATCTTTTAAGGTCTAATGACTATCTTTTAACGCCTTTCGACTATTTTTTAAGACCCTTCGATTATTTTTTAAGACCTTTCGACTATATTTCAAGGCCCTTCGACTATATTTCAAGGCCCTTCGACTATCTTTTAAGGCCCTTCGACTATCTTTTAAAGCCCTTCGACTATCTTTTAAAGCGTTTCGATTATATTTCAAGGCCCTTCGATTATTTTTTAAGACCTTTCGATCATCTTCTAAGGCCATTCGGCTATTCTTTCAAGCCTTTCGACTATCTTTTAAGGCCTTTCGACTAACCTTTAAGGCCTTTAGACTATCTTTTAAGGCCTTTTAACTATCATTTAAGGCCTTAATTTTACATTACAATCTCTATCATTTTAATACCGGGCAGGACCGTGAATCGTGGAGAGGTTACACCAGAATGTGTTTCAAGAGAGTCGTAGGGGCTTGAGCGAGTTGTATAAGCGGTGAATTGGCTTCGAGCTTCATGTCTAAACTGAATCGAGATCATTCAGATGGTTCTACATGGCAAAGAGTGTCTGTAGTGCCAATATCGTTAAACTTGGTGCTAATGTGCCCGGTCGAGCTTTTGGCTGGTTTGGGGGGGTCCCAAACTACTGCTCAATAATTATCTTTTGAGGCCTTCCAGGCCTCAATGTTCACATCATCATAATCCTGATGTATCGTGCAATGCTATCCACCCGCATATATCACTGCTCTTTTGGTTCAGGCATGTCCAACCTAGACCGAGCGAAGTAGCCATTGAATCTCAAAGCCGGCTCATTTTGTAATCTGCCTATGGTCTCGTTCGATTTGGTCTATGATACGCTTTTGTCTTCAAGCACGTGCCCCTTTTATATGATCTTTCACCTTATTTTCTTCATTCCCAAGGCAGCTTCTGGTGCAGGTACTGCCTCTTGCCCTCCCCATAGTCACCCGCACCCTGTCCTCCACCACGAATCTTGTACTTGTAAATCATCAAACCCTCCAACCCGACCGGTCCTCTCGAGTGGATCTTGTTGGTGCTGATACCCACCTCGGTGCCAAAGCCATATCTCATACCATCGGCGAATCTGGTCGAGGCATTGTGGTATACACCGGCCGAGTCGATAGCGTTCATAAAAGTCTCAGCATCCTCCTTGTTAGAAGTGAGAATGACGTCTGTGTGGTGGGAGCCGTGGGAGTTGATGTGGGTGATAGCTTCGCTCAGACCAGAAATGACCTTGATAGCAAGAGTCAGAGACAGAAATTCGGTGTTGAAGTCCTCCTCAGTGGCATCAACAATGTTCAGGCCAGGGGTGTTGGCGAGAGCAGCCTTGGAGGCAGCATCGCAACGAAGCTCAACATTCTTGGCTGCGAGGGCAGTGGCAACACCAGGAAGGTGGGTAGACAGAGCCGACTCCTGAACGAGAAGAGTCTCAAGAGCATTGCAGGCGGCAACATAGTTGGTCTTGGAGTCGACGATCACCTTTTCCGCAAGGGCCTTGTCGGCAGAGGAATCGAGGTAAATAGAGCAGAGACCGTCGGCATGGCCAAGGACAGGGATTTTGGTGTTGTCCTTGATGTACCTCACCAACTCATTGCCACCACGGGGGATGACCAAGTCAACGTACTTGTCGAGAGCCAACAGCTGGGGGATGACATCCCGGGTGGTGACAAGCTGGACGGCTCCGTTGGGAACCTGGGTGTTTTCGAGAGCAGAGGAGATGACACGGGAGATGGCAACGAAAGACTCGGTGGATTCCTTGCCACCCTTGAGGATGGCTGCATTTCCAGACTTGATGGCGAGGGCGGCAATGTTGGCGATGACCTCAGGACGGGCCTCAAAGATGATGAGGAGAACACCGATGGGGCAGGTGACACGTTCGAGGTTGAGACCTTCATCGAGCTGGGTGCGCAGAGTGACACGGCCAACAGGGTCCTCCAGGCCACGAACGTCGAGAATGCCCTTGAGCATGTCCTCCCACTTGCCGGGCTTAGTAAGGTCGAGACGTGAGACAAGACTTTGGCTCAACTGCCCATCGGCGGCAGCCTTGCGCGCAAGTTCGAGATCTCTGGCGTTGGCGGCAAGGATCTCATCACGAGCAGCCGTGAGTCCTGAGTGAATAGCTGTGAGGGCATCGTTGCGGGCATCGGCTGAGAGGGTGGCAAGGATGTGGGAGGCTGACTTGGCCGACTGGGCGGCTTCGAGGGGAGAGGCGCTTGTCAGAGACATTTTGACTTTGGAAGGTTTGATGCTGATATAAAATCCCAGTGGATTCTTTCCCAACAAGTGTCGTCACCAGGTGCCAGGCCGCAGGTCGGAGGGTATAATAGAGGGGCTCATGTCGTGCCCCTCCGGCGCGGCAGGGCGAGGTGAGTCAATGTGGGGTTGCGGGGTGCTGTCAAAGTCTTTAGGGCTGGACGTCCCTGCATCTTTCAACGACAACCCATTGCCCGACAGGATAGTAGTAGTATCACGGCCGATAGTGTCTCTATGGTTCTGCCTGCTGGGACGACTGCTGCTTATGACATTGACCCTTCCTCCTCATCTTATATCCTCTTCCGGCCGAAGCAGTGGATTTGCTGAGTGTCATTTCTTTACATGCAGTCACCAGCGATGCTGCATCCTTCCCGCCCACATGCTTCCCGACCTTTCATTTATCGATGATACCACGGCAGTGAGCACAAGGCGTGCTCAAAACGAGGCGGTTAGATTTGTTGGTCATGGCGTCTTGATGGCAATAGCAGTTCATCGCGAGTGCCGAATTTGCCGTCTGGAGGGTGATTTCGCCGCTTTCGCTTCCGAGCCGCTGGTCAAAGGCGGCTTCTTTTTAGTGTCTCTCGATGTTCATCTGAATGGAAACTCAACGGCTATCGGATGCGAGTGTATGCTGGGAAAGCTTCTTGATTAGCATCAACGGAAGGACCTGCTTGGTAATAGGGTTCCCATCCGCTCGGGTACAGGCTCATACCCCGTATCCGCACTCCCATGGAGGATTCCCCATGGGGCAGCAGGGCAGCTGCCCCTTCCTCGACGCTAAAGAAGAACGGCCCCAGAAGAAGCGATGCCGAGGATGTCGAAGCTCCTTGACACCCACTCGGCCTGCTTATTCCCGGCAAAGCTCGACTTTCCCTAAATATTTTATATCGTCACCTATTTTTACTTGATATCAGAAATCTTCTCTTTTCCTATTTCGTCATTGAGTTTGAAACCCGCCCCATTCACATGGGGTCACCAACAACAGACCCACCGCTCCTTTCAAGTACTCACATTACCGAATTTAACGGGTCATGGCCGTTGACTCTGCCGATCAGCATGGTCGGTCCGGATCCGTTGCCAAGCCGGACCGACCACTGTCCCCGGGCCAAGAAGAGTTTGAGGTCGGCAGTCACACAGGAACGTCGATAAGCACCGATGAAGAAGCCGTTATCATGGATGATGTACCCGGCCAGGGGCAGATAGGCATATCTCATCGTGAGAACATACTCTCCCCTACCCAGCCCACCCAGACGAGATCACGGCGGAGCTCTTCTTTTGTTCGACCAAACAACCCCATCGTTCCAAGGTCCCATCGGCGTGGCCTTTTTGGAAGATTCACTATCATTCCCGAGGTCGAGTCACCACTAGAATACAAGAGAGGCACCAAATGGACCATCACCGCTGTCGTTGCTTTAGCTGCCGCTGGCGCCCCCATGGGTTCTGGTATTTTTCTGCGTGAGTCTTGCTTACTTCCTCTCTCCAGAACATGGAGGCTGACTGACATCATATAGCCGCCCTTCCTGATCTTGCAAAAGAGTTGAACACAACCACCACAATTACTAATTTGACGGTGGCCATGTACATGCTTGCCATGTCCATTTTCCCTCTCTGGTGGTCGTCGTTCTCTGAAACCCTTGGCCGCCGGACCATTTACATCATATCATTTGCCATGTTTGTCGTCTTCTCGGCACTCAGCGCCGTCAGCGTCAATATTTCGATGCTGATCGTCATGAGAATCCTGGGAGGCGGCGCATCAGCCTCCGTTCAGGCTGTTGGTGCCGGCACCATTGCCGATATCTGGGAACCGGCCGAGCGTGGGAGAGCTATGGGTATCTTCTATCTCGGTCCTCTCATCGGCCCATTGATTAGCCCCCTTACTGGCGGCGGCCTATCTGGAGCCTTCGGCTGGCGTTCAACCATGTGGTTTCTCACCATCTACGGTGGCGTCATGCTCCTCATGATCTTCTTCTGTCTGCCAGAAACGCTCCCCCACAAGAAACCTGTCACAGTCCCAGTCAGCTCACCCGATCCGAACGCCACCCCTCTAACCCGTGTAAACACGGCGACCAAATCGATCAAATCCGCCGGGTCAAACATCAAACGCTTCCTCTGGGACCCCCTCACCGTCCTTTCCTACCTCCGCTACCCACCAGTGCTGGTATCAGTCTACTCAGCCAGCGTGGCCTTTGGCGCCCTCTTCGTCCTCAACATCTCGATTCAATCCACCTATTCCACTCCACCCTACAGTTTCACAAGCACCATCATCGGCTGCATGTATCTCCCTCCCTCTATGGGGTACATCACCGCCTCCACCATCGGCGGCCGCTGGCTCGACCACATCATGAAGCGCGAAGCCCTCCGCGCCGGCCGCTTCGACGACAGCGTCAACCCCCCCAAACTGATCTTCCTCCCCGAAGACCGCATGGGAGAAAACATGTGGCTGGCCGCCTCTCTCTACCCGCTCTCCCTCATCGTGTACGGCTTCACCGCCAGTCTGGGGCTCAAGTACATCGCCGCCCCAGCCATCGCCACCTTCACCTTTGGCGTAGGGAGCATGTTGGTGTTTGGTGCGGTAACGACAATGCTGACGGAGTTTATGCCGCAGAAAAGCTCGTCGGGGGTGGCGGTGAACAACTTTGTGAGAAACTTTGTCTCTTGCGCGGGCGCGGTGGTGGCCCAGCCGTTGATTGACGCGATGGGGAACCGGTGGTTGTGTTTTATGGTGGGGCTGTTTGCTTGGATCACGGGGAACGGGGCGATTTTTTTGCTCAAGTGGAAGGGGGAGAAGTGGAGGAGGGAGATGGATGAGGCGCTGGGGGATACTACTGGTTTGAAGATGGTGCAGCATCGTGGGCAGGGGAGGGGTGATGGGGAGATGGGGCAGATGGATGGGGGGGATGTTAGGTTGGAGGAGAGGTGCGAGAAGGAGGATAAGCAGTGATTGGGGGGGTGGAAGGATTGAGGGTTAGAAAACGGGGAAAGAGGGAAGGGGGGAGGTGTATTATTACTTGTGACGAACAGACGACCGACCGCACGACTTTATAGACGAGGCTCTGATACCTGATACCTACCAGCTTAGACTACCTACCTGAGACTTTTTTGATGATTAATTATTAATAGAATACAAATCTTTTTGGGAGTTTCAATACTACCAAATAGTAAAAACCTGCGGTGAATAATTACCAATAAAATTTACGATCCTAACCATAGGAGAGAGATGCTTATGATACTGATACAAATCCCCATCCATCCATCCATCAATCAATCAATCAATCAATCAATCAATCAATCAATCAATCAATCAATCCACACACCAAACATTGTCTATCAACTCGGCACCAGAGACAAAAACACCCCCCCCCCCCCGGCCCCACAAGAAAATGGCAAACAGTTTACAAGCTTCAGAAAAGAGAAAGAGAAAAAAGGAAACCACGAAAATAAATAAACGGCCTGCCTATATGCAAAGAGGGGTGGAAGTGAGAGGGAAGGGAGCGGGGGGGGGGGGTATAATCTGAAATAGAATAACTTTCTTTCCCCTTTCCTACTACGCCAGCCTTTCTTTGCCCCATCCATTCCATCCATTCCATCCATTCCATCCTCGCCTCCTTGAACTTGAAAACTTTTTTCCCTCACTCCTTTCGAGAGAAAAAATATACCCGTGAAAAAAAAAAAAGAACCCCAATCCATGAATGGAAATTCCCCCCTTCTCTGCCCCACCACCCACATACCTAGTGCTGACCTGTCAAAAAATGTTGGTGAACAACAAAACAAGACAAAGACGAGAATGGACAGAGTACCATAATAGACAGAACCCCTTCTCAACAACCTCCCTTCTCCCCCAAAAAGCGCCAACCATGTATGTTTCTTTGCAACAAGAAAATGAACAAGAAAAAAAAAAAAGAATCAAGTTAGTTGTCAGGAACAACATGAAGAAGAAAAAGAAATCGTCAAAATCCGTTACAAGGCATCATCATAACATCCTTCACCACCAACCAAACTGTTTAATCATTCCTCCTCCCATAACCACTGCTGTACCCCTTCTCTACACCCCCCATCAACCCCCTCCCCTGTCCCGATCCCGGCCTAGGCAAGCCCCCCCCCCCCGTGCCGCTCGAGCTCTTGGTCCGTTCATGCGGCCCGGCAACACTCCCGCTCCTCGCCAACCCCATCTTTTGCGCTCCCGGTGCCCTCAGCCCCGAGGCTCTGAACCCGCCTGGACCAACGCTCATCCTAAAGTTATTCCCGCTCGGGGCGTGGTTCTCATCTGTGACACCCAGTCCGGTGGACCGTGACGGCGGCGGCATAGACGACCTCACACCGAGACCAGTGCCAGGGGTTTTGGCCGGCCCACCAAGCATGCTCTGCCTCCGGTTGGGAGTTTTCGACGGCGTCGGCGCAGCAGCTGCCGCCGGTTCTGGCGAGGGCGATGTAAGCACCCTAACCGGGGCAGGCGTCGGCTCTGGCTCCGGCGCGGGAGCAGCAGCAGCAAGAGTGGCTTGCATGTTCATCATCTCCTCCGCCAGCTGGACCAGCTCCCCCTTTTCGACGCGCTCCCTCTCCAGCAAGAGACGCAGTTCCGCGTTATCAGCTTGGACAGTTCGCAGGATGGCCTCCAGCTTCTGACTCTCGGCTTCAAGCTCCCGGATATGGGCGGCGTTTTGGGCGCGCTCCTCTTCCAGCTCGGCAATCCGGTGGTGGTTGAGGTTGTTGATCTGATTGGCCCTACCATGTCTCAAGTCTTCATTCTCGCGGCTAAGTTCGTCAAGCTGGGCTTGAAGACCCTGGACTTTCTTCTCCCAGCGGGTTTCGTAGCTCTTCTTCAGCGCAGCAACCTTGTTCTCGTGCTTGGATTTATACAGGGCGTGAAGGTCCTTGGCCACCCTCTCGACGGCTAATTCTACCTCCTTGTTGGCGTTCATGACCTGCCCTGGGGGGTTGTTACTCCCAGCTGCCTGGCCAGCTCTCATGCCAGCCATTTTCGACTCCGCATCCTGTGCCATCATCTCTGCCGCCTCTCTCCTCTGTTCTGATTCGTGCAGTTTGAACTCCAGCTCCTCCCTCTCGCGCTGGGTCATGACAATTTCATCCTTGACTTGTCTGAGAACCACCTCCATCTCCCGTCCTCGGCGCTCCCAAGAGTCCTTCTCGGTGGTGAGGGATTCGTGCACATCTTGAATCTCGCGGAGCTGCTCCATGCACTCGCCCACTCGCTTCTCCGCATCCCCTACAGCAGTCTTGAGATGTTGAACCTCGGCTTCCTTGCCGGAAAGGGATGCTTTCAAACTCGAAATCTCAGACAAAAAGCCAGACTTGAGGGATTCGAGCTCGCGGGGGGTAATGGTCGGAACGCTTCTCGGAGTCGGCATGGGAGGAAGATCATAATCAAGCAGATTAACCAGGTTGCTGTTCCCGTTATTCGCACCCCCGTTCCTCTGCGGTGTGGCCGAAACCCCCCTCCCCGACGACGACGACGACGACGACAGCGGCGCCTGACCACGCCTCGAAGGCGTAGGCTGGGCTCCATAATTCCCAAACCGCAAATTCTCGGTAAAATCCATCAGGTTCGTCGAACCCCCACTGTCATACAACTGCTGCGTGCCTGACCGGTCCGGAACCGTCCCATTCACCCTCGGTGTCCTCGAAGAATTCCCCCTCGGCGTTGGCCCTTGCGACGAGGAAAACTTGGTCGGGCTGTCACTCCTCATCCCCATCACCGTCGCCTTTGGCACCGCAGAAAACGTGCTAAACGTGCTCGTCATGGTATCGTTCGCGCCAATGTCGTCATCGTCCATAGTCTCGTCCTGCATCCCCATCCTCTCGTCCCCGTCTGGATCCCGCCGTCGGTGGTGTTGGTGGTGGTGGTGGTGGTGGCTGTTATGGTCCATGTCAATCTCGTCGTTCTGATCCGAGTTGATATCGTCCTCGAAAATCTCAATCGCGTGCTTGACTCCCTCGTTCTCCAGCATGTTTTCCGGCAGGGAAGACGATCCCATAGAACTGCTCAATCGCTGCTCGTCGGACCCGCGGCGTTCGTTGGAGGGGCGTCGTGAGCTTTCGTTGGACGTGGACGACGACTGGCCGGGCTGGTTGACTCGGATCGGAAATCTTTTGATGGGCGCTTTTCTTGGGCTCTGCTGCGGCAGGGCTGGCGGGGGCATGCCCGTGTTGTTCCTTGGCGGAGGCGACGTCAGGTCTTCTGGCTGGCCACTAGAATCGGCCGAAGTGGGTTGCGACGATGACGCCGAATTTTGACTGCCGCTGCTGCTGCTGCTGCTACCACTCTGCTGGTGTGCCTGAACCTGCGCGTGCTGGTGCGACTGCAGAATCTTGAGCGGTGAAAGTTCGCTGCCCGACATGATGCGGGAGGTCGAACCAGGGCGAACCTTGGGCGGTGAGGGTCCACGCGGGGTAGGCGACCCGTCGCGGCTGTGGTGGTTGCTTCTGCTCTCCTCGACGATGACGGCGCCGTTCTCGGTGCTATAACCGTCCGGCTGCGAGGTGGAAGAGTCCCTCATCGAATAGGGGCGAGCTTCGTATGATCCGTGGTGCAGGCTGCCCGATGGTGTCGAGAAATTGAGAGCCGCGCTCGGCGTCGGCGATAACGGCGCTGCCATGGTCTGTGGGACAAAGAAGGTCGATCAATCACAGTGTGTACACGGACAAAGTCAATTAACCCGCGTCTGGGTCTGGTGCTGCAGAATACTCGGTACTAATCGCAGCAGCAAAGAGTTCCAAGTCCCAGCTAGCTGATTGATCTGTCTGGTGCGAAAAGAAAAAGAAGGTTTCAAAGGGACAAGAAAAGCTACCAGTTTGCCGGTGGTGGGATGTTGTTGTGCTTGGTGGCACTTGCACCGAGTTATGGCGCTGATGCCAGTGCTTCAGTGCCTGTCCCTCTGGGGGAAATTGCTTTGATTGCGACAGCACCTGGTCCCAGCCAGCCAATCATTTCGCCTCAGCCCAGCGTTTGTGCCTGTTTATCCCTGTGGCCCAGCAACGGCTATGACACGTGACCTGCCCCTTACATGTGCGCGTCCCTTGCAGGTGTCTCCACCCCCCTTAAACCAGCCGTTTCAACATTCATGCATTGGACGCCGCCCATCCAGATGTTTCCAAGGGACCGAACTTGAGGTTAAATTGACTGTATATCGACCCCCTACCCCCTGAACATATATTTCTCGAGTTGTAGTTATGACCGGCATCGATTGGAGGCACATGAGACCCGCCCTCTATGAGAGGACCATGGCAAACATTCACAAACACAACCCCCAAGAGGCACAGACCTTATCAAAGTCATAAAAAACACTAGGTTATCATTGAGTTATACTAAGGTATCTAGTATCACCCGTCTCAAACTAGACCACGCCGCCCTGCTGCCGTCCATGATGATGATGACATTGACAAAATTTGACATACTACATATATCTCCAAGACAAAAGAAAACACTAACCCACATCCCCCTCCGCCTCCGACTTTCACCTCCCGCACTCGCATGCATCTGTCAAAAGGCATTCACTTTTTTTTGTAAAACTTTGGAATCTCTCTTTTTTCTCATAAAGTCGTTACTCTGATAAAACCAAGAAAAAAAAACAATAAAAGAAAACCAAAAACAACTTCCACACACACACACAGACGCACCCGAACCGACCAACCAACCAAACCCCCCCCCCCCATCAATCATTCCAAACAACATCAAAACAAAACCAACAACTTTAACCCATCCATCATTGACATACATCATCAATCGGCAACAACATACACACAACAACAACCAACACCAACTACCCCCCCACGCCTTTCTCCCCCTTTCCCATCCCTTCCATCCAACCCCCGCAACTTTTGTTTGAAGCAAAGTAAGAAAAAAAGCGAAAAAAATAATAATATTCGAGAGTCATTGGTCATAAGCGTCATTAGCAAGGAAAAATGATAATGGATGAGAGAGTAGAGAAAAAGAGTTCGCTTTTCCCTCCATAGAGACAGGTGCTGCTGCTCTTGCTGCTGCTGCTTTCTTTGGTCTGATCTGCTAACCCTTCTTCCATCATGTCCGGAACTCCCCGTCACCGATTCCAACAATCATTCGGAAGAAACAAGTTTATATAGCAACAGATCTGTGCCAATCCGCCAGCCAGGATTTTCGTCACTGAGTAGTCAGGTGTGGCACACTCCCAAATGGACGACATCCTTTGAATCTTCGACTCTATGTCGAGTGATCGTCACTGTTTGTCGTCCTTGTCCTTGAGAAATCCAGCAGCAGCAGCAGCCCCCCAGAGGGAAAAAAAGCCCATTCCCGTTTATCGTCACATTTTCTTGCCGTTCGCGCCTAGGATCATAAACAGGCGGTTCGACAAAACCTTCTTGTTTTTGGCGAGTGAGAAGAAAAAAGTCATCCCGACCAAAGCTGAGAGCTGCCGTGAGCCCCCAGCCCCGGCCCATCCTCTTTAGTGATTAGACCCGCCCAGCCCATGCAAAAAAATCCGTTATTCATCAGCCATGTACAGCCATATCAGGGCATCCAACAAAGAGAATCATCGTCAGCTGTTGCTCGCCTGAGCGTCGTCCCTGGGAACCTAGAACCCTTCATTGTTGGTCGGTCGTCTTGAGCGAGTACAAAAAAAAGAGAACATTTGCACAGAAAACGAGCAAGGAGTGTGTATAGGGCGTCGATCTATCCCTTCTTTTCTGCAGGACCAGCTTGCCGTTTGGCCCGCAGAGAGAGGTTGAAAAGAAGCACCCGTCTCTCATTTATCCGGTTCGTCTCATGTTCAGACACACAATTCCCCGCCAACGCCACGAATGATGGAACTCGTCCCGAAAACCAAGACGCCATCGTCGTATTACCTCCGTCTTTGCGTGGGGATGGTAGAGGCAGGTTGCGCCATGGGCGGGTTGAATGTGGGCGAGGGCATAGACCCGCTGCCATCAAGCATCTTGCGTCTTTTCATATCCATGGACATGCTGCCACCACCGCTGCTCGGTCTGTCGTCATCGTCGTCCCTGCCGCGCTTCATCGACGTGGAGCCGTTCAGTACTGGTGGTTGAGGTGCATACCCGTTCGGCATCGAGCTCATGTCCGGCTGGCTGGCGTAGACGTCACTGCCGTTGGTTCCGTTGGGGGCATTTCGGTCGTTGCTCATCACGCTATAGAGATTGCTTGACGGCTGGCCGGGTGCACGCGGTGGTGTGTGGTACCCCTGCTGGGAATAGTATGACTGCGGTGCGGCAGCCGTTCTGGGAGTCGCTCTTCCGGAGCCAGCTTGGTGGGGGGATCCTGAAATTTCCGGAGACAGATGAGCGTGATCGTTCGGTAAAGAGGCCACCTGGGAGTTGTTGTAGTTGTACGAGTTGCGGTTTCCGTCATAGGTGCTGCTGTCGTGAGTGTACTCGGGGTCATGTTCGTGGTCGGCCTCCTCTTCCTGCCCAGAGGCGGGTTGATTTTCGCCGTGCATCATGCCATTTTGCGGTTTCGAGTCACCCTGTTCGTTTCCCTGTCCAGGCGCGCGGCCAGCTGGGGGGGCCATTTCACTTTTTACGTAGTTGGACTGCCCGTAAATAGATCTTTCCTGAGGGTTGTTGTTCGCGGGAGGGTATGAAGCCTGCTGGGGAGGTGGGGGCTGGTACATTTGGCGCGAGCTGTCGTATGGCTGACTGACCGGAGGATAATTCTGCATGCTCTGGAGCGTAGATCCAGGAGGTGTGGTGGCAGGTGTGTTGGGCAACGACCGGGCATTGTTGCTCAGCGTAGTGTCGATCGAAATCTGACTGGTCTGACCGTTGTTCATGCTCTGCTGGCTCCATTGGAAATTTTCAGAGGCTCCCATAGGACCCATCACACTGGAAGCGCTGGTGGGAGGTGTGGGGAAAGTATGCGCGCGATCAATCGAGGGGCGGCCCATGCTGGAATGCGAGGGAAGAGGCGCTTGAGGGCCCGGAAGGGACATCGAATGATGGTGGTGCTGCGACTGCTGCTGAATCGACGGTAAGCCATTTGGTGGTTGACCCGAGCGCAGACTGTCCTGTTTGCGCCGCTCTGCTGTTGCGGTCAATACCTGGTTGGCGCGGCTTTGGTTCGCAGGGTGGTAAAGCAAAGAGCTGATGTTGTGCACGAAGAGGGGATACAGAAGCTCAGTAATCTTCTCCTTGTTGGCAAACTCCAAGGCCCTGTCAAATGGGATCCTGAACACGCATGTTAGCAGGCGATTTGATGCCACGAAAGAGACCAAGAACTCACCAAACACCCTTCAGGTGCATGGGGCCAATCTTGACCACATGCCTGACTTTTTCACTTTTCAAGATACCATCACGTCTCCCACGGGTCATTCCTGCCACGTTCAAGAGCTTGGTACCGTTGATCATGTGGTTGTCTAAGCAATAATGTTAGAAAAAAGCAATAATGTTAGAAAATGAATGGGGCGTGGCCATGGCTTGGACAAGAGATTGACAAACCTTCTCTCCGGGCGACGCAGATGCCGCGAGCCTCGACCTGGAAGCACAAACTGCCCTCGTCTTCCCAGAGGGTCGCAGTGACACGGGGTTTCATGCCCGGTGGTGCGATTTGGCCAGTGGTGTCGAAGCCGGCCGAGTATGAGTTATTAGGCATGCCTGGCTGGTTCACGCCGGGAAGAGGGAGGACTGGCTGACCACCGCCCATCGGGTTCGACACCGAAGGGGGCCCTGTTTGTGGAGAGGCAAGGCCATTTCCGTAGCCATACTGGCTTCCATAGGGAGCTTGGGGGTACTGAGGACCCGGGTGTAGCAGAGGCGGTTGTTGTTGGCCGTAGTGAGAAGTGACAGTCTGTGGGGGCGGCTGTTGGCCGGTAGACATGTGAGGCGCCGGTTGGTAGTACATTTCCGCTCCACTTTGCATCGCTGGGTAATGCTCGTATCCCGGATGTCCTTGGCTTTGTGGGCCTGGTATAGAGTTACCCGGAAGCGTTGGGGAGAGCGTGCCTGGTGTCTTGGGACCGTTGGAGGATGCAGCTGAGGTGAAGGACGACTGCGAACCAAGGTGGGAGCTTGCAGCAGATGATATCGAGCTTACCCGGGGTGACGAACTGCTCGAGGAATATGCCTGGGGAGGCTGCGGCAAAGGTAAAGATGGCAGTCTATCGTTCACATACAACGGTCGCTGCTGATGATAGTACGGCACTTCGGTGGACGGACCCCGGGTATGCCCTTGCGAGATCGACGGGAGATCCAGCTTTTCGGTATTTCTCGAAGCTGGGTGAATCTGAGTTTGCGGTCACGTAACCGCCAGTCTCCACGAAGAGACTATTCTCGGGCCGAGGAAGAAGGGAGGGGGGAGTAACGAGACGAGATAGTCAAGCCTGATGGCGCGACAAGCTCTCCAGAGTGGCCCAATTGGGTAGCTGAGACAACCGTTAGTTCCAATTGACTTTCTCGGGCTCCTCCCAAAGAGACGGCGCGTCGAGTACTAGTCTCGGTAGGCCAAGGAACGTTGGTGTAGGTCGAACCTTTTTTTTCCTTTCTCGGGTGCGTGGTTGCGATATGGGAATCTGCAATCACGATCGAACCAGCATAGCAAAATGCTGGACGCGGTGTAATTGGACTTGACAACCAAGACCTGGTCACTGAACAAGACGGATGGATGTGTTCGTGAGCCGACGCGAGGAAGTCTTGGGGAGTATCGAGCTTTGGATGAGGGTGTTGGGTGTGTCTGTATGTCCAATGCTGTAGTGGCGAGGGGCGGTCGAGATACTTTTATGCAGGCGGTGGTACCAAACAGGTAGAATGCAGAAGTAGCAGCGACAGATGAGGAATCGACCGTAGTTTCCGACCAACGTTTGAGCTCAACGAGGAAGACACGCGGTTGGGATAAGCTTTGGATGTCCCTGGGTGCGTTCTTTTTTGGCTCTCTCGACAACGTTTTGCGCTCTGTTCGTAGCTCGACCCTCCAGTTAAACCGGCAAGCAACTCGGGGTGTCGGGACTCAGCGCAACTGCTCATGCAGGTTCGGTTAGCTCCAATATCGGCGGCGCACAACCAAAAAAAAAGTTGGGATGACGATGACCAAGGCAGCAAAGGGGGAGCAGAGCAGAGCAAAGCAGAACAGAACAAGGCAAAAAGAGAGATGGAGAATTTTTTCAAGAGAGGGAAAAAAACGAGACAATGGGGCGGGGGACGGGGACGGGGGACGGGGGGGCCGTGGGCGTGGATCAGAAAAGTGTGCGTGTGTGTGTGCGGATCGGATCGTACCTGTTTCCTCGCCTCTCAGACTTTCCTGCCTCTCTCAAAAGCCAAAAGGAAAAAAAAATTGGGGGAGGTCGGTGGAGCGTGGTGAGGAGGAGGGAAGAGGAGGAGGAGGAAGGGATGCGGCCTGATTTAGGTGGTGGTGGTGAGAGGGACGATCAGCTCTCTGGGCTTGCCGGGGTGTCTCCCCCAGAGAAAACAACTGAGCCCTTCTCGTTCTCCTCCTCCTCCAGCCAGGCCCGGTGTCCCGTTCCGCCCTCTGAGCTGTACGTACCGGTGTTGCCCCGGTCCGCTCGCTCGCCAGCCGACCACTCAAGAGGGGTAAGGCCCAAAGACAGTACCGGAAAGGTCTTAGATTGGCAGAAAAAAAAAGGGCAAAAAGGGCGAACAAGGCCTGGAGCAGAGCACCAAAAAGCCAGGTGCTGGGTAGTGGTGGTGGTGGTGCTGCCCGGGTGGTGCTGGCAGGGACCTTCGCGAGAGGGGCCCCAGCAAGTGTGCAAGGTGCAAGGGCAGCAAGCCAGGGTAGCAGTGAGTGTCCCCCGCCGAGCACACACAAGCGAGCAGGGGCCAACGGTGTTGTTTCTTTTCTGCCACACAGCCTGGCACTTTTTAGCTTCTCGTTTTGTTTCCAGGCTATCCGTTTACGAGAACTCTGTTGTTTTCATAATACTAGTAGTCTAGGTTTAACGTGTTTGCTATCTTCTTCTAGCTATACTAACCGTCCCCTTCACCCTCCCATTCTCGATAAATCACTCCATCAGAATCACAACGGCCGACGAAGAGAAAAGAGAGAGAGAGAGAGAGAGAGAGAGAGCAAGTGGCAGAAAGTGGTCCGGGGCTGCCCGGCAGGATGGGGGATGGGGGATGGATGGGATGGGGCCAAGCTAGAGAAGGTTAGGGTGTGGTTTGTTGTCCGGGCCTGGCTCGACCAGGGAAACAACTTTCTGAGCGAATCTGACTGGAGACGGGAGGTTGGGATGTGGGCCGCGACCGGGATTATGGGGCGTGTGCGTAAGCGGCCGTGTTAGTGGCCCGCGGTGGAACAGCAGCTCTCACCAGGGAGGCGTGTGGGCAGTCCGTCCAGTCGAGAGCCCGGGTACACGTCTTCAACGTCGCACTGGCTACGAGCTCCCCAGTGGGGAGAGAAAAACAGAGAAGAGGGGGGCGGGGGTGAGAAAACACTCTCCTCCCGTCCAAGAGAGTGGGGTGCGCAACAAAACGAACAACTGTGAGGAAGATGCTCACTCATCAGGCTCTCAGCCCACGGGCGCTATCACTTCAAGCCATTGTCCTGCTCTCAATGAACGAGAGATTGAAAAAGTAGATTAATAATGTCTGCTAGCGTACATAGTCGAACGTTGAGTTGAAGAAAGCAGACAGCTTGGACTAAAGCTCTGGTGCCCGAACTGGTGGGCAGATAGATATCCGTACCATCAGATAGATAAGCTTGATAAGAATGGTTCCCAACCTGGAAGCTTTGCCGTTCTCTAAGCGCCGGCACCTCTCCGCAAGAATTGGTCGGGGAATAACGCATTCCTCGCAGCTTCTTTTGAAAACGGGAGCCGTAGTGTAAAATGATTTCTTGGCCAATAGACTTACTTGTCTTTACTATACGCTGATAGTCTTGGTGCCATAGTGTAGTGTTGATAGACGCAAGAGTGTTGTACACTAGAAACAAACCAACGGCGGATACCGTCCTGGGATGGCGCCGGAGTCGGCTGCGAACTCATGAGCGGGTGGTGATGCTGACATGCTGCCGCTCGGCCTCCGGACGTGTACGAATATATTAAATGTATGAGTTGGATACGGGTGGTTGGAATGCATTCTATGTACCGTGTTACTCTGCACCCCCCGGAAAGTTCACCAAGACCTCTCTGACTGGCTAATCAGAAGACTCCTTTGCGGTGGCGTAGCGCAACAACATCGAGGGTATCATACCGTATCCCCAACAGATCTTCCATCAAACGCTGTCAGGACGCGGAAATAACTACCATCTCATGAACCGTTCCGGTGGCAATGGAGAGAAACTAAACATTAGGCTCAACGGGCACTCATAACATCGGTGCGGCGGGGAGGTCCTGATGGTGAGGTGTGTGTGGTCTGGCCTTTGCCGCCATTCGGGTAGGAAGCCTCTTGAAAAACAGCCGCCAGCCAGTGAATCACGTTTCTGGTGACGGGCGCTTTCTTCACGAATCAACCGATGAGATTGCTCCGACTTGCCATTAGGTCTTTGCTATCGTCAGTGAGTGGTGAGATAATATCCGCGCGCCAGTATAAGGGAGCGGTGGTGTGCAGCAGTTCCCCTGACCCCCCCAGCCTTGTCTTCGGGTCTTGCGATAGAACAGCGAGAGACACGGGGGAGCCCGTCGAACCCGTCCCGTCTCTTCTGTGAGCCGATCACCACGCTATCTCTCACCACAACTTGTTCCATCACGCTTCCATAACCAAGCATGGAAGACTGGTTGACCAAACACCAATGATGTTATTTTTCCAACACTGCTGCAGCTACCCAGAAAAGCGCAGGGCCGGGAATCAAGCCGATTCAGCTGTGACAGAAGACGCCCTGGTTCTGCCTCCCCTTTTTTTGTTTTTTACATTCCTCGGACCAGGCCAGGACATACACAGTATGCGACAGGATGTGACATCCTGACCATGGGCCAGCGGGTGCCGTGCAGCGATATCGCGATTGCCGGGTCATATCACATCTTTTATTGTATCGAATTGCTGGGGAGCGTCTTCATTTGGAAGCAGTCGAGATGTGAGATGTTGGACCCCCGCACTGTGCCAAAGCAACACCTCCGCAGGCATCTTGCTGCAGCCACCCCTCCCCTCCCCGCCACCAAGCCCCTCTCATGCAGGGTAGGTACCAGCCATGTCCTGGTTGATTGGCCGGTGAGGGGCTAGTCCAGAACGGGATGTTCTTTCGTCGTCTTCGTGGTGAGCTGGTTGAACTTCCAACCAGCAAATCGGTGGCCGAGATTTCTGGCTCATGATCTGACTTGAGCGGGGGACACAGTGTCTGCTGGGTGGTGTAAGGTACACTACAGTAAGGTACATGGTGACTGAGGTCAAGGTGGTGTTCGTGCTGTCTGTCAGGGACCCGTGAGCTCAGGCCCTTCGTGCTTCGCAGGTCCATATGTCCATATGGGGATTTGGAAGGGGAAAAAAAGATCGAAAGCTGGTGGTGCGTTAGTCGAAGCGGCAACCAATGCATGCAACGCGCCGCTCACTCAGGGTGGTAGGTGCATCTACATACATACCATATGCAATGCACATGTACGGCGTGGTGGGTAGTGTGTAAGTGAGAGGCCCTCTTTCGCTGCGTTTGGCTTGACATACGGTAATATCGTTTGACCGGTGCTTGACTGCCGATCTTCTGCAAAAGTATCAAAGATAAGGTAACCACACCAGCCGTACCATAGTGTAATATCAAGAAGGTCGACCACCTTCGGCGACCACGACAATCAAGTTCCAACCGAGAGAGCTTTTGACCGGTCAAAGTCAATTGATGAGCCCAAGCTCCGGACGGTATGTAGCCAGCTCAGAGTCCGCCGATCCCGAGACGTCTTCTCTCGGTCTGTATGGTTCTGGTTCATCAGTCGATATCCGCATCAGTCGAGAAAAGCTCCGATTGACCATTTGGCTGCAATGCACGATTTGCTGCAAAGTGCGGTGCGGTGCGGTGGGCAACAAGCAGTCGTGTTACGCACATGAACCCGAACACCGGCGTTGGGTTTCTGCAGCCTCTGGCGTGGAGTGCCTGGCCTTGGAGCATGCATTGGATCTCAGGCATTCCCAGATCCCACAAGCTTTTCCGGGCCACGAGCACGCCGTGTAGATAGTGTAGTGTAGTGTACCTTGCTGCATCTGATCTGAGGCACTGGCTTCAGGCACAGCAAAGAAACGATTCATTGTGACGGCGACGTGATGTCAACAACATCAACCACCGACCAGGCCACCGCCGGGCTGTTGTGCGTCCACCAACACGTGGGGATGGTGATAGAAGACTGGTCTGACGGATCCATGCAGTTGCCAGTGCCTGGCCAGCTCAATGCTGCATGTCCAAACGTCGACACCAACAGATCGACAAGAAGCTGAAAGTCTTTCCAGGTGGAGCATAACGGCGATGCATAAGGCTCAGAGAGACATAGTGTAGTCGGGTGTTTCTGTTCTAGTACTCAGCCAGTTTCAGCCTCGAAACGGCACTTGCGGGAGAAACAAGAAAGAAAAGAAAAAGAGAATACGAAAACAATAGGCGGAAGAGGACCGGAGGCTGGATGGTGGTTGGAGGTGGGTTGAGAAGTGGCTGCGATGATCTCGGGCTCGGCGAGTGCCGCAAGTTTTCCCATAGCACGGGCCACCCGGAGCACGAGCATGGAATCATCCATCCAATTGACAGCAACCTGCACTTTTGACACCTCACTCTGATGGGCTTCAACATCAACCATTACTGGAAAACGACATAACTACTATTCTTCAATGACATATCGAACACAATCAAGCCGAAGACACTATGCACCGACACTACACTACCACCACGGAAAACAGACCACGTGAATAGAGAGACACGAGACAGCACGAGACGGGCAGATGAGAGATGGAAAGACAAGAAAGATGTTGAAACTTCCCCGGAGAGCGGGGTAATTATGTATACGGTGCGCACTTGTCTGATGTCGACACTGTCCGTTCAAAACTGTAGGTACCCCCCCCCTGCTGCTGTCGGTGCAGAAGCTTGTGTGGGGGCATACAGTGGAGAAGCGAGGGAATTTGCCTGTGCAGTCCCTCCTTCCCGTATCACCTCCACGAGCGACGGGTCATCTTCAGAGATGGAGATCCAAATGCGTGTCCATCGATGTGCTGCCGGGTTGATGGACACCAATGCAAGATCACCGCAAAGCCCTGCCCTGCCCTGCCCTGCAATGCACGACCGCTCCCGTCAATGACATGTTTCGACGTCAATTTCCCGCAAGACGAAGATCCGGTGTTTGGAAAAGACCTCGGCCCCGAATTGCTGCTGCTGCTGCTGTCAACAGCCTAGGAATATCCAATTCAGTCATCATCGCCAGAAACCTACCTCGCTAGCCTCCCCCGGATTGGCACACACCCCCGAGGTGGCTGGGCGGTCTTTTTTTTTTTTTTTTTGTTTTTTTTTTGCGGATTACAACGGCGAGCCAGCTGCTCTTTTCGATCGAACTGACCGGCTCGGCGATGTGGACTTGGCAGCAGAGGGGATTTTCTTTCTGTGGGCCTCCATCACAAGACAACACAACACTACACACACACGACTCCGATATCAAAAGACAGGAGCAAGGAGAAGAAAGCCACACCCGGCATGCGTACGTGGCAAGCCTCACTACATACATCCTGTCACAACTCAGCATCTTCATCTGAATCGTGGCTCTCGAGGACTGGCTGTAGCCGAGGTCACTTGACGTTGAGAGGCCCCGATGAGCCCCGTGTGGGTAGAACCGGCGCCCACTGGGACGACATCCCGAGCGGACCGCACCCTCACCAAGAAACCCCGTCCATCTCGTTCCCGCACATGTTCCACCCGAGACCATCCCGTCACCCTGAACGGGTGACTGAAAGTGGAGTTATGTCTCTTGTTGGCCGATGTTGATGCTAAAAAAAGAGAGGCCATTCTCATGCCATTTTCTTCCTCCATCTGTCAGGACGTCGGCGGTGGCGGGAGCGTGTCGCCATGATGACAGGTCATCTGCCGATACCGCCTGGCCGGATTCCTGGAAACTTCATGCGGTGCGGTGCATGACCCGGCCGCAGGTTCTGGGAAAAAACCAGAACAACCGCATTTTCATGCTGTGTTCTCGTCAACTGCCGGTCCTGTCGAGTGCCTGTGTTGCGACAGAACGTGGTCGAGGCGGCGCAGCAGCAAACATTCTTGTCGAGGGATGGCAGTGGCGTAAGCTGGCAGCAACCCTTTCCACCGCCAGCTCCCAAAAGCCAGCTGACCGGTCACAATTCAACTGTGACTTCGGAGATGCAACTGCGATGCTCATGTGCTGGCGGGTGCCAGATGCAGCACATTCAGCCTCATACATTCCATGGTTCTCATGTTATGCAACATTATGTGCATTCCAGAGAAACCCCAAACCATCCGAAGACCCCCATCAAAGAAGCAACGGCATGGTTCCCGCGGCGTGGAAAGTAGGTGAATGGGAGGAATTCGTCCGAAAAGCTCTCCGTTATGAAATGATATCTCAGCCGTGCCACCGGAGCCTATCTGCCAAAGGGACTTCGAGGAGCTTTCCTTGGACAACACATTCATAGCCACCAAACCCTCTCCTGTCTTGGACGTTTCTTTTGCCCCTCCCAAATTAGGTCTGAAACCACAGCGGCGCTCTGATCACGCCCTGTTGGGGGAAGCGGGAGTGATAGCCATGCGTCTGTTTTCTTCGTCAAAGGCAGATGAGGTCCCTGCGTCGCGAGGCTACGCACTAGGTATGTCCAACCCGAGAAGGTCAGCGAGAATCCAGAGCCTCGGCGCACAGGGATCTTGGATAGAAAACTTCCAAGGGCTCGACAACACTTGCATGCGGACAAATGCACAGCGGTTAGGTGCTTGTGCGTCAATGGAGGATTGCTGCTCCAATCATAATTCTGCGGACTGCTCGAATAGAAGAAGGGGGGGGGGGTGTGGTCATGTTTCAGGTTCCTCTTCTTGGAGGGAACCACTTCCAACCCCCTCCCCCATCGCTTCCAACCCTCCCCAGTCCCAACCCTCGACAAAGAACCAACCCCTTTCTCGATAGACTTGCACCGACGCCTCCGAGCGTGGACCGTCCCGAAGCCTCCCCTGCAAAGCCGGACCTCAGCACGCCTGAGCACCCGGCCAGCCATCGACAGAGATCCGAAGCTTTGCGGGCAGGCTTCCTTGTCACGTATCCGCTAGCGTTCCCGCAGTCCACAAAGCATTGTGAATACATCATGATATCTGATGACGACAAAGCGAGCTCATGGCAGTTCCCCCATGGCCGATAAGCCCACCCATTCCTCACATGTTAACCCGGGACCGAAGCATCCATCTCCTGATTGCGCAATAACGACGAGACTAGGAAGCTGACAATAATGACGAGGGCGTCGCGATAGTAAAGGTTGATACCTGATACCTGAACCCTCCTCTCTCTCTCTTAGCATGTCCGTTCGGGTTTGGCTTTATCTTCCCGCGCCAACCTTTGGTGGGATGTGGTACTGACTGGTCAGGCCCATCAGTCCAATCAACGCGAACCACGTCTTCAAGCCCACACCCACAACGAGATACTTTTGGAGAGGCATCCCAGCAGCTCCTGTCCAGTCCTGGGTCTTGGTTTGTTTGTGGGAGAGGGTTGGCCTCGAGGTCAGCTTGCCGTCAATCCTCCAATTGGCTTTTGGTACTCCTCCAAGACCGTATCGTCTTTCAAGTTCAACTGGAAGCAATTCCCTCTTCATTTCTCGAGTCTCGACCAAGACGTTCTTCCTGACTGGGATTGTTCGGGCGGGACATCGGATCATGCAAATCATAGGGCAGTTGAACTCTGTTCTTGCCTCGCTTTGCTGCTCCCATTCGCCAGAAACAAGCTGCATGTGCGGACCGTTTTCCGCCTTACATGGCTGCCAGGATGGAAAGCGGTGGGCAGTGCGCGCGTGTGCGTGTGTGTGTGGCACATGCGAGAGGGTGGTCCTGATGTGGTGTGAGTGGACGAAGAGAAGGTTCGGACCATCACAGTGCGATTGACTTCTCATTCCCGAACCTGCCAAACAGACTTGATATCTCTGTTGTTGCTGACCACCAAGCCATATACCTTCGTCTCAACGACTCAACAAGTCGAGGTTGGGCTGCTATCCAATGGCAGTCGCCGAATGACAGCGCAACATGGCAACTGTGGCTCAGCAGGGATCAATAGGAAGTTTTCCCCTTCCAAGCTGGCGTTTAGCCGTCTTGATAGGCTTCTGGCGGGCCCGATATCTCATATCCTAAATTTGGGGCATCTTGCTGGCCCATATACCCGTCTCTGGATCTGCTTGTCCGCCAGGCCCACATGGAGTTGTTGCAAACATATGCACGGTTGGGATGGCGGTTGTGGTGGTGACATGTTCTGGAAGCACTGCACAGCTTCCAGGAGAACAAGAAGGACATACTCGATGCTGTTGTTGTCTTCTGTCAACGGGTACATCCCCCGACCTGCTGTCTCACACTGTGTCCCTTCAACCGGCTCACACCGCTACTTTGCTCTCACTACACCAACCCCTCTTTTGACGTCGTCTCCCCCGGTTCGCGAAAAGTCGCGCTCGATAAACACATCGGCAACCCCCAAGCCAGGATGAAAAGAGACATGGCCAAGTCGTTGGCGCTAGGAAGCCAATGAGAGAACGCCAGAAAGTTCGCCTTCAACCCTCCTCATTGCTCCACCACGGTTGTCTTCTTTGGTGGTACATCGACTCTCCAGCCAGCCGTCCTGGGACCACATCTCCAAGGCTCCATGGAAGCTCCCTGGGATCCTTTTAGGACGACAGCAAGTCTCTGTCGACAGCCCAGAGCATGCGAGACTTTTGAAATGCCAAAGAGAAGCGAGACAGCGGAAGCGATTCGCAAACTAGGACTCGGTTGTGCCGTCACTGCACCTCTTGTTCCCCTCGGCATTCTCCATGCTTCCCCGCCCCCGCCTCTTCTTTGCTGATGCCTCCGATGCTTGTGCCCCGGTCGGTCCTTCTTCTACCGACGGCCCATAACCGAGCGAGATCAAGTCTGTTTTGGAGGGCTTCAGAGGGTAGTAAAGTGCTGTCAAAATCCCGCTGCTATATTGGCTCCCAGACAAGTACCTACTACTGACGGTGGCAGGCAGGCAGGCAGGCAGGCAGGTCACCAGCCGTTCACGAGCGGGAGAGCTCTGCCGCCAGGATCTATCTAGTGATTTTCTCACGAAGCGGCTCTATCGCCCCTCTCTTTTTGTCGTCGTGGCCTAGCTTGAGAGGGGGGGGCGTTTTTTTTGTTGCTGTTGCTGCAGCGTGGGTGACGACGGGAGCACTGCAGGAAGTAGCCTCGAGGCTCTCTCTCTCTGTGTATGCTGTATGGAAGATCTGTCTCTCTCCCGATGCGCTGTCCTACATTAGCCTGGGGGCTTGCTGCATACAGCGCACCCCCTTCCTTCCTCCCTCCTCGCACACACCACGCTACGACATGGGTGAGCAATATGTACAGCACAGAGAGATAGGTAGGTATCTGGGCCGGGATGTTGGCTGTTGTTTTTTTCCTCTTCTCGCCGCCGAGACAAGACGACGACGAGATGAGATGCGGCAGCTGGCCATTTCTGAAAGAAAGAAAGAGACACAAGACTCCAACAAGGGAAAGTTGACTCGGGGGAGGGGGTCGGGTTTTTTCTTTTCCTAGATTGCAAACAACAACACACTGTCCTGATATTGTTTTGTTCACTACCTACTCCCAGCCCAACACCCCCCCCCCCCCCCCCCCACACACCTTTTGTCCTGGCTCTGTCCACTCGATGGGACAGAAGCCTGATTCTTTCTGTCCCATCGGATCAAGGCGCGGTATTGTTGGGTGCTTTCTATTATCTCTTTTTTTCTCTGGCTGGGGTGGCCAGCCACACTTTGCATGAAGGGGACGCTGGGCTGACTGATTGACTGACTGACTGGCTGGGAGGGGGGTAAGAGGGGTATAACGTGTAATAGCGCAATGTCTGTAAAATACTTAAATCGGGAGTTGGACTTGTAGTCGCACTTAAAAATTTTGCTTAAACTATAAAACAATTACCTTACCTCTATTTTTATTTCGTACTCTTCTCTTTATAAACTCTTTTTACCTTTTAACGTTATTATTATTCTTTATCTTTAACCCGATTATTATTAATTATATCGCGAGTCGTATTTCTTTATTTTAATTATTATATATACGATTAAAGATTTATATTAAATATATATATTAAAACTTTATTATAGTTTATTATATAAAACTTAAAATTATAAATAAATTAATATAAAAGTATAATAGAATATTTAATAATAACTATAAAATTATTAAACGACCGAAAAATCCTTACTTTAATAGACTATAACGATATATTTTTTTATAATAAAGTAAACCTCTTTTATTTTCTCTTTTAAATTAAAAAAAATATAATTTATTAAAGAAGTAAATAGTATTTTTATTAAAAGGGATAATTAAAATAAAGAAAGTTATAGTTATATACTTTTAAAAAAAATATAAGGTATAT